>VYXD01008550.1:232521-623369 GCA_013397195.1 Hylia prasina | reverse complement strand
TGTGTGTTTTTTGCGTTTTTTTTTTTTTTTTTTTTTTTTTTTTTTTTTTTTTGTATTTATTGGGAGGGTTAGATAGTAATTTGCCAGAGGACTAATTTAAATAAAAGGCGGACTGAATGTAGGAGCCAGCAAAGACAAAGGGATGACTTAGGCACTTAGGCTATGCGAGGATAACCATGGTCTGCTTGATTATACTGGCTCAGGTTCCAGTTTGTAGTGGGAGCTCTGCGTGCAGGTATTACGGGATGGGTTTGTGGCAACTTGGGGAAGGCACTAAGAAAGGCAAAAACGTTGGACTAAAGTTTTAGGTCTTACTGTTGCAGATGTTAGCTTACCATGCTGGGTGGGAACAGGCTCATTCCTGATGGCCCACAGCTTGGCTATAATAGAAGTTTCCTTGCAGTGACAGATGGAAGAGGAGGAATTGCCTCTTTACAGTTTCTCTTGGTGAAAATGTTGGGATTCCTATTTTAGTGGCTCTCAATAACGAAGCAATTTAATTTGTAGTCTTTTGCAAATACACTATACAACACTTAAGTTGTTTTAGTATGTTTGCCCTTCTTTTTTTCTTTGGCCATGGGAGAAATATATACTGTGCTCATATGAACTACAAAACTTCCATTTCAAAGTAATAATTCAAGTTTGGATTTCTTTGCTGCTCTTTAATCCCACAAGACTGAAATGTTACTTGTCAGCAGCATGTTCACATTTAGAGGTGTGTTTTTTATAGAGCATCCTTCCCCCAAGGAATTTGCAAACTGGTTCGACTATAGCTAGACCAGACACATAAAATAAGCTGTGAGATAGGATTAGGTGAGAATATAATTGACAGTTTTTGTAGATCATAGGTGTCCTTGAGAAGCAAATTATGAAAGAGCAAAGTCACAGAGTGCAAGAGAATAGTAAACTTATGAAAGTGTCTGACATGTGTATCCTTACGGCTGCAGGGTTCAAACCATGCAGCAAAGAACAGTGGAAAATTACAAAGGGACTATAGTGACCTGTTACAGGAAGAAGAACAGGGAGAGAAAAGCATGCAGGAAGCTGATTGGTGTGCTGTGTTTATGGAAGTCAAATGTGCTGGGGGTTTTAGCATATTAAAATCATGCTGGTTCTTAGCTGCAAGGAAACTGAACTTCTACTGAAGGGTGAAAAATACCAGTTTGCTAATTTATTGCTAGATGCCCATTACTGAAATTAGGTGTGTGTTTCTGTGCATGCATAAAAATATTGCATGCATATAAATAAATGAATATACAGATAAAAGGAATATATATATATATATATATGCACATTTTTATGTTGCAGTTTGTGATCTTCAGTTCAATTCCTGTGTCATGGATGAAAGTGCTTTGTCCCTTGGAACAATAGATGTTTCCTATTTGTCCACCTCAGCAGATTGCAGCATCAGTAGATGTAAGCATTCCAGTGAAGAGTGGGTAAGTAAAAATTGGGAATATTACTGGCTGTATTTATCTTACGATTTCTTCAAGTTGAAGGTGGACTTTTTATTGTTATGAAGAACAAAGATAAGGAATTATATCTCACATGCATGATACAGTTTGGTTTTAATTTAACTTGAAGTGTAAGGAGGAAACAACAGTTCAATTCTGTGCCAAAGAATAATGTTGCTAGAAAAGAAAAATCCTTTCAAACTGTACTGATAGTCTTACAGTCTTCTGGTGTGATGTTCCTAATCGTTTTATATAGCAGTAAATGTACAGAGTCCCATTCTGGAGCAGCCAAACAGAAAGTCAAATGGAAAGCTTGTTGCTCTGCTGGGTGATGTAGTTCAAAGTGTGCAGGTGAAAAGGGGCTTGATGCTGAAGTGGCACAGTCATGTAGGTGTTGAAGCTGGAGCTTTCTATGCAGTCCAGGAGGCAGAAAAAAATTAGTGGATATAAATAAGGAGGCTATTAAAAGTCTGTGTCCTCCATTGAGTGAGTCTTGGGAATTGGAGGGGACAAAGGAAGCAGTGAGCAGAGTGGTCTGGGTGGAGCCAAAAGAGCCACATGGGGACTGGAGTGGTGGTAGCTGGTTTAGCAGCATAGGTCAGGAGACATGGATCTGAAGAGGAGGAGTTTGAACTTGATACAGAAGAAGAATTGGAAACATGGTCAGAGTTGAGGGAAAGGGCAGATGTCTTGGCAGCTGGGATTTCTATCTAGCTAGATCAAAGTTCCATGGAACAGCAAGCTGCAGTAACCAAGAGGTCTGCGAGAGAGTGGAATAATGCCAGGCAAGTCAGAAGAGATAGAAAGGAGGTTTTGTAAGAAAATGCTGGAGTGGTATGTCAGGGGTTGGGGGCAAGCAGAAGAAAGATGACTTGTTACAAAGTTGGTTTGTTTTGAAGTTAGCATTAAGGAAAGTGATAGAGGAGGGATTATGGCAGGCTTAGCACCTTGATACTTGTTTATTTCAGATGGAAGAGTTAGCCCTGGAGTATTTGCCAGTTCCTGCTGCTTGCCAAATGTGATACATGCACAATTTAGTTTTTAAGCATCTTCATCATTGCTTTTGACTTTCTGGGAGTTTCTCACTGGGCTGAGTATGGGATCTGTATTTGTGTCTTCCATTCTTGGTTCTACCCTGCTGCTCTGCCACTTGAGTGTTCTATTTAAAACATTTTGGGTTTGGTTTGTTTCTGTAACTTCTCTTTTAATACTGGAAGTAACTTTCAGTAAAATATGTTTATGGTTTAAATGGTTTAAAAATGGCAACCCAGTTCTCACTCTCAGGTAAGCAGTAATTCAGTAGACTTTAATGGAAACAATCAAGGTCTTTAAAAATACACTTTAACTACAATTTTTGCATTATGTCCTAACACAGAGAATGAGTTCTGTGAATGCAGTCACTCTGGATTTTTTTGTTCTGTAATCTTCAGATAGACAGTGTAACTTTGGAGAAGGCACAGGGGTTCCTTTTTCATATCACTCTGCATGAAACTGCTGAAAGTGCCTACAGAGTCCATGGAGTTAATATTTTGGATACACTGAGTCTTCTTGCAGTTTTACAGGGTCATACTCAGTGGAACCTTAAAATACATTGCTCATATTGCAAGCACCCTTACATTATTGAGAATGTAGTGTACTGTTAAATTCCTTCAATTTTCTCAGCTGGCAGTTTCTTTGGTGTTTCTTAATTACAGTTATCATTCCTTTTAAAATTTTGTGTCAGCCCATGCAGCAGCGCTTAGACACATAAGTACAACACTGAGATTTTGCTTTTTTAAAAAAAATTTTTAGAAAAACATTGAAAAAAAATTGTGCTTTACGTAATTGAGGGGTAATTTTTTTGTGTGTGTCTGGCAACTCCTCTTCCTCAGAGCTTTCCCATACCCAGTATGGGGAATATTTCTGCACCTTTACACAGTGGTCTTTTGTTCTGCAGGGAGAGTGCAACTCTCGTCCCACTCTGTTCCGATCTGCCACTTTAAGATGGAAGGAGGCTCTGCTGAGCAGGAAAAGGCCGTTTGTGGGACGATGCTGCTATGTATGCACTCCCCAGAGCCGGGTAAGAAGATTATGGAATGGATTATGTTTGACAATAATGCATGGTTGCAGCGTAATGAAGTTGCAGTAGTTTCCTTACTTTCAGAATTAAGGTCACAATGTTTTTACATCGTAAAGTGCTGTAGTTTTTCACTGTTGTTTGTGGTTGCTTTTAATTTGTCATGGAATTAAAGGATGGCAAACACCTGTTTTGATGCTTAGTCTCCCACCTCTCAGTGCGGACTTACTCCTTGCACAAAACTCTCCAGCTCCTCAGAATTATTACTAGGAAATGGGATAGCAAAATTATCTGCTGTGTTAGATTGATAATGGGAATTTGGAGCATATCAAAGTGTGAAAGTTTGCTTTTAGGATGCTTTAATTCTCTGTCCACAGGATAAATACAATTTGAAAGCTAAGCAGTATGCTTCTTTTCCAACTTGCTCAGTCCTGTACTTGGGAGAACAAGTTAATTTTCTACACCTGGCTGATTTCTTGCCTCTCTGCCCAGCCTGGAAACAAGGACTGCCAGTTGTGATAGTGGGGATATTTGTCTGCTGGGAACAGTGTCAAGACGGTGGCTCTAGAGAGGTTGTGCAAGCTGATTTAAAATGTGAACTTTATTGAACTGCATTGGGTAGGCTTTCTGTAAGCTCAAGATGCAAAATGGCACAATACAGTTTGCAACCAGTTCATCATGTAATTTGGCTACACCCCAGGCTTTTGATTGCACTCAGTTACACCTTCATTGGCTGGGTTAGAGGGAAAATTTGCTTCTCTCTTTGACCAAAGAGAAGTTGTTACTTCACTCTGTTCCTCTGCCAGAACAGAAAATTGCAGCAATGACATACAAATGTGGTATAGAAATCCAAACATACTGTGAAGGCTGTTTATGATATGGGCAACAAGACAATTAGATAACCTGAGACTATTCCAAACAGACAAGTCAAGTGATTTGACTTACGAAAAGGTGTGTGTGAATCCTCAGCTTAGGGCTTTATACATTTAGTAATTAGCCTGTTAGTAATTAGGCTGTTCCTCTCCAACTTGGAATTATGCTTTAAAAATAAAAATCTTGTTCTGTGTTTTGTCCATTTAATAAGGGACTAATTAACTATCCTGAGATCCCACTTAAGAAAGGGGCATGACCTATTAAGCCCTTTGTTGCCTTCTGTAAGGAAAAAAATGCCATCCTTGCACAGACAGTAACAAAGATAATCCTCTCATTAGATTCCAAACACTTTTTTTGGAGCTGCCTTTTTCCTTATTTTTCTTAAGGAAAAGGAATGAATGAGGCAAATTTCCCGTGTGCTGACCAAATTAACAACTTGCCAATGCTGAGAGTGGGAAGTCTTGCTTCTCCCTTCATGTTCCTTCCTGCTCTCCTGAGGGCTGATCAAGTTGACAACCAAGCAGAAAAGTACCTGCTTTATTAGTTTAGTTTTTTGTCTTGTCTGCATGAAGTTGGGATATTAAAGGGGCATAATGAATGCTAGAGGTGCTGTAAGTTAAGAGATGAGGTGTAGAGATCAGTAGGAAAGGCCAGGATGTGGTGGTGGGAGTTGGGCTTCTTTGTGCCAGCAGGGAGATCCTGTATTGGCTCAGTTGGTCTCACAGAGCCACATGCTCTGCCTGACACAGGATTTGAGAAGAGTTAAATAAGGAAAAATTAAAGTATGGCAGTACTGCTGGAGGTTGAGTTTTGTAGTGAGGTTTAACCTGACACTTAGAGCACTGGTATAGACTGGCATTCAGTGCTACTTAACTTTGTTGCTGATTGTTTGGGACACCAAGAACAAGTCATTGTGCTTCGCTTTGCCAGAACGTGTCATCAGCTGATAAGATCCACAAAAAATCACCAGTGTATAGTCAAAGAAATTAGTGTAATATTAAAGTTTCCTCTTAAGATCTTAGAGCAACAATTGGTTGATTGTACAGCACAGTTGTGCCTTAGCAGGGAGCAGAAGACTCTCTGCTCTCACTGTAGTAAATAATTTCTACCTGATTTGCAAATAACATAGGACAGTCATACATTTTAATTTTGTGGCCAATGGTATGTCCTAAACAAAATACAAACAAATGACTCTTACCTGACTCCCATTGCAGAATTGGCTGTGAGGCTGTTTTGCAGCTCTGCTGTTGCTGGTGACCATCTTTCTCCTTTGCTGTCCTTTTTTTGTCGTCTTTGACCTGTACAGTTCCAGTAGTTTTAGCTGTAGTTGACTGCTGGCAAGGTACCAGTTTTATAATTATGTGTCTTTTGGGTGGAAAGAAACCAGCCTCTTGGTCAAGGTATTCACTAGGACTATGGAAGAGTAGAATTTTGGTCTTCCTGCTAAGGAATGTTTGTTGTGGAAGTGCTCCTAAACTCATCCCAGTTAATACCTTGGCATGTGGAGTCTGTAACAAGGCTCTACAAGGCTGGACTGAGTTTGTTGTTCAGGCAGAGCAGGAATGTGGAGA
The DNA here is from genome assembly GCA_013397195.1 of Hylia prasina. NCBI lineage: Eukaryota > Metazoa > Chordata > Aves > Passeriformes > Sylviidae > Hylia > Hylia prasina. Next base: position 617,415 of record VYXD01008550.1, on the reverse strand, counting down.
TTTGCCACCTAACCATGGATGGATATCCTGACCCTTGGGCTGATGTTACATGATGCTTGATCTGCTGGCAAACTGGATGCTACAGACTGAGCATCAAATGCTCGTGGTTACACTAATGCCCAGTGTGGCTTAATAAAGTTCTGTCTCAAAGATGAGTTCTCTATTATGACAAGTCTTGGTTTATATTACATCAGAATCTGATGAAATGTTGTGGCTTGAAGAGTGTAACCAGTACAACCACACAGTAAAGCCTAGAGAATGCTTTGAAAGTATTGGACTTGGGAATAGTGATTTGAATTCCATTTTCATTTTAGAAGTTTGTGTACTGTATAGGCAGCTTCAACACTTCTGGTTTTATCTTTGCATGGAGTACAAATGAAAAACATTGCATTATTGTATATGTTATGATGAATGTAACGGACAAAGCTATTTTTATATAATGAAATAGTCCATCAGTCTTCCTTTTTTCTTGGTTTTACAGGATAACTTCTTCAATTCTAGTATTCCTTCTTTGGGTCTACGTAATGTCATATACATCAATGAAACACATACGAGGTAATGTAGCAAGTGTTTCTTTTGCTTTTAAAATTCAAAGTGTTCTGATTTTATGACTGAGAAATCTCTATTATGGTCTGGACTGGGTTGATATCTATTGTAGTCCTAAAATGCAGAAGTTTGATGCTGACTTCAGTAACATACTTGTTAAATCTGGCTGTGTGTATTTAGGAACTGGGCAAAGTCCTTTGGGGTTATAGACAAGGACTGTAGGGGTCAGACCTGTTTCACAAAAAAACTGGATTTTTTTCACAAAAAAAATTCTTTCTCCTTTCATGCAAATGGCAGCATCTGTAGCATAATACTGAGGGGACCCCATTTATTCCCTTATGCAGAATGACTTCAGGCTGCTCTTTAACTCACTGAGCAGATCTGGCTCACAATTTGGGTGTTGACTGTTACCACTTATGGCAATTAAGCCTGAGTATGTCTTATGAATCTGTCTCTTCTCTGCCTCAGTGGTAGAGTGCACCTTCTGAAAAGGGTGGTATAAATGAAAAAAAATCTAAAAAATGAAGATGTGACTTGGTGCTATTGGAATCCTATCTTATGTTCTGGGATGAAGATGCTGGAATTGCACAAAAATATTCTGGTCTTTGGAAAGTTAATAATGCTTCCTAAGTTGTTTTTTTTACAGTAATCATTAGCATAAGCATGTCCTGCAGTGTTTGTTGAAGAGTCAGAGCAAACAAAGAGAGGCCAGCAGCCTGAAAGAAATGAGCCAAAGTGTCTGAGTAAAAGAAAGGCAGCATTGTGTGTGCTTGAGAGGGAGAAAGCTAATGTTAGAGGCTGTTCTTTATTAAATTTGAATTAATTATGGGGTTTTTAAGAGTTGAGCTTGTAGCTTGGAATACAGAAAAATAACAGAAATACTCTTTAACTTTTTAAAAATTAGTTTTGAAAGGCTAATGCTTGAATGATTTTCAATGGTCAAAGTTACTTGAATTGGAAATACAAGAAGAAAAAAAAATGGGTTGATGAATTCTGAAATAAACGCATCTAGCTCAGAATAGTGAGAAATATAGTGTCATTATAGTATGAAAATTTTGTCATGATAGTGTGAAAATGGACAATTTTAATGAAGTTTTGAGGTCTCATGTGACTACATAGTCACAGTTTTCTGGCCTTAGAAAGCAAGAGGGGTTCTCTTTAACTGCCAGCATGCTGTAACTGTATTGGCAACCTTTATCTGAGGTACAATTGCCAGTTTTAAATGTCTGGTCCATTCTTTGTTGGTTTTGTCTTCTGTCATTGCTACATGATCAGAAAACAGATTTTTCCAATTAAACTACATTATGTCTAAGCTGTGAAATGAATGTGGAAGCCTTCATACCTTGACAGATCCCTGCAAACAGCTGAGTGCTGTTCTGATATGTTCATAGTTACCAAAAAAATTATCAGAAAGAAGCATATCCTTATCTTTGCTTTCTAGAAAAATCAGTAAGGCTCTCAAACTCCAAAGAAGAGGGGGATAAAGGAAAAAAGCAATTAAAACAGAGTCACCAGTCTTCTTCTCTGACAGCACAAATAGCTGGTCTGAACATTTGTGTAATCATTCTGTGCTGCTCTGTGCCCATGGCTCATGCATGTGCACCCATCTTAATTACAGTGCACTCAAGGGCTTTGGCCTTTTGCAGAGTAAAAGTTCTGTCTCATCTTTCCTTGCTGTTTTTAACACATGTATAAATGTACTGAAATGTGGTAGGGAGGTTTAACAGCCAAGATCAGTAACTGGAGTGATGACAACGGTGAGACATTGGCGGTGCTCCAGCATGGAAACCACCATGATCTTTGTCACCCACGGTTCAGTCTGGGACACTCACTGGAGCAGCAGCCAGGCAGGGCACCAGCAGATAATAATTGCTGCTCTGAGCTTAGGAATTGCCAGAATTTAATTTTTCATCCAGCTGTTAATTCTGCCCCATCACATCAGCTCTGCTGTTTGGGGGTCCCGGGGGTTTGGTTTGTGTAGGTGGTGACTTGTGCACTGCTGGCCTGGTAAATGAGGGAGGTGAGGAGAATAGTGATGAATATCCACTGTGGGGTAAGGATGGGGTGTAAGCCATTCCTTCTGTGACGTTTGATATTCCAAATAACATTTTGTCAGGTGATTTCTGCTTGTATGATTGAGAGAGTAGAGGACAGGGTTAATTTAAAAAGAAGAGACTATCTTTATAAGTTACCTTAAACACTTGAATTTGTAGTGAGATTTACTGATTATTTTGTGGTTATACTCTTGCTAGAACTTTTCTAGGAGAAGGTATGGAGAAGACACATAGGACTGGGTGTTTGAAAACACTGTAGAGGAAGAAAAGCTAACTAAAAAGTGGGTTTAGTTTTGATGGCCAATGCAAACATTTTTTCAAAAGTGTTTGTGAGAGTTTATCCTGCGCTTACGTGAGCAGCTTTCCCAAGAGGACCTGGTGTTCCTTCAAAAAGTTGACAAACCTCTTAGCTGGGCATTTACTTTCCTCATTTGAAAGAGGCACCAAATTGGAAATAACACTCTCAATTCTTTTGGCCTTGCTGAGCTGGTGAGTTCAGTCCAGGGGACAAACAAAATGTATATGCTGGTTTGTTCACTACCTTCCTGTGATTCTGTGCATGTTTTAAGGCCAGTGTCACCCTAAATTGAAGGGATGCAGACCCCAGTTGGCTCAGATGTTTTGTGCTATGCATCAGTTGTTTCATCTATACCATAAAGATTCTGGCAATTTACTAGAAGATACAGAAGCTTTTAGACAGCCATTTATAAAACTTTACTTACTTTTGCTTCTTAATTGTCTTTTTAGTTGTTTTTGATCCTATTATTTTTGGCAGCAAAATATTTTGAGGATCCCACTGAAATACCCTTCATGTTTTTGTAGGTACAGAGGGTGGCTTGCAAGACGCTTTTGTTATGTCCTTTTTGTGCAAGAGAGGGATGTTCATAAGGGTATGTTTGCCAAGAATCTGACAGAAAATGTGCTGAATAGCAGCAGGTAAGATGATGCAAAAATAAGTATTTTTTAAATTATTAGTACATTAAAACATGCCTTAATTGAGAAACTGCAAGTTTTGAAACTCAGACTGTTGAAAGTACAAGAAGATGCAGTATCTTTAGCATGGGCTTTCTGGAATGTAGCTTGCAATTTCTGTTGGAATAGTAAAAGAGGGGAGTTTAAGGATTCCAAGTCTCCAAATGAATGGTGTGTAGTGGGGGAACAGCAGACAGTACACAGAAAAATAAATTACTACATGAGAGCTCTTCAAACTTCTGTTTATCTAATTAATGTAAATCAATACCAGTGAAGTCATACTGCAGTCATCAGAAATTGTCAGTGTTTCAGAAATAATAGGAAAGCAGCATTTTGGAGTACCCTGAGTGGACACCTGGAGAGTGCAGCAAAAAGTGGAAAAAGGCTATAGAATGGAGTACCCAGACTTAATTTTGTTTTCTGTTTCACATGCCTCATTTTAAATGGCATCTTGAGCCCCATATCAGCTGTTCACATATCAGTTTTCCTTGGACACAAAGAAATTCAACCACATGCTTGCTCCTTGAGGCTGCTTTTGTCAGAGGGCACACACTGCCTACATTAACATTCCTAATTCTCCTGAATCTTTAAAGCTTGAGTCTCATCTGAAGGTGATAGTGTTGCTTTTAAAAAGTAAAGCAGACTGCATTGTGCTACAGTCATGGTGTGTTAAAGACACTTACTGTCTCTTGGGTATATTTTAAAGGGGGAAAGTAGCCCTTATAAAATTTTGTTAGACTTGGTAAAACTGAGTATTCAAGGGCAAAAATAATCTTGAAATTCAAAATAGCAACTGCATGAATCTATCTAACGAGTTAAGTGAAAATTGCTGTGGCAGGAAAAAGACAACATTAACAAAAATGAGATTGCACCTGTTCCCCCTGAATTTTCAACTTTATTAACCATTTCAGAAAATTGGCAGTCTCTTAATATTAGTACCTGTGAACTGTGTACATAGTGTTTCATGTAGTCACCTTTGAGCCCATTCAATCACCACCTGCCTTTAAATTAGATCTTGTAAAACTGAATTAAATATAATGCATTTGGAGTGCACAATAGTTCAGTGTGGATTCTTTTTATGTTTGCTAGTTATTCCTGTAGTAATACATAGCTCATTCTGAGCTGTTGTTTCTGTGTCTTGGACTCTTCTGTTGTGGGGCTGTCTCATAAACTTTACTTTTTAATGTTAGAGTCCAGAAGGCCATTATAGATGAAGCTTCTGAACCAAGTACTCCAGGTAGTTTTGTTCAGGCGGATCCTAAAGCTATCAACAAAGTGAAGAAAAAAGCTAGGAAAATTCTCCAGGAAATGGTAGCAAATGTGTCACCTGCTTTAATCAGGTAAGAGAAATGGCTCATCAATGTTGTCAGTGAGTGGAGGGATGGGCAAGCTCTTTCTGCATAATACCACCAGAGCTTGTGACACATGATGCAGAAATAATAATTATTCTAAAAATACATTAGTCATAAAAATCCCCTTTTTAATGCTAGCTAATAAAATAGTAGTTATTCTTCATTTGTAGATGCAGCAGACATCCTCTGCCTTTCCAAGGAATATATCTTATGATAAGATTCAATACAAGCTTCTCCTTTTCTCCCAAAACTAGTTTTGGTGCTAATGCTTAGACCAGTATTGGCATCATTTGTTGTTTCAGGCTCATATGGGCAAGAACAGCTGTCTGCAGCATCATAGACTGAAAGACAATTTTTCCATTAGCCTATTGGATGTTATAATTTGTAGATACAGATATCTCAGGGAGAGTCTTATTTTAAATAAAGTCTTCTCCTGTGGTGTCTGCATTTACTAGTAAGGATGATTTTGTCTCTGTCATGTTCTTAGTTCACTGTCTTCACTGAGGTTGATACAAGATTTGTGTCATAACTGCAGGAGGCTGAAATGTGGCTAGTGACCATAGGCAAAACCTTATTTACAACTGGATTTTATAGTAATTTTGTTTGAATATGAGTTATCAGATGAACTGGCTTTGCCTTTAGTCATACAGAAGCAATATAAAACAGAGGCAGAAATAAATGAAGCTTTTTGATTGGTGGTTTTTTTTCCTTAGGTTGACTGGCTGGGTGTTACTGAAGTTGTTTAACAGCTTCTTCTGGAATATCCAGATCCACAGAGGTCAAATAGAAATGGTCAAAGCAGCAACAGAGGTAAGAGAGGGTGGGAAAATCCAGTAAGTTAGATTTCTGAAGTGGTTTCTAATGATGTTTGCAGCACTTCTCTTTTTCTGAGAGTTCTGCCAAGTCTGTATGAAATGCGATTGTGGGTAGAACTGTTTTGTATCTGAAATACAAAAAGAACACTATGAAACAGTGTTCTTAATTAAATATATTCTCCTAGAGTTGTGTAGCCTAAACTACTTTGTGAGCTCTGGGTTTACCTGAGATTCAGGATCAAATTTTAACTATCAGGCTGAATTATTATCTCAGATAACCTTGCATCCAACATAATTTCTTGTTTTTTGAGCTGAGGCAGCCAGCAATAAATTAGTAGATCTAGTCAGGATTTTTCACTTTTACTTTTATTTGGAATAAAAACTTCTAAGAAAAAATTCTCCCATTTCTTATTAGCAATCTGTTTCCAGTTTTTCAATATTTATTGAAATTGGTCAAACAAATTCCTAAATGCTACCATTTTCTTTACACTCAAATGAATTGACTCTTCTTGCAGAATTTTCCTTAGAAATATTGATTAGATAAATGGAACAAATAAAAAAGTTCCTGTTCTTTTCTGGGTTTTTTTTGAATACTCCGTTTGGGAAACCCAGTATTCATAAATCCTTGCTAATATCTAATAGAAATACCAGTACTTTGGTGACAGTGAGGACTTTTCCACATCCCTTTAATTGTTTGATTAGTGTTTCAACACTGTGAGTCTGAAGAAACTGGGAGTATCAATCATTGTTAATGTAATGGACACAGTTGAAAACTACAGTTGAAAAAACTAAGGATACACATAAGTAGATTAAAATGTTCTCTAAATTGTCCCAGCTGAAGAAAAACCAGACATAAACAAAACTCAGTTATGGTAACTGGAAAATACCATCAGTTCAGCTAAGATGATGCTAGCAGTCTCAACAGTGGATTTAAGAAAAGGAGTAATATTCCATGTTTCTTACCAACTGACTTGTTTCTTTTTTCCTTCTCTCCCCACCATAGATGAATTTGCCTCTTATCTTTTTGCCTGTTCACAAATCCCACATTGACTACCTGCTTCTTACATTCATTCTTTTCTGCCATAACATCAAAGCACCCTACATAGCTGCAGGGAACAATCTCAACATCCCCATCTTCAGGTAACAACCTCTCCTTGTTTGAAAAGTGACTGAGGTGGTGGGATCTGACCTATTGCATGGAATGTTCAAGTGTAAAATTATCTGACGGTTATTGGGCCATCATGTAGAACTTCTTTGGTTCCTTTGACATGTTCAGAGAGGGAGCATCACAACACCCTTCTGAAAACCTCTGTTACAGCCTTAGTAGGGTAAGGAGAAAGGCTGTTCCTGTTTTGGAGTCTCAAAGTGGTGAGGTGACTAAGGAAAGATGATATGGGAGAAAGAGTTGTGAATGGACAGCTCTTCATGCAGTTTAGTGAGCTGGCTAATGAGCAGCAACAGTACTGGGTGAATAGTACTTTGTGGAAAAGTATTCCACTTGAGTCTGTGTTAAAATTATATTTCTGGTGGCTGAAGAACCTGAGGTATTTACCTGAGGTAATATTTTGCCATTGAGACAGAATTTGGGCATATTTGATATCTAAAAATCCAAGAGAATACCTTGACTTTGAGGGTGTTTTACACCAGCAGGTGCTGATCTATAATGATCCCAGTGAGAAAGGCATTCATATAAATTGTCAATTAAAATGCTAGTTCTTAGAGCCAGCAGAATAAAGAGAGTTCAGTATAGATGATCTAACATTACTTTAGGCACTGGGCACCCTGAGTTCTGTAGCCTTCAGCAGATCCATGACCCACACATAGCACCCTGTCTGCAGAAAGGGGATACTCCTGTTTAGTCTTTTGAGCCAGTAAAGGATTTTCTTCTAAGAAAACAACCCTATCCATCACTGCTTTTGTCAAGCAGAAGGGATGCCCTCATGAGAACTTCTTGCTACACTAGGAGATAAATACAGAGCCGTGCAGGTGGTGTAATTGCTGGTGCCAAGTGGGAGCTGCCTGCTGATTGCTCTGTTAAAATCAGCTGGCTGAGCTGGTTCTGCATCTGAGGGGAGTGTGCAGCACACCACGGCATGCAGGCCAATGCAGTCTGTGCAGCACAGCACAGACTGAGGCCAGCTCAGGTTAACTTACACGGGTCACCAGCATCTCAGCGTGCAGCAATCTCCTGGTCAGTGGCCTGTCAAGGCAGTGAAATGGAGCAAGAAGCCTGGTCATAAGTGAAATAGAGAGATATTTGTGTAGTCCCGTCATGTGCAAGTGGTGAAATACAGTTTAGTCTAAGAATTTCAGTTATTTGAACCCCTGTTGTGTGCAAGGAATTATTTGTTGGAGGTATTTTTGTTTCCTGCAAACTGAAATCAATGAGTCTGATCCTCCTTTGGTGTGCAGCACGTTGATCCGCAAGCTGGGAGGATTTTTCATTCGTCGGAAGTTGGATCAGAACCCCGACGGCCGTAAGGATTTCCTGTACAGAGCTTTGCTCTACGTGGTGTGTATTTCTGGCCTTTCTTTCTGTAGGTACTGTTTCACTTGTGTGGCAAGTGGGAAAGTGAGTTCCATCACTCTGGAGATGTATTTATTGCTTTGAATTTGTCTTAAGTTTCATGCTGCAAAAAGCTCAGCCCCTTTGAGGATGAACAGATATTCACCTTGCATAATCCTTATTAAAGAATGCGGAATTAATGCTCTCTGAGTTAACTTATGCTTGTTTCACTGATGTCTTTTGTTGTGAGGCATCTCTACACTGATTCACTTAACACAGTAGAAGTCTCTGTTCATGATGGGTTGATGTAATCCTTTGTGCCATTCAGTGTAGTAGTTGTATTTGCATTTTGGAAGATGGGACGTGCTGGGGAACCAGAAGGAAAGATGAATGTGAATCAACTGCTTCAAACCATTGCTGGAGATGCTTTTTGAACAAATGGCATTATACTGCTTCTCTCTTCAGGCAAATTCAGTTGCACGTTGATCTGGGCTTGTGTCAGGCATGAATTCATTACTGGGGATTTTTTCCACAAGTACTTATGCCAAGTCATGCTTTTCCAGTGGTTTTAAAAGGAAATGGTTACCAACAATATATTTGAAATATAATTGTATGTTATTAGACATATGTATGCCAAAATAATTAGATACTTATTTTTTCTCTTTTCCAATCTTTTTGTATTCAGCACATAGAAGAATTGTTGAGACAGCAGCAGTTTCTAGAAATATTCTTGGAAGGCACACGGTCTCGAAGTGGAAAGACATCTGGAGCTAGAGCAGGTCTTCTGTCTGTGGTGGTGGATGCTCTCTTCTCAAATGCTACTCCTGATGTCCTAATTATACCTGTGGGAATCTCCTATGATCGCATAATTGAAGGTCACTATAACAGTGAACAGCTGGTAAGAGCAATCAAACAACTTGTTTTGCCTGGGGGATTTTCTGTTTCTGGGCAGAAAATGTGTTCCATAGTTAAAGGTGAACGTTCTGCTAGTCCTCTCTTCCAGGGACACAGGGTTCACATGGATGTGAATCACAAAACCTTTCTGACAGGGAGTGCTGAGGCACAGGTGACACACTCCTAAATGCAAATTCATGACATGACAAGTAATATGTTCAAGGGTATATCTACAGAGAAAAATAACTCTAAATTTACTTGGAGTTACAAGGTGTGTCAAAAGCTTTGGCCTTCCTTTGTCTGCTGTTGTGTGCATTTTAATTTTAAATGTAATCTTTTAATTGCAAAGTGGAAGAAAAGCAAAACAACCACCTATGTTTTCTAGGGCAAGCCTAAGAAGAATGAAAGTCTTTGGAGTATAGCTAGAGGAGTCTTCAGAATGCTGCGGAAGAATTATGGGTGTGTCAGAGTAGATTTTGCACAACCATTTTCCTTAAAAGTAAGTTTGCTATCTTGAAGATCTTTTTGAAGGTTTGACATTTTTGGTGTTTCAATAGTGGGACACATTTATTTCGTTTTTCTCTTTGTGGGTTACCATCACTAGCATTATCTGCTGCAGTCCATTCTGGCTGAACAGAAGTATTCCTGGTTTTGATGAATCTGTGAGTCTTTGGACACATTTGTATTAAGCTGTAGTAGTCTCAGAGTTGATATATTAATTTTGAAATGGTCTAAGTATTCATACTGATGGGATTCTTTGTTTAACAAACAATCTTTAAAACTGTCCTTATACTATCCAGTAATTCTTTACATTTGAGACATTTGGAATTGAAGGAAGCTGAATACTGTTTTCCAGTTTAATTTAATGACATCTGCAGTGGTCGAGGAAGGGCATTTATCTCGCTGGATTTTTAAAATTACTAAGCAAATTAATAGCTATAAAAGTGTCATCGGTAATATATCAGAAAAAATCTCTATATTCTTTGAAAGTCATCATTAATTATTAGTTCACAGCTTTACCTACAGTACTTCACCATATAATGTTCTGTAGTTTCTCAGAGAATGGGGTAGTGTGGCAGTATCTGCCTTTACTCTAAATTTCCTCTGATCTCTTTGCAGAATCTGCTGGTACTAATGTACATTTCACTAATCTGTATTCTGCCACAGTGTACCTTATTTTTAGTGTGACTTTTAATAAGATTAAGCACTGTAACAGCAACTTACTAGAACATTATTCAAATTAATTAGGTGTTCTTCTTTCTGCCCTACTTCTCTCAGAAAAAGCAGTAGGGTTGGGAGAGCTTTGGAGGGTTCAGTTACCACAGCATGAAATTATTGTGACCGGCTGCACTGCATTATAATTAGTGGAGCAGGGAAAGATACTAATTCACTTCCAAAGGAGAAGGCTTGGGCTATTCTTGGTAGGGAGTTAACAACTCTTCTTGGATCAGTGTAAGGAAAAGAGGGTTATCTGCCCTCTTAATCTAGTGAAATGCTAATCACTCTGTACCTTCCCAGCAGCCTCTGTCAGGTCTCATTTGTACCTGTGTTCCTTATTGTGTGAATGTGATAAATGACATAAATCGTTCAAGTGTGCCTTAGCTCAGATTTGCAGAAATGTAACTGTAGTTGTGTCACTGCAGGTTTTTCTAAAGCAGATGAGCTTTGGGGGTTAATTTTTGGCATCTGCAGTTCTATGAGCACAGGCTTGGAAGCAGAAGAGAGTGTGAGAGGCTGTGGAAGTCTTTTAAGCAGCTTTCCTGGGAGGGAACTGTTTTCCTGACCAGCAGGTTAAGTGGCTCTTTAGTTTCCCATTCTTTACAGAAACTGAGGGAACACAGCGTCCTGAAAACAGGATAGTGTAAATTTTAACCTGTAAGGAGTGGAGTTTGCCTTTTCAGAAATTTGGGATTCAGGAATTCCAAGCATGCAGTGCCCTGCCTGCTTCCTGGGGGCTTTATTTGTGTCTTGCAACTGGAGTTTTGTACACTAGTGTTGTCCCTAGGAGAAGTTCTCTATCCTGGCTTTTGAGTAAGGCAAGAGTAAGCAATAATTACAGTGTCCATGTTGGTTCTGAATGGGTGCTAGGTTTTGCTCTCACTCATGTTAATGAGGCAGTTCTCATTAATTTAATTGTGGAACTCATCTCAAAGGAGTTGTTCACAGCAAGGTGCTGACAGAGGTTATGTGTTGTTTTCATTGCAAGTTTTTTTATGAAGTACAGTTTCCTTGCTGTGGGAAGTCTGCTTTTTTGCATAAAATAAAGTCAGAAGTGAATAAGCTGTTGAAAACTTTTAATACCTCTGACCTTATTACTGTTTTTTTAGTGTGAGCTATTTTTAATCAGTTGCATTTTTGAGTAATTGCCTTTTTCCTGTAACAGCATTATCAGTTGAATGCAAAAATAAGGTGGATAAAGTACAGAAAATAACAAGTCTTTTTTTAACAGGAATATGTAAACAGCCAAAGCCAAAAACCTGTGCCTGCTCCTCTTTCTTTGGAACAAGCTTTGTTACCAGCTATACTTCCATCAAGGTAGAGATTTTTTTGGGGTGTTGCTGAAAGGGAGGACAGATTGGGATTTGTTTGTTTATCTTTTTAGTGTTCTGCATTACATTCCTAGCAGTGCTTGAACTCTCCATGAATAATGTAATTGTTTGTAGAAAAGTGCAAAACTTAGGCAATTATAACTGTGCAATTTATTGTAAGAGTTACATGAGCTCTCTTCAAATAAATTTAAGTAGACTTCTTTCCTTTTTTTTTGCATTTTAGTAACCTCTGTTGGTTTGTTTATAAATTTTAATGGAATAATTTAGAGGGGAAAACGGCATGCTTAGTGAAAAGTAAAGGATTTGGTTTTAAACCTCGCAAATGTTTCACAAGATTTTTGGTATAATTCCAAAGCAAATAGGACCTGTGAGTGAGTAGTCCTTGTTTTCAAGGAGGTGACTGTCAGAACTGCAAAACTGCTCAAGGGTTAGTTCTGCATTCGTTGCATAGATACACATTTTAGTTGTTTTTTTCAGGACTTAGACAAACCTATATGGTTCTGTGTGATGGGGCCAAAGTCAGTCCTCTACCTTTAGAAAGTTGTAAGTCCATACAGAAGACCATTTCTAGTTTGTAGAGACTGAGCTCTGTCTTTTAGGCAAATTTGCTTTTTCTACCATTGTCCATATTTGTTGAAGGAAAAAGAGCAATTGGTGTTACAGCAAAGTCATGAGTAGCCATAGAAAAATTTGCAATTTTTCTTTTGCTAGTCTTATCATGGATAAGACTACCAAAAGAGAACTGTTGTGTAGTACAAAGAAACATTCAGGAAAAGTTGATAGAGCTTTTTGCTGGTAATGTTTTCTGTCCTTACCAGATTGTAATGTTATTTTGTGCTGTGGTTCATTTAGTGTACATTTAAAAAAAATCATTTTGTATTATCTTACATTTTGATCAGAATCTAAATGTCATCATGTTAATTTTTATTCTGTATTCAGACCTAATGATACTGTGGATGAAGGTGCAGAGGCCTCCCTTCCCAACTCCAGGGATATCACCAGTGAACCCTTCAGGAGAGAGCTGATATCCAACTTGGCTGAGCACATTTTGTTCAGTAAGTGGTGAAGAGTATCACTACCACAGAATCATAGAGTGGTGTGGATATAAAGATCATCTCATTTCAACCCCCCTGCAATGGGCAGGGACACCTTCCACTGGAGCATGTTGCTGACAGCTGCCTGTTTGGTTTTGCTGACAGCATGAATTTTCTGTGTGGTAATGTCACACTTCCCAATTGTCTCCATTCAGGTGATCATTGAATGACTTACATAATTTTGACAATTCTCCATCCTTTTTCTCCCTCCTTCCTCTTCAAAGTTTAATGAAATCCTTTTCTGATCAAGTAGAAGATTTTTGTTCTGTTTGCTGGACTAGTACACTAAACTTTCTGTGCTCTGAAGGGCTTGATTGTCATATTGGTACACTCATTGCTTGTCTCTTCATGTAAGGAGCTATTGGAGTCTTAATGGCATTATTTAACATCATACATGAACTCATCTAGCTGCATGGACCAGTGTTGCCAGGTTTTATAGGTTATGTGGTATATGCTTCAGGCAGTAGATCTGTGGGTAGTGGTATCAGAGATACACAGAAAACAGTACTTACCTTAGTAAATATTTAAGCTTTTTTCGGCCTTCTGAGTCCAAGTTACTTTGATTACTTTAATATTGTTTTTAGACAGACATAATAAACTTTGTATTTCATTCAGTGGGTACAGTTCTGTGCCCACGTCTCTGTTACTATTTTTTTAAATAGTGAGTACTCTTTCATTTGTAATGGTGTTCTGAAAGTCTCAGGTGCTCAACAAATTTATCTTGTTCACCTCTAGCTGCTGACAAGTCCTGTGCTGTGATGTCTACCCACATTGTTGCCTGCTTGTTGCTGTACAGACACAGGCAGGTAAGGCTTCTGTGCTGCTTAAATAGCAAAACACTGCTTTGGCCTTGTTAAACTTATTTTTTAAAAAGTATGGATTTTAATAGTCCGTGATACTGATAAAAAAAAGAAAGATGCATTTAAATTAGAGTGGATTTCAGATAGTCTGAGTGCTGATATTTTAGTTAGCAGTGGATGCTTGAACACAAGCCATTATTGATGGGATGATAATAAATGCTCATGTGGCAGTAGATCTTTGTAATTCAAAATGGTTTTTTTTAAAGATAACATGGGTTTCATTTATTGTATTAAGGTTGTTTTTTAGATCTCAAAACACATTCACTATTGAATATTCTAGAGACTGTTCCATTAATTTCCAAATTGATTTTACTGTTCCTCATTTGTAAAATACTGTATCACAGTGGCAGAATGATACTAATGTTTACCTGAAGTCTTGTGCATAAGAGTTGGAAGAATTTTTTTGTTGTTGTTCTCCTACAAGTTTGTTTTGCATTTTTTCTAAAATTCCTTCAAGTCTGAAGCTTTTATTGCATGTAAGTTGAGAACAAATGGAAAAATATTGGTCAGTTGTATAATTGTGCCTGTGGAGGAAGTGTCACCATTCTCATCAGCCCAGTCTTTCCAATTTCCTAAAACAGTGGAATCAAAGAAGCATTTTACAATGTAATTTGACTCCATCTTGATGGAAAACAAGAAAAGGAGATGCCTGAGGAAAGACTTTTCCTCATGTTCCAAACCACTTGTTCAGTTCTGTTAAGTGCAATATTCCCAGCTAATTGAACATTCACTTTATAGCATAGGTAATGGAAATGTGATACCTCTGACATGGTCTTGAGATATCTTGATGTATTCAGGTCTCTGCAGGCTGTGAAATAAACCAAGAAGCAAAGAAAAACTTTGCATTCCCCAATAGTTCCATGGCTGTAAAATATAATTGCATGTAATTCAAAACACGTGGAACTACTTCATCAAAACCTCAGTGAAAATCAGTTTTTCTGATAGGACTGTTATGTTTTGGATTATTGCCAGTTAGTGTATTGTGTTTGATTATGTGGTTTACTGACAGACTCCTGTGCAGAAAAATTGTTTAACATGTGATTCTGTGTTTATTTCTAGGGAACTGATCTTTCCAGACTGGTAGAAGATTTCTTCTCCATGAAGGAGGAGGTCCTAGCCCGTGACTTTGACTTGGGATTTTCAGGGAACTCAGATGACGTTGTCATGCATGCCATCCACTTGTTGGGGAACTGTGTAAATATCACAAACACGAGCAGAAACAATGAGTTCTTCGTCACTCCCAGCATCACAATACCTGCTGTCTTTGAACTTAATTTCTACAGCAATGGAATACTTCATGTGTTCATTAAAGAGGCTGTTATTGGTATGTTTTGGACTTTATCAAGGAAAGACTTTCTTGTAACCCTTGAAGTCAAAGTGTCTGCACAAAAATCCCCATCAGTTTCTCGTGTTACTTATTTTAATATATTTTTTTGGTTCCTGTTTCAACCCATGTTTACCTTAACACACAGTTCAAAACCAAACTTTGTATTTTGTTTAAAGAACGTTTCCATTCTTTTTTCCCCTCATCCTTTATCTTTCTTGGAAGTGTTTGTGTATTGGTCACTGCCATAGGCAAGGCTCTGTCAGAGTTCTGAGCCAGCATGGCAGAACCTGTGCTTTGATGAGCAGTATTTTAATGAGACTTTGTTCTGATCTGATGTTACTGGACACAAAATAGTGGTTGAATCTCTCTTCATTTTTGAATGGCATGTGTAACATTTGGCTGCTTTTAGCTCCAGAAGTGGGCAAAACAGAAGTTTGATGTTTCCTTTGCCATAATTGGAAAATTAAACTTTGCCTGTGTTTGTTTCTGCTCCAGCCTGCAGTCTTCACGCGATTCAGAGCAGGAGGTACAGAAATGGTACCAGTGGTGCTTCTCCCAGTTTAATCAGTCAAGAACACCTGGTCAGAAAAGCTGCCAGCTTGTGCTACCTGCTTTCTAATGAATTCACTGTGTCTTTGGTAAGTAATTGCATTAATTGCCCAGTTTTTGCTCTGCTTCTTTACTTTAAAATTACAGGATGCTTTCTAGTGTCGCAGCTCTGATCCGTTCACTGTCAGTGATGGTGGTGGGTATCAGTGGCTGTCACACACTGAGGGCCACCTGCTGCTCCTGCAAGTGCTGAAGGGGGTGATGCTGGGCTGGGCCTGGGACATTTCTGCTGTGTTTCAGGCCTTTCCTGAGAAAGGCAGCTTTAAGAAGCCCACCTCAAGTTGTGGGAAGCTGAGAGAGCAGCTTCTCTAACATATTTTGTCATTTTTCTCATGAGATCATCACAGCTGTATTTGCATTCTGCCCAAACTATTTTTTTTTTTAACCTAAACAAACAAAAGTCTTTGTGAGTACCCAGCTCCTATAAATTTGCACAGGTGATTGAAATTATGTTGGGAAGTAACATATTCTAAAGATAGCCCTTATTTGAATAGGAGTGCAGTACTTGTGTTGTGCCACACCTAGTACTTAGTGGCAATTTTAAACATGGCCTGACTTCTGTTTTTGTTGTTGAAACACTGGCAACGGCTGATGTTATCTCACTTTTCAGACACTGCATACTTCCAATTTTAAGTGCTAGATGTTCTTTTTTCTTATGTGTAGAAGTTACTTAAAATTCTAGAGAATCTTTAATTAGTTCTTAGAATTGTACTCATATTTGACTTGTGCATTTTTACAGAAGCATACACCAAATTTAGTATTTTTTTTCTGGGTAGTAATGTTAGCTCATATACTGGAGTTCCTTAGTAATATTATCCTTCTGCTTTCAGGGTTAATAATTGATTATTATTTTTTAGCTAAGAAAATATTTCCTAAATGATTATAAATAATGTAAAAGAGGTTGGGTTTTTTAATTCAGTTTCAAAACACGTAAGAGAATTTCTTGAAATTGCAGTTTCCTTTAAATTCCAAATAGATCACTGTTATGAGTTTCAATGATTTTAATTTTATGATGATTTTATTCCAGAATTGTTAACAAACTAAAATTTGGTTAGAGACTATTAAAAAGGGAGAATATTTAATGTGGCTTTCTACAAGTGGTAATGCATTTTGGAAAAATCTTGGACTTGTTTTAAATATCCTATTTCACTATAATTTTTTTAATGTCTGCCAGGATAAACCCAAGAGTGGTGCATTGGGATTATGCTGATAAAAGTTTAACAGCTTGCATAAAAGAAATAATACTGCTGTATCTAAGACATTCATACTGAGCAGGGAATGATATTGCTGTATTGGGTGTAATGGATGTGACTCTCTCATTGCATTCTTTTTATGTTGTGCAGCCTTGCCAGATGGTCTATCAAGTTTGCCATGAGTCTGTGGAAAGGCTGATCCAGTATGGCATTCTCCTGGTGGCTGAGGTAAAGTGGCAGAGATGCTGTGGGAGTAGTGTAGGTGGTTGATAGCCTGCAGCTGTGAGACTTGTTCTAAGTATATATTGTTAATGAAAGCTTGTAACAATGTGCCCAGGACTGAGGCTGCTTCATTCCTCTGTTCATAAGTGTCAGACAGTTGGGTACAGTCAGCCTGTGATGCTTCGTGACTGTGTGTAATTTCATTTTACTAGCAAGGCTACTAAGGAAGACACCTATTTTTGTACTGTCTTGGAACTTGTGATTTATTTTATTATTGGAGGCCTTTCAAATGTAGCATAGCCAAATGGGTTTTTACTTTCTACTGTACAGGAGTCAGGAGTCTAGACCTTTTGTCATTCTTTAATTCCTTTGCATTGAGCTCAGAATTACTGTAAAACTCCTCAGCTTGCAGTTTCAGGGCTACAGGAGAGTCGCTGTGTGGTGCAGTTTGCCAGAGGTGCACAGTACAAAGAAAGCCTTAGGTGTAGAGGCAGCTGATTCATCACATCTTTGCTTCATAAACTTCTTTTTATGCACAGTAAACAAACCTTTGCACCCAGTAGGAAGCAAGAAAAAAACCCAGTCTTTTTCACCAAATTTTTCTTCTCTCTCCTTTGCTCAATGCTGCCTATAATTGATTCTCACTTGCTTCCATTAAATACTGATTAATAAATGCATTGATTAAGTCAGATGAGATTATAAAATAAACCTATTGCTTGCCTGGATTTGGAGTTTTACCTATTTACCACCTTGTTTTTGAAATTTAAGCAGGATGATCAGGAGGATGTTAGCCCCAGTCTTACAGAACAGCAGTGGAATAAAAAACTCCCTGAGCCCTTATCTTGGAGAAGTGATGAGGAAGATGAAGACAGTGATTTTGGAGAGGAACAGAGAGATTGCTACCTGAAGGTAATATTTTCCTTAGGCTACTGATGCTGAGCCCTCTTGTGAGAGATATAAATTACTTTGCTTATTCAGGACAGGTACTGATCATCTTTTTGGGGGGCGGTGCTGGTTTGCAATGTTAGTATTTTTGTACAGTCCATTTGTCTCCTTCCCATGAGGAAAACAGCTGAAGAAATATAATCTTTACAAAGAGGTGGAAGAGCAATGGTTAGAGTCCTGAAAACTGATAAAGACTCAAGTATCTTGGTTTTATTCTCCACATGCAGTCTAAAAAGGATACATCCAGCTGGTATTTGTATTCAGCCTATATTTCCCTTCATAGATAACTTATGTCAATTTTAGATTTCCTACTAGTTTTCTCAGAGCTGACACAAACACTCCTTAGGATATCTTGTTAACACTTGAAAACTTCTGTCTGTCTCTGTGAATATAAGGCAGCCCTTCTGTTGGCTGCAGAACAACGTGGTGCCTTTAATTTTATCTTGGGAAAATACTAATACTCTGGAGGAGGAAAAAGTAGCATTGATCTGTTTTAGTGCCTGTTTTGTCCCTTGGGATAAACCTCTTTTTTTGCTATGGTCCCTCCCATATTGTGCTGTGCTTCCACACTTGCTTTTGAACAAAGTTTTTGTGCTTTTGTTTTTGTTTTGGTTGCTGTTTTGCCATGTTATGCCTTGCAGGTGTTTCAGGTTTCCACTGGTCTCTGTCACTGAACCTTTTGTTGCCTTTTCTTAGGTGAGCCAGTCTCAAGAGCACCAGCAGTACATCACTTTCCTGCAGAGGTTACTGGGACCATTGCTGGAGGCATACAGCTCTGCTGTCATCTTTGTGCACAATTTCAGTGGTCCTGTTTTAGAGTCTGAATATATTCAGAAGCTACACAGGCACTTAATAAGCAGGACAGAGAAGAATGTTGCTGTGTATGGTATGTTAAACTGGTTTTGGAGCTGGGTTTGGTTCACTCTGTTTTTCCTACCACAAGGTAGCCCAAATTGAACTTCAGATTGTTTATCTCTGGGTTTTCTCTTGCAGCTGAGAGTGCAACCTACAGTCATGTGAAGAATGCAGTGAAAGTCTTCAAGGAAATTGGAGTAAGTGTTTGGTGCTCAGAGCTGGTGACTGTCGAGTTTCATGTCCATAATGAGCACAATTTGGACATTTCAAGGAATCTATTCAGTGTCAGTTTAAAATCAGTGAATGTATCTGTGGAAATGTATTGCGGATTTGGAGCATTTTGGTTTCCCTTAGGCTGAGGCCTGTAACAGAGAGGACAAGCTGCAGAACAGGGCACTTGTTGCCCCTGGGAAGGCCTGTCTGGATGGCTGAGTGACTAGACATTTTTATTCACAGCAAATGAAGTTCCTCTGTTCTACTCCATGTCCCTATTGAACAATATTGAAAGGCTGAGAGCATGTTCTGTGCTCAGTAACAGCTAAATTTAATTTTGAAGTCTACTTAAATCTTAAAAAACAGCATTAGTTATTGAATTTTGGCTTAGTGGTGATTGATGCTCCAGAAGAACCATCCTTATACACTTCACCATGAGGATACAGGTGTTCTTTAAGATAAACATTCAATTTTGTGCCTTACCACTAGTATTTTAAATTGTAAATCATCCATCTAGATTTTGCAAGTGAAGTGTTTTTCTTTCATCAGACTGGCATGGCTCCTGAATGCCAGATAAGATACAGCATTATAATTTTGAAAATATTGACATTTAGGCAAAATGTTGCTGGGGGTGGCCTAGTAAAAGTATATCTTCCTGTAGACTCTGAATAGCTGTGAGGAAAGCACATATTGGATCCATCATTTTCCAACAGCAGGATAAACTAGGATTAAAAGTGGAACTAGGTAGTGTTTATTGAGCATCTATTATAGCATATCTGAATTCTTGTTTTTAAAATGCTTACATTTCAATTGGATGCTTTTGATTGCTTGTTTTGTCCCTCACTGTTAGGATTTGGCTGTTTATCACATACTGTACTTATTTTTCAATTTCTTTTCTTTTATAACCCCTGAAGGGCTTCAACATTGGGTGAATTCTAATGATACCTAAAGGCATTGCCATCTAAGCCTTCAAGAAATGAAAAGAAAAAAAGTCTTGTAAACGAGGGAAAACTTAGTATAGACCATAGCGTTTTAATTTCAAATGAAAAGAGATTCCTTTAACGTGGTGATGCTTACATGTGTTCATGCTGTGCCTCAGGTTTTCAAGCAGACTCAGCAAAGGAAAGACACCATTTTGGAACTCGGCACTACGTTCCTACCTCAGAGCAACAGGCAGAAACTGCTGGAATTCGTCATGAGCTTCATGGTGTTATAGACCACACACAGCACCTTTGTCCAGGGACACGAGGACAGGTTTTGAGACTGTGGCAAAGCCTGGGGACATTTGCTAATCCTTCAAAGTGTCAGGTGCCACTGTCTGGGTAAGGCCTTCTCTGACTTGAACTACTGGAAGACAAGTGCCTTCTTACGTGTGCATTTATGGGTTTCTTACAGCCCCAGTCCTGTTGTAACGCAGCGAGCCTCAGACGACACTTTCGATACAAGTAATTAAAAATGTTGCAAAAAATACAATATGATACATTATTAGAATTGGAGGTAAAAGACCTTTTATCAGTGTTACATTTTAAATGAACTTTTAAAGACTGTAACAGATGCACAAGTACACATATTGGTGTTCTGTAGCTAGCCCTGAGATCTTGAGTTTAGTGGCAACACAGCTTATGGCTTAACCAAGTAATTTTCATTCCAATTCAGTTTTATTGTTCTAAATAAATGGTTTAAAAATTTTGCTTAGGTAGGCTATGTAATTCATGGATAAAGCCATAGTTTTTCATAAGTGTTAACATAATGCCAAAATTCTAATGAAAATTACAGGTACAGACATCTCAGAATAATGATCATGTAGCAGCTGATTGTGAGAAATGTCAGCAGGCACACCTTGCACTATCAAAAGTGTAGTGCAGTGGTAAATTGCACTAATCACTGCTGTCAGGAAGAATGTGAGAGTAGTGTTCTTGTTTTTATTATGGCATCTGTTGTTCAGCCAGATGAGTCAGGAAACTGTTGCCTGAATGTGAATATCTTGTAAAATCTTAAATTATTATTTAATTGAAAAAAAATCTGATCGGTTTGGGGTGGTTTTTCTGGTGGGGGTTTTTTTTGTTGTTTGTTTGTTTGTTTTGGGTGGTTTTTTTAATTAATAGAATGTCAGATTTTTTTTTAAGTGGAATAAAGACTTGATCTGGTGAAATAAGTTTTAATTTTGGCCCTAAAAATTTCAGCAATAATTTTGTCAGTTCTTTGGAGACAAGTGTTCACATTATATTCTGTTGTTGAGCAGACCTAAATTGGCATGAAGTAGTACCTCTGAAAACACAGAAATATAAATAATTTACTTTTGACTGTGATCTAACTGACTTACAAAAAAAAATAATTCATAGGCAAAACTGAATGATGAATGAATCTTGTCCTGTGAAACAGGGCTCTGGTGTTGCAATTTGATCCTTTTTCATGGAGGGCTTGCACTGTAGATTTCATCTTCTCTTCATGTGAGGGCAGATTAGATTGCAACCTGTAGTTCTGTGTTTTAGTACAGCTGATACAGCTGAAGCAATAACTTGGTGGTATGTGAAGCTGGTTTGCTTGTGAAATGTGTTTTCCCTCCTTTATGCCTTCTAAGTGAGGGAAATTAAGCATTTCCTTTGCTGCATTGCTTTGCTTGATTCTCACATCCTGGCCTTGTGAGCAGAAAATCCCCCAAACGTCATCATGTAATCTCTGTTGCTTAACACAAACATGGAAAAGCATACTTGAATCCCAGCACTTGCACTGTTATGCCAGCACAAAACTGATGCACACAATTAGAGTTTGTGGCCAAGGAGCTTGCATTTGTACTGCACATTTGTCAACAAGAATATTTCTGTAAATTTTTTTATTAAATGCTGTTAATATTTGAAAGCTGCAGTTTATAGTTTATTAGCATTATACTGTTAGCACTGTGAGATGCATGTGTTTTGTCACTAAACCAGGTGCTCTACAACACTTAAAGAATTTCTGAACCAAAGCTACATTAATATGGATAAACACTGACCCTTGAGTCGATTGTGTTCTTATGTCCTTCTGCTGTCTCAGCAGGACTGACTACATCACACATAATTTGTTTTGTGATGGCTACCAGCTGTTTAGAAAACAGTTTCATCTCATTCTGACTGATGTGCACTGTTCATTCACCTGATGAATTCTCCATACATTGTTCATTGCTGACGGCTTCCATTTAATATCAAAAAAAGTCTAGGTGCTTCTGAATAATGAGCTCTCATAGTTTACTGCACTTCAGCAAATCTGAAGTGTACTAACAGCAAAGATTGTACATAAAAAAAACTTTTAAAAATGAAGCAATATGAAGCAAACAAAGCTTGAGTAATTTTATTAAGAATGTTTTGCCAACAGAGATATTAGTTACCATAAAACCCAGGGGTACTATGGTCACTGGAGTGTTCTGGCTAGGTGTTGCAACTAAGTTAATTTATGGCTTACACTAAAAAAAAAATTTAAAAAATGAATCTGGTTAACATAAATCAATGAGTGGGTAATAATGCATGTGAATACACATTAACGGATACTTATGTATGCAGGGGGTGGGGCACCTCTAAAACTGTTCTGGTTTTGTATGGAAAAAAAATAAACTGCATGTGATAGATTGGTACTATGAATCATATGCTACTGGAAGCCCTTGCATCTGCAGCAAGTGTGTATGTATACATGTATATATGCTAGTGTCTATGTTCTGACACACAACATCTATGTTTTTCCCTGAAATTAAAGCACAGAATGTAAAATTATCAGGCTGTAACAGTCAAAAAGACTAAAACCAACACTTGCACTGTATTTACACCTTCAGTGTCTTCTGATTTTATTAACTTTCCATGTTTGCTTTGCTGTTAGAATTCCAGGTCGAGTTGATTTCAGTAAAGTTAACCAGTAAAAGAGAAAGGACTGGCCCTGAATTACCACAACTGTATTTTAAGACTTTATAAAGACTTACATGAGTCTCGTAATTCTTATGAGCATAATACTCAGGTGTGCAAACCTTTTTGGGCCAGCGTCTTTCACGCTGTGAGAAACTTGACCTCTGCACGCACATCCTGTACCTGTCCCACTTGCGGCGCGATGGAAGTGTGGCACTGCGGTCCCTGTGCTCACTGCCAGGTCTGGGCACCTCTCATCAGGAAGCACAGACACACACGTGTATCCAGCTGCCTGCCTGCTCCTCAGAGAAGTGCCCAGGCACCACGTGGAGGTTGAGCTGGGAGGTGGTGTAAGATGTTGTTGTTTTTGTGTTTCTGGGGAGCTGCTGACTGGAGGATGTTACTGTGTTTTACCTGTTATGTGTAATGCGTGTCTGTTGTAGAAGCACAGAGGTGTACTGGAGTCATTTTAATAAATTAAACTGTTTGCTAATATGACATTTAACAAGCTCTTCTAGTGTTCTTTTTATGTTTTTGTTGTATTTTTTTAAAATAACTTGCTGAGATAATTCATTTGATAACTTTGTCCCACTGCAGGTCGTTGCTGAAATTAAACTGTTAAAATCTCTTGGTAGATGTGTCTATACCAGTGTATGAGCCGGAGCAGAGACACTTAAAAAGCAGGTTGAGGTGACATCCCAACTCCTGAGCCACTGTTTTGTTGCAAAGTGGAGGTGCTATTTTGCCTCTGTGTTCCCCCATGCCCAGGAGATTCTTGTATATTGAGTTCTTTTGCAGTTCCTTTCTCCTTGTGGGGGTGTTTGTGGGTCATTCGGGAGCCTGGGGTGGCTCTGATGCTGCAGATTTCCCTTCTGAGGGTGATTTCAAGCTGACCTGGAGTGCAATAAACACCTGTCATCAAGGGTGACAGCATCTGGCAAATGTGAATTAATTGGAATGGAGCTTTAATATAATAAAACCTGCATAGATGATCATTACCTAAATTGAGAAGGAGGGTGGCTGCTTCACTCTTCAGGAGAAAAAAGTTATAATCAGCTGATTCTCTAAAAGGCCTCTAGCAATGTTCACATGCAAGCAAGGCTCAATTAATTGACAACTCTAGGCTGCAGCAGGAAACTTAGAATTCAATTATTGTCAGTAGCTTGAATTAAACCCAATTCTTGTTGGTGATGACCTTATATGTTTTTTTCTGTAAGTGTCTTCCTATTTCTCAGTCTTTTGAAATCCCAAATGTCAGATAAACACTTATCTCTAGTTTTTGCTTAATTCCGTTTTTATATAATAAAAGCTTGTCAGGCTTATTTAGAAGGATCATTTGAGCTCTCTGTTTTGTTCTCTTGTGGTACATCATGTTTCCAGTAGCCCTGTGTTTTCAAGGTAAGATCCACATTGATCTGAGTTGCTGCTTGAAACATTTTCTTTTCAGTCTTTATTTATAGATGTTCCTTGTGTTTTGCAGTGCTGGGTGAGATTTATTGTCCTTATTTATTCTCCTGTAAGCTGGCCAACCTGTTAATGTAATTATCCAAAAGGTATTATCATAGTTGATGCTATCTTTAGAATAAGGGACTTGCTGCCTTTTCTGAAGAAACATGTAAGAAATGTTCATTACTGTGTGTTGTGCCAGAGTTCAGGTCTGAGAGACCATAAACCCCAAAAAGATGTTCAGCTTTCGTTTGTCATAAAGCATTGGCAGTTAGAGAAACAAAAGCTATTTAATTAATGGCCGAGTAACTATTAGTTACATAAATCTATGTGCATGTAATAATGCAGTGCAAAATTTCAGTAAAAGACATAGCATAATTGCTGATAATTTGTGTGAAAAGGTTGTTCTCCAGCTCAGTAATAATGTTGGTTGTTAAACTGAGCATGTTTGCAATGTCTTGGTCTCAAATGTTTTTTTCCTAAGAGTGACAGTCCCTGAGAGGTGAGGAAACCCAGATATGGAGATCAGGTGATGTAAATTAGGCTCAAAGATTCACTGACCCCATGCATGGCCTTAGACACATCACTTCTGATGCTGTTTTCTATTTTTGTTAGCAAGTAATTTGAAGAACTGTGTTTGTACAGATATGAAATGGATTTTTTCCTCTCCTTGAAACACAAGTCACAGCAAAATGAAAGAATTTTGGAGTTGAAGGATTACTGTTAGGAGTGGACATGATTTTAGATCTGTTCTGAGTCTTGTCTGTTCAGTATCTTCATTAGTGACCTTGGGAATGGAAGAGAATTTACTCTTTACATTTGTAGGTAACAAGGGACAGCCAGGTAGTCCAGTGGAGGCCAGTACCCCATGTTCCCGGGGTAATTAATATGTTTCAGAAAGATCTGAAAGGCAAAAAGAGGAAAGCCATTCCAGCCAGGTGAGTACAGTGCATTACATCTGAGAGAAGACCAACTCATGTACAGGAGGGGAAATAAAGCAACTGTGCAGCAATTCTTTGGAGAAAACGCCGATTTACTGGCAGACCATGAGCAGAATGTGACTTAGAAGGGTCCTGCTGCCATGGAAGGGCAGCTGTCATGTAATGATACCCTTGCTCCTGCATATGAATGACAAACACAGGGCAAAAACTTGCAGTCCATAAGGTCTCAGCTGGGATATCATGTTCTGTTTGAGGAGCTCTGTTTGAAGGATGCTGCAGGCATGATGGAAGGGGAAAAAAAAGTCTTCCCTTCAGCCCTATGTATGGAGAAGAAAAGAATCTGGATTATCCCCTGGCTATGGGAGTACCCAGACTGGATAAAAGGAGTGAATTTAGTCTTCAGTTGCACTGAAAAGAACCAGGGTAGATAATGTAAATATTTTGTACCGTGAGCAAAGAGAAATACTGAGATAGATGGCCTGGGAGGGCTTGTGTTCCTTTTTCCTGGGAAACACTGGTTCCCTGTCCCTGTTGTTTGGACCTTGCTGTGTGGTGGTGAGCAGAACAGACAGTGAAGCTCTGCCTTCCTGGTCTGGGCATCTCTCCTGGGCGAAGCAGAAATGGGTTTGTGCACAGCTTGGTGTGGCTGATCCTTTATGTTTAAGATCAGGAGCAGCTGTAGTATGAATTATACTTCTTGCCCCTGTATTTGTTGAGGAGTAAAATATATGAGTCTTTTATTAAGGTTGTTCTGTAAAAATGTTTTCTTAGTGTTTCTGCTGGTCAAAAAGCAGAGGAGTGCCAGCGGGAAGCAGGAAAGGACTGGGGAAGAAATCAGACATGACATTGTCTTACTGCATTGTGTGAGCCTTTTCATAGCGAGGTGTAGGAGTCCCCTGCCTCTGCCAGTAGTAAAATCCCTGGTGACTGGAAAAAGGATGAGGAATTCTACCCCTGGCATTTTCACCTTTCAGAGTGTTCCTGGCAGACAATAATAATAAATTACAAATTAACCCTGAAACCTGTTAACAATTTACAGTTTAACTCTGGCACTGCTTTGGAAATACTGAAAACCTAATGATACTTCCTGAGCTTTGGGTTTACTGCTGGCTCGGCTATTGCATTACCTCAGGAGTTCAGACTCCAGTGATTGTATCTACACAAAGAAAACAACATTTATAAATGCCACAGAATTGACAGTGGCATTCTTTTAATGCATTTTCATTGGAAGAGTTTCCAGGATCCCCCCAAAAGTACGTAGGCAGCCTCTTTCAGAGAGTTCTGTGCTGGGTGAGGGCTGCTGTGTCACTGGTACCTGGGATGGTTTGTTAACAGCTCACTGTGGCCTGTCTGTAAAACCAGTGTCACACCTTTGATTTGGTGTCCCTCTTCAGATGAGACTGAGGAAGGGATGAGGTTTTGTTCCCAGTTAAACATTTTGCATATCTGTGGAAACTTTCAGGGGCTCACCTTATTCCCGTGTTAATGTATTTTTTTTTAAATTTAGCTGAAGCCTCATTTTAACCAGAGGTGTTCAGCTCTTTTTAAATCAGACTTCCTCTTGTCTCTGCAGGATGGAGAAGGCCAATTAAACTGCCACCTGTCAGAAGGCAGTAAAACCATTTTTCTATGTTTGTATTTCCCCTTTATTAAACTAAATTATTATAGTTCAGAACCTTTGCCTGCAAATCTCTCCCTTTGTCTCGCTGGCTGGCTGGCCATTTATAGCCTCCAGTTTCCTTAGTTTATCCTTAAAAAAATGGTTTTTAATCCCCCAAATGAAATCATTGCATGTAATAAAATGAATGTTCCCTTTTCTAGGCGATGAAGAAGTTTAAACACGTTTTGTGTTTACATTTTTGTAGTAGTTTGATATGATATGAGTTAATTCTGGTACTGGGCTTTGAAACTCCTGCATTCTTCCCTCAAACCTGCAGAGTTCTGTCCCTTTTACCCCAGAATGTTTCTTGTCCAAGAGTCTAGGAAAACTGGTTTAAATATTGGGAGAATTCCATCCGTTTACCAGCTGTAATCATTAACCCAAGTTATAGTTTACAGAAGTCTGAAGCAAAGAAGCATAGTAATATTAGAAGCTGGTATTTCTGGATATACTCCCAAGAGCTGGGAGAGCAAACCAGGGCAGGAGGTCAGGTGTGTATAGTTTTGTTTTTTAATTGGTTTATATGAAGTTATCCCTTTGTTGACACAGAAGGCAGTAAAAATGAAAAATGTTGGAATCAGTAACACATGTAGTTAATTTTCTGAACTAAGTAAATTAAGTACAGATTGGTTATTAGTAATTCAGAGGAGAATGCTAGATAAGGAATAGATAATATCACTTTCAACCATTAAAATATTAGTCTGAGCACAGCAGTCCAAAGCTCCCTTATCTCTTATTAAAGCCTCAATTCTTCATCTATTAAAGAATCAGATCTAAATGATGCAGCAGCCTGAGACGTTGCTGCTGCAGTAGCCTGGTGTGTTGTGCTGGGCTGCAGATTCAGCTAAGCTGGAAGGTGGGTTTGTGCAGGAAATTTTGGGTATGCAGGACCTCCTGGAGGTGACTGGCACACAGTGAGACTCCTGGTCCAGCTAGCTCAGGAGCTTCTTCAATACAGGCTCTCTCTTTCTTCAGTTCTCCCTATGTGACCACAGCAACGTTCTCTGTCCTCCCCGGTACCTGGTTCCTTTCTTCCAACTCATTCTCACACAAGAGGTTAACCCAGAGTCTGGCTGCTCACTGCTTGTAAACAACATAAAGGGGTTCTCTTTAAATTGCCCAAGAAAACATCCTTTCCCCACTGTTTGACTGCTTTAATGTTCAGGCTGAACTATTACAAATTGTGTCTCAGATCTATCACAGCGACCATAAAATTAAATAAAACCAGACTTTCCAAAGGAGATACAAGGTTGCCACTTGTGCGAATGGGTAGAAAAAAATTCCCGGTGGCTGTAAAACGGGATTAAGGACTTTGCATTTTAAATTTATTTTCTTTAGAGAAGTATTCTCATAGCAAAACACAGCTGAGCCCAGCTCCATCCCCAGTGTGTCCAGCAGATGGTGGTGGAGTTTCATCTACAACTGCAGTTCCCTCTGAGAGACCGAGCACCACCATTCCCAAACCTCAGTCCCCGGACTGTCCCTTAGGAACAAAACATCATTTCCGTAGCAGCCAGCTGCAGTATTTGCTAGACATAGGAAGCATTTCATTAGGAGTTGGTTTTATCTGTTGCTGTGATTGATTTTTATCGTTTCAGGAGTCGGGCTGTGTTGGACACCTGACACAAACGCCGCCTTCAAAGGCCATGTGGAGTTTACTCAACTTCAAGTGAAAATGTGCATTAGGAGAGAAGTTCTTCACCCACCTTCCTGCACTCTCTGGTGCAGACCGGCATTTTAAAGAAATGAAACCACCACTCCAAGACCAGACCTGAGCATGGCTCAAGTTTGGAAGTATCCCAAATGCAAGACCAGAGTTCTGGGCTGAAGATCTATATCAGACCTCCTCCCCTTGCACCGTGTAAACCAATGCCCCTGACAGCTGTGGGAGGCAGAGCACTGGATCTTCTGCAAGGCAGGTGGAAAGGAGAGGGACTGGCAGGGCTGCCAGCTCAGCTTATCGTCCTTTAGATATAAACCTTCTCTGATGCTGCAGGGCAATTCCAAGACTTTGTCTGAGTATGGGTACAAGGTGTTATCACAGTATCACATCATCTTCATAAATATTCTGCAAAGCATTACAAGCACTAATTTAATTTTAAAGTATTCTGCAGGCTTTTCCTTGTGAAGATAACCTTCTTGACCTCAAGTATCCCAGAAAGAAGTCATTAAAACACCAGTGAGCATGCTAATTCATCAGCACACAGAAGTTTTTTACTTAAAAAACCCTCCTGTTGGCCCCTCTAGTGCAAAGCAGATTTGAACATGCCCTCAATAAGAACTGAGGAGTCCAATGAGCTTAAGAAGTCCTTCAGGTAGCAGGACAGTGCTGTTCACTGCTGCACAGCTCACGGGTGTGGGGCTGGACAGGGACACAGCTGGGGCCCTGCTGAGCATCTTTGTCCCATTGTGCAGGTGGCTTTGTGCATCTCAGGAGATGTCACTCAAGTGCATGTCATGACAAGACTGTTGATCCCAACAAATCCTGCTCTTTCGCCTTCCCTCTCCCTCCTCAGTTCCTCCCCAGTGCTGTGTCCCCTGTTCCCAGGCAGCTGGCTTGAGGCTTCACTGGGAGTACAGCTGAATGAAATCCTGCACCTTCACCCCCTCTGTCCCTTTTTTTTATGGATTGTTTTTCAGGCACTCAAAGTTCCAACTCAGCTCCCTGCAAAGCACCACTGGTCACTGTCAGCATGTTTCTGGGCTAGAAACATGCTGGAGCTGGCACCAGGGGAGGAAAGCGAAGGCAAGATGGGCCCATGTGTCCCACACTTCAATCAGACTGTGCTGCCGAGGCACCAAGGTTGGGAGCTTGGTCCAGTGATCCCTGAGTCAAAGCAGGATCGTTTGAATGTCTTCAGCAAGCAGCTGTAGGCATTGCATGTCAAGAAATAAGCCAACTTCCACCCCTCTGTCTTAGAAGCAGCTCATTCCACCCCTCGTGTCCTCAACGAGGGGTGGGAGCAGCACTTGGATCAAGCAACAGCAGGTGGCTGTGGGGACAGGCAGGCACATCTCAAGGAGCCCTGAGGAACCTCGGGAAGCCTTTCCTGAGGGACATTAAATCATCCCACATTAGACAGATCCATGGGGTTGATGACTTCCCTTTTCCAGCACAGCTGAGTGGAGATGCAAACACACACACAACATGCTCGCTTCCTCTATAATTTTCCTCTGTGTGGTAAATGTGACCTGGAAAATAAACATGTTTCCCTGTGGGCTGTGATGTTTCTCTGCCTGGTGCTTGTGTTTGCCAGCTGTAACACATCTCTTCCAGGCTGGTGCCTTTGCTGTTGTCAATGTGATCCCCACTGCATCTCTTTGGAGGTGCCCTGCAGCAGGGGGGGACCGTTTCACTCTGCTCCAGCCTCAGTTAAACAATGCTTCATTCCTCTGCTGGCACCAAGAGCTGTTTGCTAGTGAGGCAGAGGTAGAAGCCTGACATCATTGAGAGGCCTCAAGAGCCTCAGTCTGGTCTGATCTGCTCGTGGCTGTGCTTGGCAATTTTAAGAAATGAGGTTCTTCAGACAGCTGGGATGTCTGTCTTCTTTTCCAGACAATTTTCAACCAACTTGCACAAGCCAGAGTGACTGCAGGTGTTCTCAGGAGCTCTCCTGCCATCATGATGCAGGTCCTCCCTGGATGCAGCAGTCAGTGGCTGAACTGCCCACACTGCCCTTGGATCAGCTCCTGCCTGAACCTGAACCTGTGGCAGATGTCAAAGGGCTGTGGGAAGATGTCTGGTGAGGTGGTGCTTGGATTCACAGGAAACAACACTTCATTGGTTTTGTTGTTCCTACCCTGCCACCCTTTACAAGTATAAATATGTTATCCCCTCTTTAAATTCCCTGTGTTACTGGCTTCTGGGCATTGACTGTATCCACACAACCCATAGGGGACACAATTTCTGCTGGAAAATGAAGGGGAAAAATGAGTCTTTAATTTGACCTGCAACATCAGAGAATTTGAAAAATTGTGAATGTTTTTATAGAGCTTTTATATCATCACCCTTTTCAACTGAGCATCCTGAATGCTTTATAAATATTAATTAAGTCTCATGTGGCTCCTCTGAATTACGTAAAGACAGAATTGCCTCATCCATCAGAAGAGAGGATTCAGAAACTGCTTAACAATTTGAGACACCATTAACTGACACCAGTTCAGTGAATAAGAACCTAACACGCACTTGAAACTTCTGAGTAGGAGGAAAAACGAGGCAACTGGACTATATCTTTCCACTCTTGCAAAAAAGTAGTGTTGGGGCATGAAGTGCTCCATAAAGACCTCTCTTACTCCTCTTCTCCTCTTCTTTTTGGAAAAACCTTGTCTCCCTGAGTAAACTCCATCTAAGAGTAGGGTTTCAGAAAGGAAGGAACCCAAAGGGAAAATGCTCATAAAATCCTCATCCCTTCTCTCCCAGGATGTTATTGATGGCTGCCACCAGGAGCTGCTGGAAGAGAGGGCTGGTCCAGGAGGGTGGAGATGCTGGGGTAGTGCAGGAGTTAAGGGAACTCCATGGAGCAGAGTGGAGTTGGGAGCAGGATGGTGAGGCAGGGCATGATGTGTGAACCTCCTCAGACCGCAGAACACAGGGGTTTGAAGGGCTGCCAGTGCAGTGATAACAGTGTGCAGGGGAGGCTGCTTCTTTGGGAAGGAATTTCAAGATTATTCCTCAGAATCACAGAGGCTCACCCAAAGAGATGAGCAAACTGCAGGCCAATTACATACCATGTGCTAGATAAATCCCTTACCACAGCCAGCTGAAGAACTTGGGCTTGAACTCTGAGTAATTAAAACACTTATAGTACAGACTGGCATTTAATGAATTGAGAGAGACATCAGATATTTACTCAAATTTGTCTTATCCTATTACAATTCTCGCTTTCTTTCTCAAATGTCTGAGAAAGGTATTGGATTGTTTCCTCAGCTGGACTTCTCCAGCTGTGTCTTCTAAAGCCACTCTGGATAAATGGTTTCTAAGAAGACAACAACAGACCAGGACATAAATGAAGTACAGAGTAAAATATTGTATTGGAAAATCCAGAGGTTTTTGTTTTGGTTTGGTTTTTTTTTTGTGGTACACCAGATACACCAAGACAACCTTGAAATGTTCTAAAATTTCAGTGAGTACAGAGACACAAGCTGCAGTGAGGGAAATTCTTGTCAGATACCAGGGAAAACATCCCCAGTGAGGGCAGTGAAATCCTGCAGCAAGGGCATGGAGAGGCTGGTGAATCTCTGCCTGTGGAGGGGTCAAACATCAGACTGGACGAGGTCTGAGCACCCTGCCCTAAGCTGGACCTCTCTTGAGGCAGGTGGGGGGTGTTGGACCACCTGACTTCCAGTGGTCCCTCTAACCTAAATGTTTCCATTATTTTGCTCCTGTTGGGAACTGGAACAGACCTGTGGAATCCCTGTTTTAGATCTCCAGGACATCCTCAGACAAATTAAGAGACACAGGCAGCTTTTGAGACACTTAATTTTGGGTTGCTGTGAGAATTATGGTTACTGTAAGGTCGTGATTACTCTGCATTTTTCAAAATGTAAAAGTGAAACCAGTTTTCTTATTTCTTTTCTTCACCACATATGAATTCACCCCTGCTGAGTTTTAATCTACTGTGATTTTTCTGGCATTGTTTCTTGCAGAACTTCTTTTGAAGAGCCCTTCTAAAGAATTGCATGGACTTTGAATGGAAATGGATAGTAATTCAAGGCATAGATCTGTTAATCCTGAGAGCCTCGGTGCTACTTCTTCATACACATTGGGAAAATATGCAAAGTTACAGCAATCAGTTACAGCATGGCTGCAATGAATCTGTTATTAGCTCCTGCAAAGCACAATGCATGAAGACTGATGCAGGAGGAAGGAGGTGAAAGTGATTTTTTTTTTTTTAAATGGTCCCAGTTCAATCAATTCTCTGTCTTCTCAGCACCATAACCCAATCATGGTAGTCTCTGTGAAACAACAGGATTGACATCACTTTAATGTATTTCATTTTACAGCAGTGGTTTTCATAGACATAATATTTGTAAAGGAAAACTAAAAAAAACTTGACTAAACAAATGAAAATAAAGTTAATTATTAGATAGATTTCTCTGTCTTCCTCCTCTATAGAATCTGTGTCCCTTTTTTGGCTTTTGCATTTTTTAAAAAATTTTTACTTTTTAAAGAAATGCCACAATAAAATGCTGAAATAAATAACATCTAATAAACATCACTCTCTTGCCTGCCCAATCAGGAAAAAAGGGAGTATGTCAGTACATTGCAAAGAAACAAATGGTAACAACTGAGTGCTGGGAGCAGCTCAGTCAGGTTATAACTTTGTCCTCATCCAAAGGGGGTTGTGATGAACGCTGTAAATTTCCAGTGACATGAAGGAGGATTTTGCCAGTGATTTACCTTTTGTCTTTGTTTCAGTTAATGGTTTGGCTGCCAGGTAAAATAACAGAAACAGAGACATATTCAGAGTACCCCAGAAATTCTTTCATTTATTTCCCCTCTTTTTTTAATATATTTTGAGCATCACATAGAGCTAACAATGTGTCAACACTGCCATTAAAAACCTCTGGTTCTGTTTTTATATATGTAAACTGTAAAAAAATTTGCTTCAGGCTCCAAATTTGCAAGGTCCTGCTCATGAGATCCTATAAAACATTTTATGAATTCGTAAAAATGTGTTAGGTTCTGTTCCAGCTCTTGGATTCAGTCCCTTGAATCTCTATCACAAAACTTTAATAATGTGTTTTCAATACACTTTTATTAGTGAATTTCTTACAGAACCCATAATAAAATGGTGATCAGAGTTTCCTTATAGCTTTGTTTCTTCTTATCACAAATTAAAAAGCAAGCTTGCCATTTCTGCTGTGTTAGAAATCGATTCTTGACTCAGGTAATCACCACACTCTTTTTCTCTCAGAAAGGTTATCACACACTTGCACACTTGCACAACTCGCACATTTCCCTCACTTCCCTCTCCACTCTGCTTGTTTTAAATAGTTCCAGGAGGATTTTGGATGGCATGGGCAGCCTGGCAGCGATCTTTAAGCAGTGTTACTGTACTTACAAAATCTCCCTGGGGAGGACTTTAATTCAGCACAGTACCTCTCCAAAGTACTTGAGGGAATTAGGTTTCCAGAAGGGAAGAACCCAGGATTTTCATTTGCTCAGCAGAGCTGAAATAAAGTGAATTATCTGTGATATTGTAGAGTTAATAAAGACAACCCTTAACATGACTCTTTACTTTCTGTGGAGTGTCAAAATGCAGGATTTGTCCTGCTGTGAGAAAACCATGTCTGTGTCATCCTGCCCCTGACAGCAGCTTGGGGCATGGGCCAAGACATACGTCAAAAAACCCTCACGGTAATAATGACTTACCTTAAAAATTAATTTCCAGATCTCTAAGTTCATGTCTGATGCCATGAGCTGAAATGCAGGATAGCTTTTACTGTGTGATCTGTATCCCTCAGTGGTGAAACATCAACGAGTTTCAAAGGCTCATAAGTGTTTGCATTAATTGCTCCTGCATGGGCAAGCATTTCCTCTCACCAGATTGCAGAGGGTTTCCAATCCACATTAACTACATTATCTCTTTTCTTTCACAAGGATATGTGCAGGAGATCTCTATTTCTATATCCCACTTGATATTTTACAACTGTATCTCCCCCTCCTCTGTTTTAGCTGCTCTTTTTCCTGCTCTCTAGCTGATGGTTTGGATTAGATGTTGAGGTATCCATCAGTGTATGTGAAAGAGATATTTAGTATGGACTAGGCCTTTTGGTGGTCTGTATAGATGTGAAATTCATTGTTTGTTGTTTCTGATACCGAATTATATTGTAAAGGTTATTTTTTCTGATGGCTGCCTTTTAGTTGGGGGGCACTGCATCCCAACTAAATGCACTGACTCTCTGTGTCAGGATAATTTTTCCTGCTGTGAGATAATTTTTAAGCAAATGTCAGTATTATCCCTCACTTCTACAACAGAGAATGATAGTGGTAGGCAGTGAGACTCAGTGCAGATTGTCAGTGTGGGTTGCAGGGTCCCCTCTCTGCCTGCTGCCAGGCCACAGCACTGTCAGTGCATCCCTCCTGCTGATCTTAATACTGTCCTAAAAGCCTAGAAGAGATTTTTCTCCCTACTCACTCAGAAATTAGGCTCTTGGGTTACTTCATGGCTTGACCACTGAACTGACATGTTCAATGACTGTAATTTTTCATGTAGAGAACTCTGAAAACCACCCAGAACACTGAAAGTGCCTTGAACCCCCTTTTTTTTTTTCCTGAGAAAGAGCTTGTGTGGCAGAAAGATGGAGTTTTCTTGTTACTTTGTTCTGTAGTAAATCCCTGATTGGATGTTTTAAGAAAGGATTTTCACATTTTTTTCTTTCAATATTGCTCTTGTATGAAACTGTCTGAAAGCAGCAAGGGAAATGACCCTGAGAGGAAAGACCTGAGAGCAGATTTCTTGTCACCTGGATAAGGAAGGTGACAGGAGGAGGTTACTGCCCTTTCAATACCCATGTGCTAAGGTTAACAATTGCTTCAAACCACATCCCAAGTTTGGTCTCCTGTAGAATATTAAAAGCCACTTAACTGAATCCTGCAGCAGCTGTGTTCTTTAGCAAGCTCCTGTGATTGCTGGCACCAAAAATGTGCTCTATCCCTGCAGGCAGAGGGACACAGGGTTGGAGGGGAGGCAGAGCACTGCTGAACAGACCTTTGTACTTCAGACTTCTTTGTGCAGAGCTGTACTACAGGAGCCCTCCAGTGAGTCTCTGTAGTGTGCCAGACTACACAGCAATTCAGAAAGACCTCCTTTATGTGGGAGTCATCTCTCTGCATCTGCAGTGGGACAGACAAAAATCTGACTGAATTCCTGTGAAATCTCCTATGACTGACCTGGAAAATGATGTTTACCTGGCTAATCCCCATCTTTAGAACAAGCTGAAATAAAATCTGAGGCTTGAATGTGTTCCTTGAATCATCAGGATAAACATCTGAAGGTTGTGGTAGTGC
Organism: Hylia prasina; assembly: GCA_013397195.1. Lineage (NCBI taxonomy): Eukaryota > Metazoa > Chordata > Aves > Passeriformes > Sylviidae > Hylia > Hylia prasina. The sequence goes on along the minus strand of VYXD01008550.1, from coordinate 581,480 downwards.
CTTGGGTCCATCAGTAAGAAAATATGTGTGTGAGCTTGTGCTGTCATTTGTTTCATTTCTAGTAGCACTTTACCTGGTAGAAGCAAGCAGAGAGACAGAATGGCCAGGAGTGATAAACTTCTGTGTCAGAGAGTCAGTAAACCTTAGCCACAGAGTCCTTCTGCTTGTCATAAGCAAGTGATTTAAGCTTTTATGTGTAAGCTTCTGCCAGCACATTTTGCACAGATCGTCTTTCTTCACCCCACCCTGCAACTGTCACTTCCAATGGAGAGATTAAAAGTGATAAAAAAACCACCTCTACAAACAGGACTAAGAAACCACAAAGAAAACACATTAACTCATTGCTTGTTGTAATCAGTTCAGCAAGAGCTGCAGATCAGTGCTTTCCCCCGTGGCATCTGATACCAAAAGCTTTCCTTTAAAGGAAATCTTAGACATGGAAATGAGGGTAAAAAGCTTGATGGTCCCTACGGTTTTGGAGCATTCAGTTCCTTCTACAATTAATGGAATTTGGGCCTGTAAATGCCTTGTGTGGCTTTGAACATCCTGCTTGACTAATATTGAAACTGCCAGAGCTCATCACAAGCTCCCGGGGGTGAGCACTGGCATGGCCTCCCGGGAGAGGAGAATTCCAGCAGCCAGCAAGAAGGAGGAGTTCCTTCATGTGGATTTGAAATGCTTTGCTTTCATAGCTGCGAAGCCACAGCAGTTACAGATCTTCAATGGTGCCTTCAAGTCTTCAATTTCATGTCTTTGTATGATACAGAAGTCTTCAATTAATTAATTAAGCAATTATCTTTTAATAGCTCTTTGCTGCTGCTCTGGGCTACACACGTCCCTTTGGTTGGCTGCTACATGACTTTATCCAAGGACCAAACATTCTATTTGTAACTTTAGCAGTGCTCAGAGACCTCCTTCAGCCCAAAAGCATTTTGTCTGTGGTCACCCTGGCTGTGTCTGCACAGAGCAAAAAGTCGTGTTTGTGGTGGTAACTGTGACCTGCAAGGTCTGGGGGAATCACTGGGCACCACTGCCATAAAAAGCAGTGGGGCAATTATTAGGGTCACATTTCATGTAAGCTTTGGAATGAGAACTTGTATTGGGGACATTTATGTACCTATTGGCAAGTCTCTTGTAGCTTTTGTGAAATCTAGTTAAATGCCCACAGTAACTGTTAATTATAAATGCTCCAGCTCGCTCCATGTGAAGTGGGAATATTGCATGTTTGTTGTGACTCTTCGAAGATGTGACTGAACAGATTGTGTCTTGTCTGGTTCCCACTGCTGGGAGAATCCCACTGCAATGAGAAATGTGATGCTCAGAATCACTTGTTGCACAATGCAAGCTGCAGAATAAATCCCAGGAAAACTTGGCAAAAATCATGGACTTTAATCTCCAAGCTGAAATGTGTTTGTTTTAATAGCTGGTCTGGGAGGTGCACTTTGAACTCCTTCTGATAAAAGGCTTTTTTCAAAATTGTGGAAGAGTGTACTTCTACAGATTTCTTATTGATTTTCTGTCATTTGAGGGTTTAAAAATAGAATTGTTTCTTTTTGCTAGTTCTAAAAAATAAAGATTTTCTACTTCCAGAAAATCCAGGAGCAGAAAAATTCAAAAGCCCTAGTATGGATCACACCACCAATGTCTCAAAATAGGACATTTAAAAAAGTGAGTTGTTTGGATGCATGAAATTTATCTGTTCATACCAGAGAGAATTTTCTGTGGTGCAGCTCTTTTAGGAAATCTTACAGTATTAATCCCACAGTGAGAGACAGGAATTTTCTCCATCCAAACACTAATGAACAATTTGAAAAAAGTAAACTGTGATGACCTGTACAAAATTGTCCCTGTAGCTTCCAACTTTCTTTTCTGCAGTAGAATTAGAACCGAACAATAATATTTTCCTTTTCATTTGTATATCCCATGTTTGAAAAATGTTATATAGGATTGTCATGTCTTTGCATAATGTTGCTAAATATCTTTTTCCCATGTGATGGGAAAAGAATATGAATGGCAAATGTAACCCCATGTGACTGGTAAATGAAGGCAGTGATTTGAGGGATGGGAGAGAGGCCTGAGGATGCCTGGAGAGTCAGAGGTAAAGAATGAAATCCAGCTTGTAACCCCTGGCTCATACAGGCCTGTCAGCTCTCAGAAAATCTTTGTAAATCTTTAAGAAGTTTTTGGCTAAGAACCCTGATGTAGGAAAGGGAAAAAGAAAATCAGCATAATTTGGATTGACCTCCCAGTTCTGAGAGAAAACTTTAAAGGTGTCAGAGATCTAATTGTGCCTTTATTCCCTGTATGATGAGACACAGTAACTTTGGAATATGCATTTCAGTCCAGCTAGGGTTTGCATGAAGTCATGTAAATTATGCAAACAGTATAAAATAGGGTAGAATAAAACATTGCTGTGGGTCCAGTTCTCTGATGTTTTACAATTTAAGATCAAGGAATTAATGCACAATGACTCAAACAGCTCAAAATACCCCACAAGAGATAATTAATCCAAAAGTACTTACAAGCAATAATTCAGTCAGCTGGTGAACTGAGTGCTAATGATGAGAAGGAAGACTTCCAGCATTTGAGAACTGTTAGCTGGATCACCTAATATGGTACTGAGATAATTGCCTAGCAATATTTTTGAAAAAAACAAACTGAAAAAAGTTTGATCCCAGCAAGTGTTCATGTAGTTGAAGGGGCGCGCAGAAAGCTGCTGAGATCATAAAACCGATGTTTATTTTTTGTTGGCTTTTCTGCTGGAGTTAACATTTGCAAATGTAATCCTTCAGATGCAGGAATGGTCACAGTGGCAGCCCCGGAGGGCATTAATGGCCCTTTGTGTCCCTGCCCAGCTGCTCCCAGCCCGGCCCATCTGCAGGAGACTCACACCAGCTCAGGCAGGGTGTGGCTGTCACCCTGCCCCTGGCTGGACCTGGACCTCCCCTGTAAGGAGCTCATCTCCTGGGTTAATCCTCTTGGAAATATCTCCTAGCTCTGTCTGCAGTCCAGTCTTTCTGAAATGCCCTTTGCTGCCATATCCCAGATGTGAAATCATCCACTAAACAGTTTCTCCAGTGTTTTCTTGGATGGTTGACTGCTTCTGCCCATTTTTTACTCTTTGGGCTAAAATGTTGTGGAGCAAATGCTCCTGAGTACTGTGGAAGGAAAGGCAGCAACCAACACTCAAACCTCACTCAGTTTGCCATGGATCCCTCAGGATGGGAAACAGTGGATCTGCTGAGAATCAGGATTAAAGAATGAGATATTCTCAAGGTTTCTGAGCTCTGAGGAAATAAATCAGTTGCTGAACAGTTCTTAGCCAAAGAAGCACCCACCTGGCTCCTTCTGCACCCCTCAGGGGAAATCCTGACATCCCACAGCAGGGAACTGCCCTGACCAAGTAGTTTGTGTTCTCCTGATCTTCCTTTAAGGTGAAATGTGGATGCTTTGATGAAGCCACTTCTGGATGAGATCTTACCAAATGTTTGGCAGTATTTGAATTTTCATCTGGGCTCTGGGAAGCTGATTTGGGTCAGTGGAGCACTCCTCAATTACAGTGGAAAGTCAAGTATATCCTTCTTTACTGGAGACACCTGTAATACCTGGGAAGAATAGCAAGTTTCTAAAGCATCTCAGGGAAAGAAAAGGAAATAAAAAAATAAGAATTGTACTCATGAAGCAGAAGACTAGCAAGTTAATTAAAGTTAATTAAAAGAGGACAGCTGCACATACACACACACACAAAAAAAGCAGCTGGACAAAAGACTTAGAGGAAGGGAAATGTATTTGGGATTTTTGTTTATTTGCTTGCTTTTCGCACCAAAACTCAATTTAATTTTTAGTGAAAGATCGCTCATCAAAAATACAGCTTTTTCTTCTATGGCATATTTAATGCCAGAGTACATCTAACAATGCATGTCCTTGTCCAGTTGTTTCCATGGAATTCCTGGGAAGTTGGAGAGCTTCACTTTGACCAAACCCAAATGATAAGATCTGTATTAGCAGGGTGGAGAAATACAAGTTTTTGTTTACCTGCAGCTGTTGGAAGTGTCTCTGAGCTTCCTCTTATTTTCTAAGAAGGAGAAAACTCCAGGTACAGGAGATTTATTCTGTGCAGCTTTGTCACCACGGGCTATTTATTATCATTGCAAAGCAAAGAAAGATTCTGTTTACTTTTCATTTAATTGCAGCATATTCCCACATATGACAATATTTTAATGGGAGCTTATACTAAATCTCTGTGGTAATTTTTTTTGCCTCTTTGGGCTCAAGGTCTTATGAAGATTTAGGTGATTTGTTTCAAAACCCATTCTCTTGTGGACTTCTAGGGGTTTTGTGATGTCAATTGCTGTATTAATTCTTACTTGCTGCACAATATGCTAATTAGTTTTGAAAACAATTTCACACTTTACTGGGAAAATAAAAAAGCAATAATTTTAGTTACCATTAGAAAATCGTGTGGACAGGAATGGTGACTGAAGCTTTGTCCATGATACCTAAAGCAACATGGGGACAACCTGATGCATTTCTTCTATGTCATCAACACAGGACCCTGTTTTAATTCAGCAGCAGTAACAACAAAATAAAACAAAAGCCAAATTCCTTGAGTAATGCATAATGTGTCATGACTTTCCTACTGATAGTACTGGTGTCAGAATTGCTGCAATACTAACAATTTATGTTTATTATCAATTCTGTTTTGTGTTCCTGCACATTTGTCAGATAATATCCAGAACACAAAATGCTATTCAGTAGAAAACAGCAATAAAATTACTGCATAGTTTTCTCTTTCCCTTTAATTGTGCCAGTTTTTGAGTGATCAGCTGGACTGGGAACTTCTTTCCCTTCAGTAAAATTCAATTAATCCTGTACCTCTTAGGAAGGGCACATCCACACCTAACTCATGCATCTTCAGTGCTACAGATACTAACAATGGCTGACCCAGTCCTTTTCTACTAAGATTGCCTTCCAATGCATTTTTTTCCTTAGCTCTGTAAAAAGACTCATGTTTTACCAATGCTACATGATTTGTGTGATTCATTGCTCACACCTGCAATATGAGAACTTCTCCATTTGCTCCAGGTGAAGCTGAGTTACTGACTTAATCAGCCAGTTCCTGAAGAAGATAAAACCTGAAGGAAGAAGCTAGACTGGGGAGTTGGGAGAGAGGGGTTTTTTTTTTGTGGGATGAAGGTGCTCTTTTAATAAGGTATTGTTAGAGGCCAGTGATTTTTCAGGATCCTGCTGGGGAAAAAGAAAAGAAATCTGGAAGTTGACTGAAGTTATGTGCCTGAAGATTAGGTATGTAAATATATTGTAGTTCTAACTATTCTTAGTTTCTACTGATTTCTGAAAGTGTTGAAGCTCTTTGGTTGAATGGCAGGTATATGAGAATGGTTCCTTGATTAGGTAATAGTGGTGAACTACAGCTAATTCATCATTAGTCCTGAGGAAAATTAAATACTAGCTCTTACTATGGGATCCCTTTAAAGGGCTAGTTTTATTCTGTTTCAAAATAGTAATCAGCAAAACTCCAGATATGGATGTAGACTTCCCACTCTCCTGAATGGAGGCAATCTAGTTCACTTTTTCTTTCCTTAAAACAGTAACTTTTGTAGAAGATGTGGTGCTTGCTTTACATTGCATTTACTGGAGGCTAATGCTGTTGCAGGAGATGTTGATGCCTGTAACAGGGCTCTAGGCAAATGTGGCAGAGATTTGGAGCATTGTATTCTGTTTGTTTCTTAATGTGGAAGAGATTCTGTAACTAAAATCTATTTGTCTCCAGGTGCTCTTCATGGTCCATTTAGTGTAAGCATTTTCTTGTTACATTACTGCCTGCCTCTTTGCACAGTTCCAAAATAGTGATTAAAACCTGCAGTGACTCCAGGCTTTCCTCTGGAAAGGAATCCAACTAATTCTAATAAGAGTGTTTATACCAAGATTCATTGAAGTAGTTCTGAGTCTTAGTAAAGTGCAACTGTGGAGGAGATTATGAGCTTTACCCAAAGCTTTGTGAGTTGTCATGCAGGATTAGATGTTTTGAATCCTCCTCTTAGGAGGGTGCATCAGTTCTGGAAAGAAATGCTGGATTTTTAATAAAGTAATGAATAAAATTGTCCATCTGCAAAGCATGTGGCAGGAATGTCATAGGAACTTCTTGCTCTCCCACATCCTTTAATTCTCTCTACCTGGAGTTTGTGATAGAACTGCAGAAGTTGCCCTATCCAGAGATGTAAGCCTGCACTATACTTCAGTGTAACTGCTGGTTTTGTACTTCAGTTTTGATTGAAACCTTTGCTTGGAAGACAAAAGATGCTGGAAGATATAGGATGAATTCTCACCTGGAGATTAACACAGTTCCTTGTGTTATATGCTGTCCCCCGAACTTGGCAGGCTGAAACTTATTCTAGTTTCAGAGTAAGGGCTGTAAAACAGATGAAGTTAAGCTTTATAGGACATGGTGAGCAAAGAATGCATCAAACTACTTTTCAAAAACTGAAGGTAGGATTCATTTAGTGTGGACTACTTAATTAGTCATGGACTAGTTAGTGATCAAAATCTGTAGTGTAATAGAGGTACAAATTTTGTGTGTTATGTTCTTAATTGTTTTCCCTCTTGTATGTTAAATGACACTTTGCCTTCTTGTCAATGTGTTTGTGAATCCTTGATTCATAACCACCTGAACTCTTTGTTTTATTGGTATGCTGGTTATAGTAGCAGCCGGAGGTTTTTGTTTAACTGAAATATGAGAAGCCAAGTTTTAGTTTAGGGAGATGTAATAGACATCTTTCATATCAGTTAAATTTGAATTTTCAGATAATATAAGGATGAAAGGTGGTATGTTAAATAGTGGGTACAATACATGTATTTGCACTTCTCTGCAGCCTTCAGAGCAGACAGTGGGTTGCTGCAACACAGAGCCAAATCCTGATGCAGGGTTCTCTCCAGGTGGTGATAAAGGGAGTGTATTACTCAGCAGGGAGTGGGTCTTAAAGAGTTGAAAGATGATGCAGTCAGAGTGGAGGGAAATAAGGTTTTTCTGTCTTTGTGTATGTGGTAGGGCTTCTTTTAGTCTAGTACAAGTCAAGTGGCCTCAAAAAATAAATCAAAAATCTCAGCCTTATGCCCAATTTCAGGAAAATGTTGTGCTAGACTAAGGAAAAATGAGGTGTTGGAAGGGTGAGGTTGACCAAATGGAGTAACTGTATGAATGATATATTGTTTTGGTTTCTAGCACACACTGCTGTGTGAATAATGGTCTTTCACTGGATGAAAACCTTATTCAGCAACTCAGCTTTGAAAAGTTGAGCAGACAGGTAAATGCTCAGCAATGCCAATAAACAAGTGTGCTGCATGAAGAAGTGACTGTGTGTGGGTGTGGCTGTTGGGCCTGCACAGGATGCTTGGCAGATATTTAAGTGATCAAGAGGGGGTTGGAGAACTGCTGCTGGGGGGGATATGTCCTGCCACATCTCTGTGAAGGATCACCTGGAGCTCTCCCATCTTGTCCCACACTGTGGGTCTACACCTGTTCTGGTTTATCTACATGACATCTATGTAGCTGCTTCCATCTGATCATCTTCATGCACTTTCACTAAGAAGGATGAATTAAAGCTTTGGGTTTTTTTTCCTGGTGGACTACCCCATATTTTACTCTTACAATATAGGTTAGAGCATTCTGAAGCATTTCAGCAATCCTCCTCAAAGGAGTGTAAGGCATCAACTGGCATATGAAAAACTTAATGGTGGTGACCCATGAGGCCTGGCTGAACAGGGAGAAGACATAAACCTGCAAGAGTATCTCCAAATGCAGTGTTGGCTCTTGGCTCAACAGTGGGTTTCTGTTCCAATGCATTTAGACAACTCAAGCCCCAACACAATGATGATTCACTGTTGTCCACCCTGCATGTGCTTCTTGTGACTGCTAGGCTCAGCTGAGTGCCACCAAAGTGGCTGTGGAATTCTGGGCACAAATTCTGCTCAGACATGTCCAAATAACCACTGTTAAACTCCAGTGTTTCAAAACTGACCTTAGTGCTCACAAAAAAAATCCCCTTAGGGTGATGTGCATTCCTGCAGGCCATTCCAAAGACTGACTGGGACAGCACTGGAACATCCACATTGGCTTCATTGCTTTGGTGACAAGAAATTTCAGTTCCCTCTGTTCTTTGTGGATTCCAAGGTGCAGCATTGCTGTATAGGGTTCTTTTTCTCTTGAACCATCATTTTCATTGTGGGAGATGGTCCTGCCCGTGCTGAAAGCAAATGTGACAGTTGTCTGCAAGCAGTTGGAGCCCTTTGCAGGTGAACTATTACAGATTTCTTCCCCTTGTAAAAGGTGCTGTGTCAAGGATGCATCATGTTCTCTGTCAGACAAAGACCATGAAGTGCCTCAGAGCTCTGCTCTGACCTGCTGAGCTGATGTGAAGACTGGGCTGAAGAAACATGGAAATAAGTCATTGTGCTCTGTAATGTTTTTATTTTATAACAGCCTGCCCTATTGATCTTTGTTCCTTGTTTTTGAGTCTGTGTTTTTCTATTTCTCATCTGGAATTACTCTTATATAACATCAAGCTTCAGATTTATGGTTCAAATTTGTGTATCTTTGGGACCCAAAAGCTTTCTTGCATCTGATTGTTTTGGGAAGATGCAAAATCTGCTTGAATACAAGTATGCTTTAGGGGGTTTGCTTAGAGCTGAGGCAATGTGGTGCTGGCAGATGTTCATGATCTGCCTGCCCTGATGGGGTGTTTGATATATAATTCTGCTGTAGTTCTCTGCTGGGGACTCTATATTCCCATTCTTGTTTTCATGCCCTAAAAATGTTTGCCTTGACTTTGAGAGCAGCTTTTGCTTGTTCATTTTTTAGTCTCTTTCATCTGGTTCACAGGAGATCTATTGTTATTGAGATACTCTGATGGCAGGGCCCTGGGGTGTGTGGTTTTTTATGTATGACAAAACCTTACTGTGTGTTTAAGGGAGGTATGTACTTTAAAGAAATTAAAGAATTTCAGGCTAGTGTGGTGCCCCTGTGGGAAGGAATAAGGTGAAAACTCACTGAAGTTCTTGTTGGAAGGTGACCAGGAATTCTCTCCTAATACTTGGCAGCACTGAGTGCTTGGAGTTTTGCTGTGAAGGTCAGGGATGCTGTTTAAAATACTTTGACTATTCCTGACAATGCAGCTCTTTGTCTGAGGAGAGATGATCACCCCTGGAACAGTCTGGGTGCAGCTCTGAGTCCTGCCCAATTTGTCTCAGTAGGGTGTGCAGGCAGGGGGGACAGATCCCTCCCAGATACCTCCAACACTTCTTGTGTTGGCTTGCCTCAGGCTGAGGGGATTCAGTACTGGGCACATTCAGGGGTTGTGTGAGTGCTCCCCACATTTAATTAAGACTCGTGTCTGGGTGTTTAATACAAGGTTGCAATAGGAACTTCTGAGTCTGGGCTGAAGGAATTCTGGCAGAATTTTCTCACACTGACTGCCTTGGTTTTGGTGAAGTTACTTGTTGGCTATAATTCAACAGGATGAAATTATGTCAGCTATACTTTGATCTGGTGGTATGGGTTTGTTGCAGATGTTCAACAATGCAGTACCAGTATCTTGCTTGCAGTCTTGCTTCTGATGGCAATCACTGAATAGAGGACTATTTTCCTTCTGAAGTGACTGGAAACACCTGCTCAAGTCTATTTAGCACTACAGGTAGAACTTGGGGAAAAAACAAACTTGCAGAACAGCTAATGTTTTACTTTTTCTAGCCTTCAGTATGAGAAATTGGCCAATGGACTATGTTCTGAACAGCCTATTTGTCTTTCCTTATTTTAACCTACCTCAAGAGGAATTTAGGTACTTGTCTCTTGTGAGCTAAGCAATGTGACTCAACATTAAGCAACTTAAAAAACATTGTGTTTGAGCCTAGCCTACAGTGAGCAGACAATTGATGGGGTTTCTTAATTTTTAAGAAAGTAATTGTCATGAGAGGTAGCCCTTGCTACTTGGCCAGGGGATTGGTCTTGTTTTCATCAAAACACTCAGACTTTCTGAATAATGTCCTGAAGGGAAATGGTTCTTGGCAAAAGAGTTCTTAATTACATTCTATTTCAAATTTATTTTACATTCTGATCTTTATAGCAAGCAAGTGTAATGGGTTACTTCTGAGAAACTGGCATTGTGGCCTGCCCCTTGGGGACTTCTGGGGCGGCACAGAGAAATACAGCTGTTATTAAACTTCTTGCAGTAATCACAAATTGAAAACACAAGAAGCCAGGAAAAGTGTCTTGCAATTATCTTTGAGTCACAATCTTGCAGCAATGCCTAATTCACCTCTAAATTAGAAAGGAGATATTCTAGTGCTGAGAAACATGCCTGCATATTTTAATGATATGATGAATTGCTTAGATGCTTTCAATCTGCTGTCATTTAGTGTTGATATTATCTGCATACTGTATTTTGATTAGTACAAACAATAATTAGGTGACAATGGTGAAGTCTTCAGCAAGTATGAATCAGTATCTGTTTATATACCTTACTAGATTCACATGAGAAAAAGTGTAGGGAATTCTTAATAACCTCTGAAAGAGGATAAAAAAATCCTTCACTTTGTATATATATACTAATAAGACTGGCGATGCAAAATGTAAATAATGGATGTAGTACCTTGTCTTGAACAACTCCTTTCTTGCTCTGCTGGTGGGAATTCTTCCTTCTGGCAGCTGAATAATGAGCACAGCTATTGTACCTACCCCCTTTGAATGTTGCAGCTATGCCAGGGAAAACAGTTTGCACTCCAAATGCAGCTGTGTGGTTCTGGAAATCAGCATCGTTTTCCTTGTAGAAGGTCAGCTGGGGCCAGAGTGGGGTCTTGAATTTCCTGGCAGGGGTCACCTGGGCTGTTCCCAGAAAAATCTCTTTGCTTGGCAGTGGGTGGTGCACCTCAGGCTCCTCTCTGGGAAGTGCCTTGTGGTAACAGTGACTTTGGAGTGGGGCAGAGCTCTGACTTTGGCTTCAGCTCTCTCTGGGCACCAACTCTTGCTGTGTCAGCAGCAGGGCTCCTGTTGGGTGCTGGGCTCAGCCTGGTGGTGTGGAAGCTTCAGGGCTTGGAGGGAGCTCTGCCTGTGAGCTCTGGGATGCTCTTGGGTGAGGAGGACAACCCTGTTCCTGCCAAATGCCCCTGAGGCTTAGCATACTCTCCCACCAAGCTGGACATGATGACGTTTAGAATAACTCCAAAACCTGAATGCCAGCAACTCTGCTTTCACCTAAAGTGATATGAATGATGTCCCACCATGCCTCATGTGAGTGTTTCCTGCTTTTTGTTTCTCTGGAAATGCCTCTTCCCACTGGCCCTACTGGATTGTCACCATTTAATTTCTGCTACATGCATGGTGTTAAATGAAAGCTTCCCAAACAGAAAATGGCTTCTGACATTGAAAATCATACAATTCCCTGATTGTCCCTCTGTGATGTGTCTGAAGCTATGCTGCCAGTCTGTGTCCTCTGTCCCTGCATGAAACTAAGTTTTTGGTAACCTTCCTCTGAATTTGGTTAATTCTGTAAATTGCTGGTACCAAAAGAAAATCTGTCCTTTGTAATAAGCACAATGTTTATACTTTTGTGGTGGTCAGGGACATTTTAATGAAGACTTGCTTTGGAAATCACTGCTGAATTAGGCAAATTTGTGCATTTGCTGACAACTGTAGTGCAGAATCATTAATGCTTTTTGTGAGTTACTTCTTAAGAGTATGGGATTTACTTCTCAAGGAAAAAAAGGAATAATAGTCATTACCAATTCCCTGGGCAACATCTAATTTCAAGCCTGAATCTCCATGTATAAAACAATACCTGAATAGAAATAAATCTTTAGATGTACTCTGGGAGAACTCTGCCTATTAGAGCAATTTAAAATATAAGAAATAATAATTAATGCTTTCATCCTCTTAGTAAAACTCTGCATGCCCATTAACTAATTACTCTCCTGCCTGCTGATATTAAACTTAATGCTGAAACATTGCATTCATATCCACAACTACCATTTTGGTCTAGAAATAATTGTAATTATGCACATGGAAAATTGTAAAGCACCTGCATTTTTCCACAAAGTACTGAGATTTAATTATTACTTGAGTACATGTAAAGAAGTGACGTGGGGTAAATAACTCTGAAAACCTCAACTAAAATATGTAATAGTTCTTGTACAAAGCAAATATTTTCATACCCCCAGTATTTTAGGTCAGACTGTGACACCTGATATTTTTATTTGCTCTCTCCAGTTTGACTACTTTCCAGGCAAAATTTTAGACTGTATCTTTCTGCTAGAGTTTTCCTACTGAGAAACTAAGGTAAGCTCTGCTGATCCCAGAGCAGCCTGAGGTTCTTTTTTATGGCTCTCTGATGTCTAATAAGACATGAATTTCCCTCCTGAAGCTGTTTCACAGCTCACTTGCTTGTATCCTCTTTCTCCTGGGTAGATTCCAGAGTCCTTCACTTGAATGCTCCATAGCAAGTTTTTTACAACCCACAGGCGCACTCCTAAGTCTCCTACCCTTCTTGAGGCAATAATTCCCTTCAGTTTGCAGGACTTCCTAGGGAGAATTTCTTTGGCTCATCCTTGTGGTTTTCAAAGAGGACCCTGGGCTGCTGATTTTCCTTTGCCTTGAGACAAATTGGGTTTGCCTTGAATAAAACTGGGTTTCTTGGTGTGCTTTGGTTCTCACTGATGATGTTAGCAGGCTGCCTCTGATGCCAGCCAGTCTGTGCTCACACTGGGGCTGTGGTTGCACAGCCTGGCAGCCTTGGACCCAAAGGGGATGTTGTATGGAAGGGAGGGCAGGGATGATAGTGCCTGCATGCAGAATTCCACTCTATGGAGATCCTTCACTTTCAGCTGTCTGAGCAGTAGGGCTCTGCAGGTCACCAGTGAAGAGAAAGTGACTTTTTTTGGCTTCATTGTTCCATTTTTGCCTCACTTAAATCTGCCACACATGAAGCCCCTTAATTTTTAACACAAAATGCCATGGGAAAGGAATCTTCTTTCTGGAAGCTCATCATTAGTGTCAACTGGTAAGGTGGCATTTATTTTTGTCCGCGTTACAGGACCTTTCAGGTGGACAAACTTAATTTCTCTGAGCTGCATTGGATCTGTCATGCCAGACCCTGATCGATAATGGCAGTTTTAAGGGTCCCTCCAGCACTGCATCCTGACTTTAGCAAAGGTCTAAATGAATGCTTAGGGAAGAGGAATGAATTGCCTTGTGTGTCTCCCTGTCCTCTCCATTTTTCAGGCCAGAGAATTTCCTGAGCTGGGAATGATTTCTATCTATATCAATCAGTAAAATCCTCTTGACATAATTTCTAGGGACACTTGGTAACCTCAACACACATTTCCCAAAAAGGAATGCCTTGCACCTTAAACCTGAACAGTCCTTAGCTTGTTAGGTTAAATTAATTTGTTTTCTATTAAATACAAACTTTTCTTTTTTATCCTTATCCTGTCCCAACAAAAACTACAGAGTTGGAAGATAGACAGAGCATCCAAGTCCTGAGGCCACTATTTCTGCAAAGGTAGTAGCCCGCTAATATGGCTGTTGAGTAAAACTGTGGTAGAAGAGTATTTCTCTTCATCATGGAATATCCTGGGAGTCTGTAGAGCAGAGGTCATAGAGGCTGTTTCTTCCCAGGTGCTTTCCATTTTCCTGACATTAAGCTACTATTTAACTGGGACTGTCAGATGCAGAAAGATAAGTAAGGCTGTGGCCAGGGTTTGGGCCAGGTTTGGGAGAGCACATCCTCATTCCCCAGGCAGGAGACATGGGGACTGACATTTGTTTGCACAGAGTGTACTGCAAAAACCAAAAGTGATGCTGATACAAGGTGGTTTTTGATTAAAACCTGTCGGTTCTGAAGGTAAAGAAAAATTGCCTGGGGAAAAAATGAGTAAGGTGTGGTACAACAAAATCTCTTAAAATACGAACAAGAAGTCTGTCTTGTTTTGTGAGCTGACAAAAAGCTTTTGTGTCAAGTGAGTGCTGTGCAGTGCTATAGCACTCCTGGAGACACCTGTGCCTTGCTCTTCAGGATTTCCCTGTTTCTGTGATGGCTGGCACTGCTCTCTCAGCACATTGAAGGGACCTGCATTTGGCCCTGCCACTGCAGGCATTCTTCTTCCTGTGTCCTGCAGCCCAGGGATTTCTACTTTGCACATTTTGTGTGCCTGTTTTCCAGCTTCCAGGACCTCCATCTGCTCCCTTGTTTTGATCCTCTTGTTCACCTTGGCTCCAATCTCTTTGCCCCAGCCCAAAAAGAGCCACAGGAGTGTCCTGTACCACTGAGCTGCCCTTCCCCTCCTTTCCTCTTCTGTGGAAGCTGCAGCACACTGCAGAAGTCTGTAGAGTTCTTTAGTATCACCTCAGAAGGTAGGCAAACACACTTACTTGCTCCAAGAGGAATAATATATAATACTTTCTCCAGGACATGCTTGAGTTAGTGCTCCAGAGCTCTTTGGATCTGTTTTGGTCTCACTCAGCAGTGTTGCTCGCTGTAGGAACAGAGAGTTCTTTCCTTGGACTACTGGCTGGCTTCTGAGGGAAACGAAAAAGTTGAAGAAATTTAAAAGCATCCTTTTAAGAAGTTATTTCTGTTTCTTGCTTTCCTATTTAATAGGAGAAAAATATTTCTGTTCTCCATCCTTAGTAAAATTTCTGTTGGGGCAGAGGATTGTGGACCAAGTCTGAATAGTCTCTTCCTGATTTAGAGCACTTTTTGACACTTATAAGATGTCTGGTTATTTTGGTGCTTTGCCTTTTCTTCTGAGGGGCAGAGCAGAATTATCATCAGAAACACCAGGCTGAGGATTTGTGTAACCTGATGGAAATGATAAATAACAGGCCACTTCAGGTGGAGCCTGATTGTCTAAGACCTTTTAAATCAAAGTAGAGAAAATAAGTGGAGAGCTTTTCCCTTTTATCCTCTACCTTGGAGACATAAATATTCGGGGGGAGGTTTTTTTGGTTTTTTTTGGGCGGGGTTGTGAGGTTTTCTTGTTGTTGTTGGGTGTGGGGTTTGTTGGTTTTTGCTTGGTTGTTTTTTTCTTGTTAAATATTATTTGTTTCTAGGCTCAGCACAGGGCTTGAGTTTCTAATCTGATTTATTTCTGACTACTCTGAAGTATGCTGATTGCAAGGAAGGCCTAGCTGATTCTTACTCTTCTGTTATTTTCTAGCACTGTTATAAAATGTTTTCTCGGGGGCTTTTGTACTGAGTTCCTGTGGGTTTCAAATAGGGAACTTGTAGGTAAAAACAGATGTGTCTGCATGTGTGATGTTTGTAACAGTGTCTTGATGTGCATTTAGTGCTCCAATAATGCCAAAATAAATACAATTTTCTAAAAACATAATTTCTATTGATAAATAAATATTGGAACTATTGGTTTCCACATTTATTTATAATAAAACACTTCCTATGTTGTTGTGGAATCACCCTTTAGTTGTAATTTAATGTAACTTTGGGCTGCTTCTGTACTAGGGCAATATTTCCTGCTGTATTTTGGAGTTTCCTCCAGACTCATCAAGATCCAAGACAAGCTAAGAACACATTCCTACATTTTGATGAAGCTTCCATGATGAGGATTTAGAGAGGCCCTTATGTTAGGAGGTTGCATCCAGGATTTGAACCAAGCTCTTGTGATCCCCTGGGCAATACTTTGTCATCAGGAAAGTTCCCCATTTCTTAGTGACAGAATCAGTTCCATTTTTCCTATCAAACCCACTTTTTTCACTTTGCTGACCTGCCTCTGTGATTCATTTAGTAGCTTGGTTTAGTCAGAGACCTTTTTCTCCCAGCTGGGAATGGGCTAATCAGTTGTCAGCTGCTGCCATGGTTATTTTCATTCAACTTGCAATGAACCAGCTGCCTCTGGAGTTGGGGGGATTTCATCTGTGTGTAAATCTAGAGTACAGCATTTAAATACAGGCCTTAGGCTCTGACTGGCAAGAAATAAATTGGAAAGGGAGATTGTGGTTTCTTCTGGAGTTGTGAGGATGGCCATGGGGACTGCTGAACTCTGCCACCTGATACCCCAGCAGAGGCTCTGCTGCAGGTGCTGCCTTATGGCTGAGCTTGTTGGTTTTGCTCATTAGTTACAGTTTAAGTGAGACACTTGGGATGAAACACAGTGGGAATGGAGAGGAGATGAAGCACTGCTCAAATTGATTTTGGAGACAACTTCTGCAAACATCTCTTCTTCCTCTCGCCTCTTTTTTTTACTGCCCATTTCTTGCTCCCCTGAAAATAGAATTATTTGTGAAGAGACGTTTGAGTTTGCAATGAGTGAGGAGGAAATGCCTTAGCAGGGAAACAAGGAAAAGTAAAATGACTCAGTAAAAGTTGATGCTGAATCCATTTTAGATGACACTATATCAGTTGCTGAAATAAAGGAAAAGACAGAAAAGTTAAGGAATTAGACAAACCATCAGTGCATCAGCTTCTGTCTCAGATGGATGTAGAATTGCTACTGTCTTGTGGGATAATGCACTGCCCTGTTCAAGACAGATTTGTGATGCTCAGTAGCTGTCAATCTTTCCCAAAGAAGTGTGGGAAGAAAAGTCATATATATTATCTACCACTCAAACCGTGGATTGGGTTCTAGTCACAACCATGCTCACAGGGGGGAGACTCAGATTTCTTTTTTTAATTTTTAAATTTTTTTGTGTGTATAAAATGTACCTCTCCTGAATTGCTATATCCACCATGAGCTGGGATAAGACAATGTTATTGAAATAAAATCTCTATTTTGTAAGATGGAATAATTAAATCACCAAATTTGAAACATTGTCATTTCTCTTTGTGGGCAAATTCATCATGGAGCTTGAAATAAATATTTTAAAACAATTTTGTTAGTCAAACATTATCAAAACAAGTAATTTTAATGCTGCTTCATTTAAATATATTGTTTTCCATCAAAAAAACCCCAAAACAGTTAATGAGAATCTGTGCTCTGCCTGCGTGAAATTTGATGGGTTAGTGAAGGAGGCAGTCAGCCCCCGGGGATTTGATTCTATACAGAAAATGGATATCTTGTGTTCTCTGCTATTATTTATGATTTAATTAGTAGGCAGAAAAGGCTTTTTCTCTCTCCAGATCCCCTCGCCCTGCCCCAGTTTTTCACTGTTTATGCAAGTCAGAACCTGAGAAAACAAGTTGTCTAGGTGATATGCAGTATAATAGATTTACAAACTTATTCAGGCCCATCAATAATGACTTTTCTAAGGCTTTAGAGTTCCTTCATAATAGGGTTGGAAAAGATAATGCTGTGCTTTCCCTGACTGAAGTAATAATTGTCCTGGCTGCTCTGTCTGCTAAAGTTAATTTCTTCCTGGTGATAGTGGCAGCAGGGAAGACAACAGGCAGAGACTAATGCCTTTACAATGTGCTTGAGGCTGGGATTGTCAGGAGCAGCGTGGGCTCAAGGATTGGGTTTTTCTGGGAAAAATTGATTGATCCTGGTGAATTTGATGTTTAGGGAACAACCAGGGAAACCTGAGAGTGTGCAGACATTCGATCAGCACTGTGTGTCCCATGGATGGCTTATCCAGCCCTGATTTCACCAAAACCAGTTCTAATGCTAAGTACAGGTGCAGTCCATCACTGTCATTGTACTTGGCCTTAAAATAGCAAGAATTCTGTGCTTTGGTGTTGTGCTGAAGGTCCAGGTAAGTGGGTTGACAAATAGCTGCCCAAATCAGACTGCTGGGCACAGGCAGGGACAAACTATACAATAAAAAAGAGTGACTGAAGCAGCCTGAGCTGCACCACTGCTCCTCTTGCTTCTCATGTGCTGCTGGCTTGCTGAAGGATGTAGTTCTGCCCCTTAGACAGAAAAGCTGTAATTGCAAACTTGGCTCTGTGTGGGATGCTGTAATTCTCCTAAATAATCTTTGTAGGGTTCTGCTGTGTTTCCCCACAGTGCTGGTTTCTCTAGTCATTCTAAGGTGAAAAATAGCATTGCAGACTGGCAGATGTACCAATTCTATCTGAACATTCCCTCTTGGCTTAACTGGAACTGCATCTCCAGGCCTGCATGAACATTCTTTTGCAGTGTCCCGATATCCCTGGGATGGAGATACTCAGTCATATTTGACTGAAAGTTCTTGGGACACTTCCAGCATGAAAAAGGAATGAGGAGTCACCTCACAAGCAGATCAGGATGTGCAGGGGAGAAAAATGGGTTCACAGAAATGTGACTTGGACACCAGATTGATGCCTAGAATAGGATATCAGGTAAAGATCTTCAAGTGCACAGGATAATCTGTCTGTAGAGCACTTGAGTCCTCTGCTGGAAGAAGTGATAAACATTAACTTGTTAGAATACCTGTGCTGACTTTTGAGCCCTGTGAGGTTCATTTACAGTAGTGGGGACTGAACACTCTGCTACCTGTAGTCTCAAATAGTTGAGTGGATCACTTTAATCTGACTGGTCTGAAGATGAGAATTGATCTGAGTAAAATAGAAATTCAGCTTATAACTGGATGACATATTTTGGTTGAAAAAACCCAAAATCTCTCCTTTGTCAGAGCTGACAAGTACATTGGTCTGCAAAAATGCAGGGAAAATGAAAATTGTTTTCCAGATCCCATCAATAACTCAGCTGGATTATACAAAAGCTTTGTAAAAGATGTGTAAAAACTCAAATCATGTAAAGGAAAGGAGATCCTTGTTTGGTCATAATTTTAATAGGTCACTGGCCTGACTTGTTTTGTAGGCAATGGAAAATGCCATTTTGACTCTGGTAGAATTTGCATCACTTTAAGTGACTGGATACCTTTAAGACATAAAGTGCCTGCCAATCAGAGCATTGATAAAAAACCTGAAGCATATACTGAAGCTTTTTATTGAACCAAGGTGACATGTAATCTTCTGGCTTAAATTCTTGGGAAAGTCTTGGAATGATTGCAATAGATGACACCCATACATAAGAAAAATGAAATGTTGATAATTTTACTAAGAGACTAAATTTCAGTTAATTGTGTCTTGCCACTAATGTTTTATATTGCACTTAAAGTCTGAGACACTATTACTGGAGTCTTGGGTGCTATTTCTTTTTCTCATGAGGAATAAGATTAATTATCCCAGTTGTATTGAAAAGGGCCCTTTAAATTTGTTGGTGTGGCGTCCTGCAAACCATCCCTTTGTGCAAATTGTTGAGCTAGTGCCTATATGCCAGATTCTAGAGTCAAGAATCTGAAGATGAGGTTAACAAATTGGTATTTGTATATCTGTGGTCATGGTCAGGTGAAATTTCATAATACCTGAGGTTTTTGGGAGATGCTGATATAACTTGTAGAGTGCTCCAGGCAAATGCTCCTGGTGTTCTGGGGAAAAGGGTGCTGTTGTGGGCTTGACAAAGCAGCTGAAAGGTGTTAACCTGAGGGCTAATTCTTGCAAGTGTTTTGTTTGTCTGAATTTGATTAATTTAAAAATGCCTTGCAAACAGTATAAATGTTAGCTTTGGATGATATCTGGTAATTTTTTCTGCCTGGGATTTAGTTGTGAATTTTTTCTTGCTTTTCTTTTCCAAAAATGCTTTCTCTTAATTATTTGGATTTAAAAAAAAAGGGAGAAATCAAACACAAAACACATGCTGCTGGTATTGCAAGGAGTGAGCTGGATCTATTTAAATGTCATGGAGGCTTTCTGTCCTTGAGCCACAAAATATTTGAGCAAATAGATCATGCTAGCTCAGCTCAACAAACCTGTGCTAATGTGGCACAAAGAAGGGCTTTGTAAAGGCCATGAACATCAGTCCATCTGTGTCAGCCTCTGTGAACTCTCTCTACTCTGAGATTGCTTTTCCACCCCAAAGACTTGGGAACTGTTTTAAATCTATTTTGACTTGGAGTCACAATAGGAGCAGTTAGGAGTCACAAACCCTTCCCTTTTTTTTTGGTGAAATTCTTGCAGCCCATAACTGGATAATTCCCTTTAGGGGAAGGGAGTTGCCATCCTGTTGCCTGAGGTGGGATGTCCTGTGTGAGCTTTCTGTTGTTTTCTGGCCATTGCCTTGAGAATGCTGCTTTAGCTGAAGCAGTTCAGCTGTGTTCATACAACTCTGCTGCAAGCTTTTATCCTCTAAATGTTGCTACAGTTTTTTCCCTTTCTTGGATTTAACAAATCGTCTCATTTAAATGTTTCATTTAAGAGCTTTGTCATGTAGCAATGACACATTTCTGTGGCTTTATGGAGGAGAAATGCAGTGGAGAAGAGAACCACAGAGAGTCAACAACGACACCAAATAAACCCATAATCAGTATCCCATAATTACCATACTCCTTCATCCAAGCAGTGATTGTCTTGTGTTCCAGAGCCTCAGGAAATGAAGCTTTCAATAATTGATTCTGGTTTTGAGATGATAAAGCAGATTCTAACTGCTGTGTATGTCTATGGGATGGTTTCAGGTAGTGGGCTGCTCATCTCCAGTCAGCTGCTGTTCAGAGGGGACATCACTGCCTGAAGAAATTAATCTGCTCTGTGATCCTGTCCCAGTTCTTGTAGCTGCTGGTGTTTAGTCTTTTTCTGTTCCCCTTCTCACTCCATGGCCACTGTCCCCTGTGGAGAACAGGCGCACCACTTCTCCCACCTTGTCTCTCAGGTGCAATCCAGTTCCCTTCCTGCAGCAGAGTGGTACTGAAAGAATTTCCAGGGACTTTCTGCAGCATTCTTTTAGAGTTCTGAGCCTTTCATTCTAGACTGATAGTAAAAGCTTTTTACTTTGGACTTACACTTCAGTTGTCCTGATTAGAAAAAGAAATGCAAACCACCCAAACAAAAGCAGTGGCTAGTGTTCTCCATTTGCTTTATTTTCTGCCTGGGATGTTTCTACTCAGAGATACTATCTAAAAGTGACTCTGCTATATCATCCAAGCTGATTCAATTTCTCCTTGACTAGATCATGTCTGACTTTTCTGTGCTGCTTCTTCCACTATGACACTTTATAGAGGGGGAAAGTGCAGGGTCCATGGAGAATTTAAAAACTAAAATTCGAGAAATTGCTCTGCTTGTTATCTCATCCTCATCTTTTGTTCTCCGAGTGGAAAAAGCTTTTCCCTGCCTCTTATATGTGGATATAAGAGTATGAAAATAAATGCAGGTACTTGATGTCAATTATAGTCATACTATTTAAATGCAAATTCTGTTTTTGTCAGGCTGATCCAATAAGTTGAATAGAGGGCATTTATGTAAATAAGCATATTGTAATAAGACAATGAAGTATTTGTAATTTTGGTGGTTAGCATTTTCCTTTCTCCCAGAGGATGAGTTGACTAGATTTTTAGGAACACAGGTGAGGTATGGGAGTGGTACTTGACATTCAGTGTTTGGAATAAAATTGTATTGAGGCTGCAGACTGAAACAAATCAGGTTCATTAGAAGCCTAGCAAAAAAAAAATGACTTGTGATTTCTCATTAGCAGCATGCGAATAGGGAAACTGTAGGGAAGCAATGTAATGTCAACCTTCAGAGACATGAAACAAAGATGATTTTTAGAGTATAATAACACTTTACTTTTTTTAGAGTTGGGAGGTTTTCCCCCTCTTTGGATCTTTATTGTTAATATACCCAGTAACAGCCATATGAATTAAATCATTCTTATACACATTGCCTGTGTATGCCAAACAAACTACTTTCATAATGGAAGATAAAATTAGTTTTACCATAATTGCACCCCTAATGAAATATCAAGAGACTTCAGATGTTGAGGTCTGCTTTATTTGGATGTAGCACCCAAGATCTCTCTGTACTCAGCAGAGGCCAAGTGACACCTCCAGAGAGACTTAAGAGTGCAACAAATTTCTCTCAAGATGTTTTCTATTTCCATAGATTATAGAAAGAATCTGGATTAGTTACGTAATTTAGATACCTATCAAATTAACATAGGAAGAGGAATTGAATCCTAAAGGGCTTTGTAGCAGTTCTTGCTGCTGCTGTAAAAGTCAGCATGCATGAAGTTGGGTTATGTGGGCTTCCAGTGGTAGCAGCCTGGGATTCAGTTCTATTATGGTAGAATTCCCTCTGAAATTAGTAACTAGGGATTTGTTCACAAATAAGGTAATTCTATTCTTTTATCTGAGGATAAATCAAGGCAGGAGATGAATTTGCTGTTGATACTCTGTAAAATATGAGATTTAAACCACACCAAAAGGAGTTACTAATGTAATCTTTTACTGTTACCCTAAGATATATCACCTAATCCACCATAAGTACTGTAAGTTTGCACTTGACTTTCTTCCAAAATTTCATTTTTTTCTAGGCCCTTAAAAATGTACTGTAGCACTGTGGGGTTGGGGGGAATAATGGTAATTGCTACTTAAAATCAATAATGATTTTGCATCATATTTTTTGCAAATATTTGGTGCCTTGAATGTCACTACCCTGCATTGCCATGCCTCTGGAAACTGGTGACTGGCCTGAATTTTGATATCAACATAATTTCAGATATTGCCAGCTGGACATAGCCTATAAAATCTCAAAGCTGTTTCAAAGAGGACCAGTGTTAACAATGTGAGTGGTCCGACTAAGAACATTGGTGTTGTGTCCCTGCGCCTGGTTTAGCAGTGCCATTGGACAGTTTATGGAGCTGAGGGTACCACTGACTCTGGCCATGCACAGCACTGTGTCTGCAGTGATTGCAGCATGACTGCCAGAGGTTGGTACTGACAATGTGCAAATGTTGGATCACTCAAACAGCAGGGTAGGATTCCACTTCCTTATATTGACTTTCTGTATGTGCTCAATATATGAGTGATCAAATGAATGACTTACACAACCAAATTCTCTTGATCTACCTCCCTTACAGGAAGAGTTTCCTTTATATTAAGACTATGATGCTTCAAAGGCACTGGTGTCTAGTGCTGCTTTGCTCTCTTTGAAGTGGAAAATTGCCTCCAAGAGTTCTGTCTGGAGGTACAAGGCACTGCACTGGATTAAAAATGTGCATTCATTTTGGGGACTGATGAATTTGATGTAGTTTTCATTGGTAGGTTTGGATATATCACATGGCTGTTCTAACATGTAAAACCTTTTTCCCATCTCATTTGCTTAGTAGGTAAAGACCAGGGTTGTGGGGGGGGTTTTTTGGNTGGGGGGGGTTGGTTTTTTTTTTAATCTGTACATAGAATGAGAACATAATGTATCTTTCTAACCCCTGAGGACTGAATAAGCCTTAAAGTTCTGAAACGTTTTTCTGCTTTGTTCTGAAAAGAACTGTCTGACAGAATTTGCTACAGAAGTAAAAAGTAAATTTTACCATATTTCAGTTATAGAAGCATGCTGATGGCTTAGTAGAGCTACAAAAGGGAAGTAATTTCTTCTAAACTACACAGAGATTTAGAATAATTGTTACACTGTCCTATTGTGTTACATTCTATCTGAATGTTCTGTGATGGTATGCTGAATAAATAACTTGCAGAAAATAATCCATCTGGCAATTCTGGCTCCCTCCATCTCTGCCTGGAACATCTACAGTGATGTTGTAACTTTTTCAAACTAATTAGCAGAACTGTGCTATGAATGTTTATAGATAATTGAGAGTCTCTGTTGTAGACACAGGGGTATTCTAGTTCTGTCATTTTCTTGATATTTGAAAGTAAGCCTCAGTTGTAGAAAAGTGTGCTATAGGAACATGTCAGGGAGATGACCATGACCGCTCTCCTGGAAACAATGGATAAAGAGAACCCAAGGCTGCTTGAGGGAAATTTTTCTGATGTTCACCAGCTGCTTCTCACAGGTGACCTAGAAATAGAATCATTCCTCAGAGATCAGTGACAATGTTCTCACTGAACAAAATCTCATCTTATGATTTGAAGTTCCTGGCTTTCCAAAGGCTTGTCTTTACCACAAATTGTTTCCTAGAATGAATGTGTCATCTTGCTGTTTATGGAAAACCATGAATCTAACTTAATAAACCTTTGATTTACTATAAGGAAAGTTCTTGGACCCGAGTTAAGAAGTTGGTTTCTTGTGTAACTTCACCTTAAGGTAGAAGTGGACAGTCAGAGGAAATCAGGATTTCAGTGTCTGTTTCATGCTGTGCCGTGTTGTCCCCTCTTCCAGGGGTGGGGGTTGTGCCTTCAGGACTTAAAATACACAATGCTCCTACCAGCTGGGCGGAGAGAACCTGGAGAAAATGTAAGTCTGCCTTCAAAGCTCTTTAAAGATTCTTTTGTCAAGGTTTAACAAAATGCTTTACCCCAGCACAAAGCAATAGTATTGACCAGGGGAGACAAAGAATCCCGTTAGACTTAAGGAACTGGTGGAGGGATGGGTGGAAGAAACAAGTTTGGGAGCTGTGGTGGAACTGCTAAGCAGGATAGTGTGCTTTAACCACTGTTACCTTCTTTCTTGTCTCTGCTTAAGTGTCACCCGTGAACTTTCACTATGTAAAAAGGCAAAGGGCTTCAATGTTTCCATGTGTCAATGTGTGACAGCTACCGAAAGAATACTGAGCATATTTAAAACTTTCCAGTCTAGTTGGAAGCTGTGGGAAATCAAGGCTTAAAACAAAAGGTTCCCAACCTTCCCATAGAGTCTTTGAGATGGCCATAAATTTAAAGCACTGTAGAAGTGGAGGAACTGCTGAGCTGCCAGCCCTCCTGAAGATGACTGTGGTAAAAGCATGGAATAACCTAGAAAGGCTCATTTTCCTGCAGCTGAGGCCTCTCTGTCATGCAGCTTCTGTATTTACTGTTGGAATTTTGTTCTAGCACAGTTCAGTTACTGCTCTTTCATTTCCTAAGAGGTTTTTGTGGGTTATAAGCTTACTTTTGATCTTTCTTTCTCAATCTTTTTACCATGCAGTTTTGAATCATGGGCCCCACTACTCTTATTTTATTGACAGTAGTAAGCCTACAAGAGAGGATTTGAGAGGAGGTGTTTTTAATATTTAGCCGGTAATGAACACATTAATATTTTGAGATTGGTGGAGTTCAGTGATCAAAATCACCACCCTTTGGAAAAGTTTTCTCAGAAAGGCTCATGCTTTTCATATAAAGATTAATTTTAATAATGTCAAGAGATGGAATGAGGACCCTTAAGAGAATTGTGTTTCAGTGGAGGCCAAATTTATTGTGCGTATATTAGAAGAGGAGATATGAGTTGTGATATTAAAAATAGAATAGATGATGGTTAACTACTCAAAACTCTGTAACTTCCTTATTTTGCAGCATGTGAGGGAGAATTTTTCCTCAATGCTTCAAACTCAACTGATCCCTTCTAGTGGTCTTGGAGCAGCTACCATCTCCACAGCTGGTGGGACTCTCGGGGGGGCTGTATAGAGCAAAGGGCCTATTTAGCTCAAACCCCTGGTAGCAGCTCTATTGTTCAGGAGTAGGAAAATTTTAGTGAGCATCAGAGCATTGTAAATGGAAGGGAGGGATGATCTGCAGGTGGCAGATGACAACAAATGCATGGTAAGGGTAGCCTGCCAAATTGCTTCTCTGGCAATGGTGAGAGGATGTCCATGTGTTGGTGACAGGCTGCAGAGGAAACATTTGCCTGCTGCTTCCCAGTCTGGGTCCAGGTCAGCTGGAGTTCCTGCATCAGTGTACCTTTTATTTGGGAGCCCCATCTCTCTTGTGGGGCTTTCACTCCTCATTGTCATGATGTTCTAATAATAATGAGCTAAGGGTTATGGCACCCTTAGGGCTTTTTCCCCTCACTTTGGCCACCACATGTCCACCCTCAGTTCAAATGTTCTCAGCTGTAGAAGACATAATTATTTGATGTGCCAGGTCACATGAATGTTGTCTGGAACGGAGGCAGAGCAACACTGAATTAGTCATTTCCCATCAGTTTTTGCAGGAAGAGAATGGCAATGGATCTCCTGAGTCAGTTTTACTCCCAAATTGGAAACAATTGTGAAATGTCTGTGCCATCAGAAGTGTTTTGGGGGAACATCCCTTTTAGACATCGTGAGCTTGTAGTAACAGAGCAAAGTCAGGGTTTTTTTAACAAAACTGGCTAAGTAATGGAATGCCAAAGGTCTCAAAACTGACGAGCAGGTGGCATCAGGATCACTGACTTCACTTTCTGTGCTGACATTGGAGCTCTGAAGTGGAATATGCTCAGGCTTGGCAAAAGCATTATGAACTTTCTTCACCCTCTGTAAATCTGGAAGGTGTTGTGCCTTTGACCATGAACTCAAGCTCTTAATTCTTGCAGTAGTCCCAGAAAGGCATGTGATGTGTGGGCCTTGAAGGATATTTTTGAAGCTGGAGAGTTTCAACTTGTAGACCTACTGCAGCTTTTTAGGGAAGCAGATGAAGTGTTTAGTGCTTCATCCTGTTACTTGAAGCTGTCAGCCCATGCTGCATTTCTTGGTTGATGTGAGATACAGCAGCTTTAAGATTCTGAGCTGTTCAGACTTTATGCCAAGGTGTTTGTGTTACCTCAACTCTAACCTGTGCTCTAAGGTAGCTGGAAAGAATAGATGCTGTTCCTCCCTGGACTGTTAAAAGAGATACCTGATCCTGGAACCTCTCCTCTCACATGTGGCAGCTTTAAGGAGAAGATGGTAAGGCTGCAGTGTTAGTCATGATGAGAAAAAACCCTCAGATGTAAAGGAAAGCAGAGGTATTATTAGAAGCGAAAATCTAGGACATCTGGATTCAGTTTCTAGTTCCTGTGATTTATAACTATATCATCAGCTCTGTAGTTGTTTTGGTAAAATGGTGTATTCTCAGTAGCTGTAGTGTGCTTTGAGACTGTAGTAAAAAGGAATAAATCTGTAGTTGGCGCAGATGCAAGAAGTAGTGAATAACTTATGGCCAAAACTTTTGTCCTCTTCCTCTTTGCTGCAGGGAGGAAAAGCCTGAAGTGTTAGGCCTGAAGGTGACACTAGACTTGTGGACACACAAGGAGTTCAATGACAAGCAACAGGATTTTGCAGAAATGAGCCTTTTACAAGTTAATCCACTTTATCAGCAGTTTGCATGCTCATAGCTTAATGCTAATTTTCTCTCTATCTATTGAAAACAGGTAGGAATTACTCCAGTGGTCCTTCAGCTGAAAGCAGCAGCCACACTTCTGCTAGTCTTTATTTGAAGTGAACTCTTATGTTAAAAAGTTCCTATGTAGTAATATTTCTGCTCAGTGTTTCCTCCCTGAGGTGGCATCATTTAGAGTGTGAAAAAGAAAAGAAGGTGAAAATGAACAGCTTGTCTTGTTTGCCAACACGGTGTCTCTAACTTACACTTTACAGATCACATATTTATCAGACTGAGAAGAAGGCATAACTTTTTTTCCAGTAATAATTCAAAAACTTTCTAGGAAGACTAAAATATCTAATAGGTGAGATTTTTGTGACTGCACTGATGAAGAATACAAATTTTCCTGTGAAAATCCTTAACAATATATACCTGTACCCTTAGAAACAAAATGCTTTTGGACTTCAAGCTGCAGTGACAAGGACTTTGAGGAGAAGAGTCATTAATTCCACAGTGGATATTTTATATATTTTTTTTTGCTTCTAGCATATGGTCTAGTCAGAATGTTGGCTTCTAAATGCAGTAATATTGGTAAAGTTCTTAATAAGCCGAGATAAATGCAATAAAAAGGGCTGGGTATGTGAGTTAGAATGACTACTGCAAGTGAAATTTCTGAGCATTTGATCATATATTTCACTCACGATCTATGAACATGAATTTTCCTACTTGGTGCTGTTGCCTTGTGAGATGCAAAGGCAGTTCAAACCTTTATATACCTGCAAGAGCTTGCTTCTCTGGCAAGTCTGCCACTAAAAGGATTTAAATAGCTTTGCACATCTGACTTGAAGATTGGGATGAAGCTGTTAATGAGTGGTTGCCCCTGAGGCTTATGCAGAGACTCGAGATTTGGTCTGAGCATTGGAATGTTTCTTGTGTTTTATTAAGGGACAGTTCTGACAGCAAACAGCTTGTACAATTCACAGAAAAACAAGTTCTTAAAAATCGTGGAATTACCTTTGTGAGGAACATACTGGTACAAAACCCCAAGGCAGACATGCCTCACCAGAAGATATTTATTGAGGACTTGCTGTGCCTCCTAGGGACCCATTTTTCTTGTACTGACACTGTGGCCTTGCTGTTAAGTAGAAATTGTAACCAGCAACAAGAGGTGACATGAAATTAATTGTGGTAACATAGACATAACTTGCTGCTTTCATGCGGGTGTACCAAAAATTTCTGTCAAGGGTATTTAATTTTAGTTGTACTGGTCTTGAGTGTCTGTACTAAAATTACCACTTTGCTCAGTCATTTGGTATGTTTAAAAGTGAGTACAGAACAAACTTACTTCTAGAAAAAAATATTGTGGTTTTAGCTGGGTACAAGAAAACTGTTTCTAATGTATTAGATGGTTAATGGGCTGTGTCAGGCTTGTGGGAAGTAATGCACAGAACCAAGCTCATATATCAGTCGAACCTGGACTCCAATAAAGATACTGTTGAGTAGATTTCTGTGGTATGATTGAAATGTTTACAAACAAAATTCCTTATATGCTTTTTGACATGTTTCTATGGTTCAGAGATTTCACTTAAGTCTGTTTACTAAAGCTGTTGTTTGGCTGTGTCTGTGCTTTGTTGTTTCATTGATCTTGGTCTTCTGGGTCTGTAGAGAACTTACTGGAAGGTGTTTGGGCTGGTATTTTTTGAACAAACCTCCTATGCTGCTAAAATTCATGTCTTGTGGGAAGATGGGGAAATAAAGAAAAACCCCAATAACTTCTGAAGTTGTACTTTGATCCTACAAATGACTGCTGTGACTGGAAAAGCTACTGGAGCTATGGAGTACCTGCCCAGCCTGTGGCTGTGCTGGCAGCTGGACCTTACTAAAATGTCATTTATCTAGTGTCATTGGAAAAAAGCCTTGAAGCATGAGATAGCTGGAAGCTCTGGGAGAGAATGAATTTGTGTTGCCAAATGCCATTCTGAGGAAAACGAAGCAGAGAAACATGTTTGGAGAACTTTCATTGGGAAAGAGTCAGTCCCTTTTTGGTTTTTCTTCAATGTGACCTTTGAGGTTTTTTTAAAAAAATTAATTGGCATTTGAACAAAACACTTTGGTCTTATAAAACATGATGTCCTGCTTCAATTTTAAGTGTTTTAAACACTTGTAAGGGCAACTAAATGAAAGTGTAAAGCCTATACAGACAATATTCTTGGGGGGGAAAAAGGCTTTTGTTTCTCTACCTGATGTAAATTAGCATTTTCTGTGCCATAACCCACACTTTCTCTATGTAAACTTGCATAGGAACTGTGATGGTTCCAGATGTTTCCAGCAATGCTATTATGATAACTTTGCACATCATTATTGATTTCACTGTAAGAATGCAGGTCAGTGCCTACTCCCCACCACCACAATACCAGTCACTGGCAAACACAATCTATGGGCTTTAATGCAGATATGTGCTTTTCTAAGAACTTTTAGTAATCATGGATGAAAGCTAGAATTGCACTCCTGATCTGATTCTGAATGCTCAGTTTCTTTAATAAATTAAATTATTTCCATCTAATGCCGCTCTTTTTGAAGCACTTCTAGTCAGCGAGAAGGAATTGGACAAACAAACATCCAAGTAGATGAATTACTGTTTCCAAGTTGGTTAACATAGTGTCTTCTATGTTTCCTTTCTACTTGACACAGGCACAGCCTCCCTTGGAGTGACAACCAAGCGGATGGCAAGAGTTTGGCGTTTGGGGGGAGGCAGAATAAAAAGCTCTATTTGCCTTGCTCTCTCCATCCTGACAAGGATAGGAAATCACATTGTCCTAGTTTCAGCTGGGATAGAGTTAATTTCTTCTCAGATGGATTTGTTGCCCTTGTTTATTCCCTTGTGGAGCATCAGAGGTGTGAACAACATCGCTCAATAGGTGGGAAAGGGCTAAGAAAACATGTCTTCACTGCAGACCCTATAATTTAGAAGCAAATTGTGCACCCACAGGACAGTGCACTTCGTTAAGTCATCTTATTGGTCTAGTAATTGCTTGTCTAATAAATGAGCTTGCTTTCTATGTTAAAGTTCTGTTCTCTGACTACTGACCTCATTCTTTTGTCAAGTACAGCGTGCAGGGTTTGTCTTTTGTGTTCACACAATACTGAGTGACAGCTCTCCTTTCTGAGCATGCACCTCTATTGCCTTTGCCAGAGAAAAATGGTGAAGAAAATTATATTCTCTATCATAAAGGTGCATTGGCTCATTTGGAAATAATTTTGAGAAGTATTTGTCTCATATTTGTGGGATTAACTAAATATTATCTCCAAGTAAGTAAATGTGCCTGTTACACAGGATCCAGTTGCAGATCAAGGTCTGCAACTGTGATTTTCTAAACCCTACACAGTTGTACTGAAACTGAGCCTGACAGTTGTTGAATTACATTTGGTATGTTAATATTGCTACAGAAAAGCATGCTATAACTCCTCCAGGGATGGCCAAAACTTTATGCATTGTTTCTACAGCTCTCTGAACTGCTTCCATTGGTTTTAGAATAACCAAGAAGGGAAACATTAAGGGAAACAAAGCTGCCTGCCTAGCAAACCAAGGAAAGCATCCATGACCAGCTGGATCATGTTCTGTCCACACTCCTGGTTTTACTGGCTGTCCAGTAAAGGTCTTGCAAAGTTCTCTGTTATTGCCTGAAGACACAAGGAATTTTCTGAAAAGTGTGTAGCACGGTGCAGGCACCAGAACAGTGATGTTCATGAACCTGTGAAGTCTGGAGACCACAAATAATGAAGTTTTACTCTGTGCCATAGAATGAATGCATGGATAGATGAGAGTGCTCTGGATTAGTCACTCCCATGTTTAGCAGGAGCACTTTTGTGAAGAACTTTGCTTGTATCTTGCTGAGAAACAAACACCAGGAATGGGTAGTAACATCAGGCAGAATCACCTGCTTGTGGGAGACCCTGATGAGATGGATTAAGTGTAAAATCCCTCTTCTGGACTGGATTTTTTTACAGCTACTGGGAAGGGTAAATACCACGACTGTTTTGTGCTGCTCACTGGGATTTCAAATGGATAACTTGTGTAACTTGCTCTATCTTTGTGTTCAGGCCATCTGTGCAATAGTAATCTGCCTTCTTGGATCCTCCTCTCCTCACAAGAGAAGGAACTCAGACTGCAGCTAGAAATCAGTGTGGTTTTCTCAGTGCTTGTCACCTATTATAAGATAAAGTTGTGTTAGATTCCTTCAAATTTATTTCAGGGGACTGCACTGAGAGGATTAGCAGAAAGTGTAAAACATGGATTTGGGGCTTATAAGAAAGTGGCAGTCAGGTTTTGGTGAGCCATTTGAGATTTTTAAGCATTTTCTGTGTAATGAATCTGAAATCTTCTGAATGGTTGCTCATCTAAGATTTTAATAAGAGAAGGAAAAATGCTGGGTAGTATTAAGCATTTAACAAGGGAGGGGAAGCCTCAGTAGCCAGCAGAAGCATGGTAACTTGAGCACAAGCTTATTTACCACAGCTGCTTGAGCTGCAGACCAATGTGAGTTAATTAGAGCTCAAGCAGAAGATGTGTGTGCTGTGAAACAAGACTGGAGCATGTGGCTTCTTAATGAAGCTGTGGTATCCATCATGGACAAAGTGCTCAACAGACAGCAATTTGCTGGTTCAGGGACTCTGTAAACTGCTGCTCATCTCCTTTCCTGCTGCAACAGCTAGTTTTGCTCAGGTGTCTCAGGTTAATTTTGTGTGTGTCTCAGGGCAGCAGCATTTCAGATACCTGTATAAATTGATTAAAATGTATAGGGCAGCAAGGCAGGGCTCACAGAAATGAAGGCCATCAAATGACAGGCTTTGGGTGATTAGAAACCTGTGCTTTGCAATGCCTCTTGCATCATTCTGAAGGCTGGTGCATTTGACCTACTTGAATTCCCTTTGGGGGAAGGACCAGCTCAGTGCCAGCACAGCTCTGCAGCTGGAGGAGTTTTATGAGGAAGAGCCAAACCAGAGCACAGGTGAGCAGCTCCCAGCTGAAGCTTTGAGCCTGTAATTCTTGCTGCATACCACAACTTTACCTGCATCTGCAGAAACTCATGCAGTGAGAGACAACTCAAATGGTATTGACATATGGTATTCCAAGGCTTTTCTTTCAGGTACTGCAAAAATCTGGTTCATGGTGGGAGCATCCATGTCTTGGGATGGTCTAAAGAGATGGTGGAGTCTCAGTGACTGCTAAAGCAAAGAGATATTGGTACTTGATCTATGACTTCTTTAGACATTATGGGGGCATGTTGTATGAAAAACTTGGTCATTCAGATAAAGGACTTTCAAACACTGCTTGAAAAATGATAGTTTTAACTGCTATTGAGTACCCAGCATTTGTATTTCCCACTACTGCCCATGGCTGGACCAGAGACACATAGTTTCGGAAGCCTAGGCTCACTAGGCATATAAATTGTCTTTTGTCTACTTCACTGTTGGTTTTTTTTTTTTCCATTGAAGTGTGTGAATCTCCACATACCAGAAGTAATTCTATCACTAGAGAGTTTGCCCTTTCCACTGCAAGTGAAGCACCTGAAATCCAGCTAAATAATGCCCTTAAGGGACAGTAGATTGAATTAAAATTGTCTAAGATTTTTTTGGTGTCTGCTCAACAGGTTAGGCAGCTTGGTGTAGATTAAAATGGAAACTGGACATTAGAGATAACAAGATTCAAATTTTATGTTAGATAATCTTTGCTCCTCTGAAATCTGCTGATCTAAAGACTATTGGAGTTTGTGCTCCTTTAAGGGAGGCTTTCCCTCATGCTGTTCCTAGCACTGGTGCTTCCTTCCTGGTTGAGGGGTTTTTGGTGTCACTGTATATCCAGCATAAGACATGAAAGATGCTTTTTAAAGTAAAGTGTCCCCAAACAGGGACACCTTTGAAAGCACTGGAGAATGTGTTTCTGTCTTTGGTCTTCAGTTTCTACCAGTGCACAATTAAATTTGGGATTTGTTTTTGGGGAGAGAGTGATCCAAGAGGAAGGTAAAAGAACATCCCCCCGCTTTATATACAACAGATGTAATTGCAACATGGAATTCACTAGTGGGAAGTGTTTCTTTAATGAAGGTAATGAAATACCCCATAGAGAACAGAGCAGGCTTGAGTGGGTTGGCTCAGCTTTCTGCTTCTGAGCAGCAGAACACTTCATTCAGCAGTTGTTCTGAAGTTATGCAAGAAATAATATTGGGATTGAATGACATTGATCTCCTCCCCAAAGCCAAACTGGAACCTTGATGCACCACTTCTCTGTAGATTTTGTACTAGATTGAGTCAAATATTTGGACTTGCCTGTGTCAGCAAATACTTTCCCAGCTGGAAGTGCACAGCTCTGCCTGTCTGAGAAATTAAGATTTCTCTGGGGATCCCAGTGGCTCTGCCCCTGCTGGAACTTTTGACTGTTGAACCCTGTGGTGCCTCTCATGGGATCAGGGCTGGAAGCTGAGCTTTTCTTCACTAGTCAGAGCAATTGTGGCTGAGCAGCACATTGCGTCTGTGAGGTGCTGGAGCATTTACCTTTTGAGATTGATTCTGATGGGAATGCTGTATGAAGAAAAGCACTAAACTCTCTATGTCCAATACTTTATTAAATCATGATAAACATGTTTTTGGTCTCTTTAGAAAAACCAATTACTTTTAAACTTACCTGTTCTAGAAAAGCTCAGTAGGAGTTGGAAATATACTAATTTATAAGCGTCATGCTGTTATGTAAAATTTAGCAGTCTGGTGCCAACACTGAAAGTTTCTGGAAGATAATTATTCCCTCAATTCTACTTGATAGCTTAAGGAAAAGTTATAGAAACAAGATTATATTATCTAAACATTCAGAAGGTGGCTATAATTGTTCATTTAGGATCTGTTACACTTCTTTCGGGCCTATTTCTTTGATGCTTGTTGCAATTTGGAAAGATTTTCTGGGGAAAAGGGAAAATATTTGTTTTAAGCCACCTCTGCTTCCAGCATTTAAACTACCTAATACTCACAGAAACATGCTTTTAAATGTCACTGAAAATTATTGCACTGTTTCTAGCTATTATATCTGTGCTGGTGAAGGTAAAGGTATCAAACAGGATAAAAAGTGGAACTTGCACAAGCTGCTTTTTATTGTCCAGACTAAAAGAAAAAATAAGATACACAATGAAAAAAACAACCCTGCTCTTGAACTCTGTGTTGTCATACAAGGGCTTTATTTTAAACTAGTACTGATTCTTTGAAGCAGTTTCAGCTGAGCAAGGAGTCTAAGGCTTAAGGAGTCTGAGGCTTAGGCAAGATGAAGCCCACACAAACCTGTTCAGCTGAAGTTCAGTGTCTCTATAAAAACCAACAACTGGAAAGCAATTTGAATTTAATGCTTGTTAAATTGAGAGTTAACTGGCATGTTTTTAAGCAGAACTTAGCCTATGCTGTATTCTCTTTAAATGTACTCATTGATGAGTAACTGAACATGTGTTTGGGTGGAAATCGGATCTGTGTAAGTATCTGACTAATTGATCTGTAGATGCTGAAAGTAGTTAAGTGTTCAGGTGCAGAGAGCACAGAGTCCATTCCTACAGGAGGAAATGTGTTTCCAGGAGAAAGGTGCTGCTTTTTCTGGTACTGCTTGCAATTAACTTTAATCACACCTTTATGTTGAGTGGTAATGAGGAACATGGTCAGAAAATCTGGTCCAAAGAGGAAAGCTGTCTTTGCTCTGCACCATTGTTACTCACTAAAACTCCAGGAATCTTTGAAGAGGCTGGATGAAGGCAGTATTTTCTTGCTGGAGAAACAGAAGGGGTGTTAGGATAAGGTGGGGTTGGATGTTTTTTGATGAAGCAAAGAAGAAAAAAGTCACTCCCTACAGCTAAGAGGGGGAGACTGTGGAAAATGTCTGCAAATAGACAATAAAATCAATTCCAGAGCTCAGAAAATTCAATAGGAGCTCTATAGAAGCTGAAGAAAGTGTCTGTCCATCCCTATTATTTTTTTAATGGTTGTTTAAAGTGTGACAGGGACAATGGGGCATCCATGGAGTTGGATCTCAAGGTGTAACTTTGTGTTAGACCTGTGTGGTTGAGCTATTTCTCGCGTAGAGTCGTGGAAGTGAGCTGTGTCTGGGTGCTCATCAGGCACACAGAAAGCAGCCACAAGCTGGGAAGCAGAGGTCACACCCATATGAGAAGAATCAAGAAGCTGCAGAGATTTTTAAGGTACTCTGACACAAGGAGACCCATTCTTTCTGTACTTGGATTTGAAGCAATTTTCAGAGCATTGTCATGGTAAATAGAAATGTAAACAACACAGATAAGAAAGGTATTGTATCATAAAATGCAAAGTGCACAATTTGTCACTAATTTCACTTGCTGTTCTGAAAAGCTCTTTCCAAGCACTCCTAAATGCTCATGTTCCCTTCTCCCATAAAACTGACTTTTATAATCCTGTATCTTTTGATCCTAGAACTCTCAAAAAT
The DNA here is from genome assembly GCA_013397195.1 of Hylia prasina. Classification (NCBI taxonomy): domain Eukaryota; kingdom Metazoa; phylum Chordata; class Aves; order Passeriformes; family Sylviidae; genus Hylia; species Hylia prasina. The sequence continues at coordinate 546,021 of VYXD01008550.1, read as the reverse complement.
ACACAACTTTGGCAGTATCAGACCCAATAAAAGCTGTGGGAATCCTGACTATCACTAGCACAGCTGGTGACATGAGTGTTAATCAGAGAACAGCAACAAAAACTTGTCTGAAAACCTTTTCTCTTATGTCTTAGTTCACTCCAAGAACAGGACTATGCTGTCAGCTGCAGTTAACCTTTCTTACATGCCAAAAAGGGTTGGAATTTGCACCAAGAAACTCAAAGGGAAAGGAAGACTTAATTCTCCATCTGTACAGACGTAATCCCAGAGCTCCTGCCCTGGGGTGGTGATGCTGGTGGGTGGCTGAGAGGACTGCTGAGTTTGTGCCAATGAGCAAGATCTTTAAATAACTGTCTCCCCATAGGTTAGAGAAGGGCTTGGAACAGGGGAGGTGCTTACCCTCCTGCTGGCCTTGTTCCCTGTGACAGCACCCTGAACCAGAAGTGCTGGAGAGAACTGAGGCAGGGCTGGTTTGGGCTGGGGCTGAGCACCCAGGGACAGGGTGTGGTGGTGATCAACAACCCAGGGTGGTCAGGCTCTACTGGCAGCAGCTGGGGTGGCACCACTTGTCTACACCACTGTCATGCTCATCTGAGGTGTGCTGGCTGCCCAGATGGAAAGGGAGAATCCCTGAGTTGCTTTCTCTGACAGCAGATTCACGAGTCTTTCTACAGCTCAGAATATGGGAGGCAATTGCTTAGCCTAGCTGCTGATTTCAGTGGATTTTCCTCCTTAAGGGGATTACTCTGGTCCTTGGTGGCATTTGTTTCTGCTTCCAAGTGTCTGAATTTAAGCAATCAAAATTACAAAGTAATATTTTGCTATTACAAAATACTGTACAGGGAATAATGTGCCTTACCATGAGATAGCAGAGTTGGCTTGCTCTTAGGGTGAGAAGAGACACACTTCGTTCGTTAGGAATAATGGCTGCTTAAATTGGTCAGTAAATGCACAGAATTTTGGGGCGCTGCCCACACAGAACCACCTTATTTTCCTTTAGGTCACTCCTCAGTATGGGAGAGAATGTGATAGTTTGAAAATTAATGTGCTTTTGGCTAAATAAATCTACTGTTCTTGCTCTTTTACCTTCAACCACCTTTGTGTAGTAGCATGCTGAAAGACCACTTCTGATAATTATAGTTATACAGAATAAATCTGTTGAGATTAAGGTCTAAGACAATAAGAAACAATGATGAGGATATGTATGATGTTCTCTGCCCACTAAATGGGAAACATTCCAATGAGTATCACTATTGATTCTTGGCTCCCAACCCGGAGGAAAATTTTCAAAGGTTGTGGTTTTGCAAAGTACCTGTCTGAAGAGATGGTTTCAAGATAACAAAATAAATTATTTTAATAAATATTTGAACAGGAGGCATTTATTGCAATTGCTGTGAAAAGGAAGCAAGGAAAATGCTGAACTTTCCAGGAGGATTCTCAGTTCTCCAGTTTATGCCTTTTGGCATCCATTATTCATGGGCTGTCCTACATTCACCCTTCCTGCAAACCCTATTCAGTCTTTCCTCTTCCCCTTTGCTGCCTTCCAAATTTGGCACTTTTTTCCTGAGGTACCGTTATAACATATACAGTACATAAGGTAGAAAAGCACTGGAAATATAATTGATCTCTATGAATTATTTTCATAAAGGCCTACAACTCACTAACTCCAAGCAAAGAGAAATTGGGAAGGTTATGGGTGTGTATGCTCTCCCTAGCATAAATGCATTTACTGGCTTTCCAGAGCATTTACAAAGGATATGTCCTGTTTATTTAAGAACTAGATGGCCATTTCTGGAAATAGCTTTTTGGACTTGATGCTAGGAATCTAAGCCCTTAGTTTATAATGCTTGACTGGCCCTGCCTCGTTGCTGTGAATGCACTCTAAAACAGGAGAAGGTGCTGAGCTCAGCTGCCCTCAGCTCAGTGCTGTCTTCAGATGGAAGCCCTGATGTGTTGCATGCACATGGGTGCTGACAGAGAGGCACAGAGCCTTGGAATCTGGTGGATGCTCACTGGCATTAGCATTTCTGCAGCTGTCCCTAAGACCAGAAGTATTGTTAATATTTGACATAACAATATTTTTTTTGAATGTTAAGCTTCACCTTAAATGTCTCATGGCAGCCTGTGTCTCTATAGCAAACACCTCTGTGCTACAAGTCATTTTAATGTCTATCACTAATGCTTTTTGAGGTATTTATCCTATTACTCTGGATATTTTTTATTGTTCTCGGGAACATTTAGCACACTCTGATTTGATAAAATGTAATACATGCTCTCTTCTGACTGATTGTTGTTGTCACTCACTACATGTTTGTAGTTTCTTCAAAGGCACAGCCCTCTGAAATCTGCCAGGCAGTGCCTAGAGCTGCTGGCTGCCAGCTTTCATCAGCAGTGAGTGGAGAGAAAGCTGCCCTTTCCCAAATCACTTTACTTGCACTCATATTGCTTATGTAATTTGCTTCTCTTAAGTGTTCATCTTTTTCTCTGGTGATCAGAGCACCAGAAGTCTGCACTGCTCACTTTAGTTTCTGTTCTGTGAACTGCTGAGTGCTCTGGGTCTGAACACACAACAAAGATTTCCTTTTGATTCCTTGCCTTTCTCTTCCACATAGCTATGCTCACAGGGTTAGAAAATCTCTTTAGTCTAAAGAGAAAGGAGATTTAAATATATTCTCCCTAATACAAATAGTGATGTTTATGGGTGTCTTCAGTTCAGTGGTCTTAACAACTTTAATCCAGATTTGTGTATGCTGGAGCCCAAAAACTATATTTTTCCCACATAAAACCCCATAAACTACCTGTACTAAACCCCCTCCTGCCACCTCCCTTCCTTCCATACTCCCAAAAAATCCCAAACACTTCTCTTTCCACCCTATCCTTCCCTCCCATAGTGCACTAGCACTCTAATTATCATCCTGTAAGAGGAAGATTCCCCCAAAGCCCTTATTTTGTGTGGGCATGCAGGTTATTTGAGCACAACAGAACCAGTCCTTTTAAAGGACTGGTGTGGAATACAGGTAAGAAGACAGCAGTGACCAAGCTGAGACAAAAAGTTTAGTATCTGTCCCATTCACAATTGTCATCCAGTTAATTATAAATGAGTAATTATTTTAATTTTACCCCCATAATTCAGATCCTACAACTTTACTCTTGCTAACTTCAAGGATTTGCATGCTTAGTTAAGGAATGTTTTGTATCTGGTAGGCACCTGTAAGAATTGCACCTAGAGAACAACACCCTTATTTTGTGTGTGGCTTTTCCTGTATGTTTTGGGAACTGTGGTGGGGTAGTTTTTGTGTTAGTGAGAGGTGTCACCTTCTTATTCTTGCATATATTATCCTATTTCTCTTTGAGTGGATCTTAGATCTTGTCCATGGGTGAACCTGCTTCTGATGCCAGCAGCACCCTGTCAACCCTTCCATTGCTTTTCAAATGATTTGATCATAATCTCACAAGCTTAGCCAAGCACTGTGGAAAAAAAATAAGGTATATAAAATGAGAGAAAAGGAAACTAAATGTAGTTAGTGAGAATGTATATTTGGACATATACTTATCAAAGGGATCTAAAGGTATGGGGTTAGATCTGTTTGAAAGTAGCAGCGCACAACCTTCCTGCTTTAGCCTGGGAGCTGGGGCTGAGATGGATGCTTACCCTGTTAGGGGCTAGAGGTTGATGCTGTTCAAAACTCCTTGTCTTTGTTATGAGTGTTACAGGGACACAGCAGTATATTTATCTTTCTACCAAACCTTTCTGGAACGTTGCAAATGGCTGTCTCCTTGTCAAGTATCAGTCAGAGCTGGCACAAGAAAATCCATCAGAAACCCAAAGTGCAGTGGATTTCTATATAAAGCTTGTCAAAAGTTGCCATCAAAGTTCAAGAAGGTCGTTTAAACTTATATTGCTTTTCTTTTCTATGGTATGCATACTTAGCTGCTTTTAATTTACTTTCCTCTCTTCCTTATTTTGCTGTTTTTTCACTCCCACACAGGTTTTTATGATTTGATAAAGAACAGCCTGTTCTTACTGGAAGTGGAAAAAACAGGCTTCTTTTACTGGAGATAAAAGGACTAGCCCTCCCTTCCCAAAAGGCAACAAAAAAAGTTCTAAAAAGGTTGAGTGGCTATATTGCCACTAAGTGTCTGTATTGGGGATGCTTGACCAAGATTTCAAAAAGAAAGAAAATGCAAAATTATTGAACTACTGATTACAGTTTTAAAACCACAAGCCCATGGAAAATAGCTGCTACTTGTTATCAAAATGCGTGTCTGTTAATTTTGATGTGCCCTTTTGGGGAGAAGTTTTAATTCTTCATTTTCATATAAGTAAATATATGTCTTTGTGAAGGAAAATGACCTGGATAATGTGGTACAGCTAGTTTCTTAAAAAAACCCCCTATTGGTTAGTTTTAACCAGATGCTTTTGTAGCAACTAAGCTGTCACTGGTCGTGCAAATGATGCATTGTGAGAGATGGTTTGAAAAAAATCAGTTTGTGCAACAGGCTAAATTCTGTGTTAATAACAATAGACAAAAGGGGTGAGTGGAAAGAGAATTGGGACTTGGTAGAGTAGAAGGACTTCATCATCCTGGATTTTAGAACATGAACATGACTAAATAATTCTGTGTTAGTAAAAGCGAAGTAGTGAACATGGGGAAGAATCTTCCTCTAACTGAATGTGCACAGTGGTGGGCTTGGAATGAAATATCATCATTCAGAAAAGAGATGGTGAATGATGTTTTCAGTCAGCACAAGAAACTGAAGGCCAAATGAAATAATGTAGAAGGTCTCAACAAAAATAACTTTGGAGGCAGTGTCAGCAATATAATTATGTGCTATGCAGAATGTGTTTTGAAGGCCAAAAATACAGATGGTTTGAAAGGGCCATGGAAGTAAGATCCATCAGGAGTTCCTGAGGAGAGGATGGCAATGCAAACTCCTTGTGCTGGTTTGGACTGGGGCAGAGTCTTTTTCAGAGTAGCTGGTATGGAGCTGTATTTTGGATTTGTGCTGAAAACAGTGGTGGTAATAAAGATGTTTTTGTTACTATTGAGCTGTCCTTACACAGAGTCAGAGACTTTTCTGTTCCCCACTCCATCAGTGAGCAGGGTGTGCACAAGGAGCTGGGAGGGGACAGAGCCTGCACAGCTGACCCCAACTGACCACAGGGATATTCCAAACCATGTGGCACCTTGCTCAATATATACAGATAAGGAAAAAAGAATAGAGAGATGTTGGGAATGATGCTTGTTTTCCCAAGTAATCCGTTCTGCTCTCTTGGAGATGACTGAACATCTGCTGTGGGAAGCAGCAAATAAATTCCTTGTTTTGCTTTGCTTATGAGCATGGCTTTCTCTTTATGGGTTAAAGTGTCTTTACCTCAACCCATGAATTTTCCTACTTTCACTCTTTGGATTGTCTCCCCATCCCATTGATGGAAAACCAAGTGAGAAGCTGTATGGTACTTAGGTGCTAGCTGGGGTGAAACCCTGAGAACTCTGCTCCCAAGTTTTCCCAAACAAGGTTTGCTGGGAATGTAGATTATGCACCACTAGGTATAAAGCTACTTCTTCAAGCGTGTGTTGGGGGGTTTAGTACTTAACAAACACTCTAGTTTGTTACAATTGACTGTGAGAAGGTTAAGAGCCTCTTCAGTTTGCAAAAAAAAATAGCCAAGCTCAACTTCTTCATGCAGGGGGTATCTGGGAAGGGTTGAATTCTGTGTTTTCATGAGCTGAAATGTAAAAGCTCTTTGGGAAGATCAGAACAACAAAGGAAGGACAAATCCTCAACATAGCTGATTAACCTGGAGCTTTGCTCTGTGTGTGCCTTTTCCATGCCATATAACCAAGTTAGGGAAGGGCTGCTTTCAGTTTCAAACAACACAGAGTTAGAGGCTTTCACTTTATTTCTGTGTGGAGGATAATAGTGGGAATGTAGAACTTGCCCTATAAGGCTGGAGTGATTTTAAATTGTTGCCATTCATCACAACTTATATATCATATGATGTCAGCAGCAGGAGTGGAAATAAGTTCAGAGCCCCAGTTCTTACCTGTGATTAGACACAATACTGGAAAAGAATAGAGGTTCTGGCATTTGAAGGTGTTATGAGGAAGATCTTTGAGGTTTAACCCAAAAATGAGGGGAAACTTGGAAAAAGGCAGCAAAAGAGTGCAATCAAAAGATGGCCAATAGGCTGTTAACAGAAGGGTGTGAGGAGATCCTTTGAAGGCATTCCCATAGTAGGAAAAAAAGGGTTTTCTAGCTCATATTACTTTTCCTTGGAAGTGAACATTTTAATTCAAGTCACTGAGATCATGAAAGACATCATGGGTAAAGAGCTGCACAGTTTAAAAGATCAGAGCTGAAGAAGTGAGGGAACTCACTTCAGGAGGAACTTTCTTCAGTCTCTGACATTTTGATGCAGAAAGTTGGTAGATGTCTTTCTGGACAAGAAAGAATTATGTGAAAGTTTCACAAATTCCAAGAAAAATGGAGATTTGGAGGGAACAGTTTTACTAAGAGATAAAGTGAAACAACTGAGAGGTTATGTATAAATGATGAATATTCCTTCCAAGGAGTAAAAAGGATTCTACATTACTTTGGTAGCAATAATGGAAAATGGCTTTCTGAGTGACAGAGAGATATTGTCAGCAGAGGAATAGGGAAGTGATTTACTGACTTTTTTCTTTAGCTGAAAAACTTTTTTTTCCTCTGTCAAACATCAGTAGAAAATCTTTTACAGTATGGTCAGTTAAAAAAAAAATTGACCAACATAATGATAAAATAGAAAGGTTTCTTCTCTGCAAGTGGATTATTTCTCAAAGCTTTAACTTGCTTCAAATGCAGGACAATGTTTTATTGTCATCAGTACTTTTTCCATCTCAGACTTTGTAGTCCAGAGTTCAAGGCTGTCTGAACCTCCTGAGTAGTGTGACGTAAGGGTTCTCTAAGAGCAAATTCCTGCTTGAATTGTAGCATCCTGTTTGATGGGGAAAATATCCACTCTGATTCTAAATACATTCTTTGATGTAGAAATGACCACAGCTGACTAATTTTGGGTGAACAGTTGCAATATCTTTTTTTTTTGTTGAGGGAAATAAAAATGTACTTTTATTTTTAGTCTGAATCCATTGTCCTGGCAGGGAAACAGCCTGAGAATATGGACTGGACTTTGAGTCCTGGCTGTTCATAATTGTGCGAGAAAGTTCCAATTTAAAATAATTCCTTCAGCTCCCTATTCCTCATTCATTCCTTTAGTGTCAGGATGATGGTGCCTGTGCCCTTCCTGCCTGTTCCTTTGCAAAGCAACATGAGAAATACCATTCTGTGTAACCAGCTCTCTCCCACTCCCTCCTGCTGACTGAGGATGGCTGACTCTTCCTTTTAAAATGAAAATGGAGTGGTGAATGCTGTCCTTACCTTTCTGCCTGCGCTGGGCCAGGATATACCTGAAGTGGGGAGTCCAAGCACTGTCCTTAATTGCTGTCCAAATACCAAAACACAAGAACAGAGCACTTGTAGGCTGTGTCAGAATAGAGAGAAAGGTGTTCTTCACAGTCTGGCCTTGGGTCTGAACAGGTCATTGTCAAATTGTGGCCAGGTTTAGTGGCTTGTGCTGCCTCCCTGCTGCAAAGCACAGAAAGGACTCTTGTTAGCTTTGTGCCTTCAGAGGCAAAAGAGTTATTTAATTAGCAAGACAGAGTGTAGATAATGGGCTTAAGAATTTGTGGGTGTTGGGCATGTGGGAAATCAGGAATCTGGTCATAACAGCTGTTCATAATTTTCATAACAAAAAGTAGAATTTTTTCTCATGGAAAAAAGTTTCTTTTGAGACACCTGTAAGACCAAAAACTTTTAATACAAGGTTTATCATGGTGCCACTGCATTATAAAAGATACTGTGCTTTTCAACATCACAACCATTCTATGATGTAAGAAATATAAATTTCTACTGGAAAAACATTATTGCACAATTCTAATGAAATATTTAAAATAATTTTTGGAGGAATTGCAGACTCTTCTGTTGTCCAGTGGTTGAACCTATATGTTCTGAGATAGAGGAAAGGAAATCTTTGCTGAAATGAAGCTTTTCTACTGGGAAGTTTATTTACTCTTAATCTCCACATTTGACTAGGGCAGAAGTCATGATTCCTGGTCCAAATCTTCTCCTTCTGGTGGACAAATTTCTAAAGAATATCTTGCATTGTAATGGTTATAAATTGCAGAGCTGTCAAATAATTTCCTGTCTAATCTTGTCTGGAATTTTTTAGAAGCTGTTTCACCCTGCAGACCCTTCTGTTGTCTCTTATGTTTTCCTTTGCTCCAGGGAGAAAGGGTTTTGAAAAGTCAATGACCTATTGTGCTAACAGGTTGCTGACTTGCATTAAAATATGATCGAAATTTTGTTTTCATTTAAAAATCCTAAGAATCTTGCTGAGGTTTTGATTATGCTGAGCAACATCATCAATGTTTGTGGAATTTGTTGAAGAGAGTAATACCATAGACAGAGGAGTTTATTTTCTTAAAACAACTGCCCTCTCTTGGAAAACCACCCTGCATTCTTATAAAGCCAGTGATGCTGCCAGCTAGAAACCCTGAAAGTAATTTATTCTGCTTCTCCTTGCAAAAAGAACGTCCTGTGACACAGTATAAGGTTACAGTTCATCTAGCTGAATATATACCTGGAGCACTGAGAAGTTGATGATGACCAAAATTTTATCCTGCTCATGAAGACACTTTGCACAATTAAAATATGAAGTACCGTAAAAAACTTAAAACCTCCTAAACAAAGCCCTGAATTAAAAACAAACATACAAAAAGAAACAAAAAAAAAAACCCACCACAAAACCAAACCAAAACAAAAAACCCAAAAAAACTACAAAACCCACCAAAACTAAAAATCTGGTCAGGTCTCAGATAATACTTAACATTACATTTTGTCAGGCTTAAACTGGAATGTTCAATAACTATAAAATGTAGCAGTACTCTTGTTAATGGAAATACTCTTGTTTTGAGTTTTAAATATTTTTCTTGCTACTGTTTAGGCTTTTGTCTGTAATTAGAAGAGCTTTCATCTTCCCCTGTGCTTTAGAGTTGATATTTACTCTGATCCAGCAATAAATTCTAATTCCTACATTTGAGTACTGTAGAATTAAATTTTCTAATTTCATACAGTTTGGGATTCTAGAGAAACATTAGGATAAGATTTTAATAGAAAAACCTCAACTCTGGTGACTCGTTTTTCTGGGCAGCTAATACTGCAATAAACTCTCTCAAATTTTCTTCCTTTGGATTTTTGCTCTTGCTTGAACTGAACACACCCAGCATCTGCTGTGAGTGCAGACCCAGGGTGAAGCCTTTTAGCTGTTTGCACTGTGGTTATTATCATTAGCTGTGTATAAGGAGTGAGAGAGAGAGAGCTGTAGGCAAGATCTTGGTGAAAGGGCTGACATTTGACACTGAGAGGCACTGTGGTTGATGAATGTAAATTATAACTTTACTGTTGGGGTTTTTTTTTTTCTTGCATTGGGAGTGGTGCAAGGAATTATGAGGACCAACACGTGGCTGTCAGAGCTTTTTTTCTTGCATTGGGAGGTCAGAAAGGACCTTAAAGCTGTACTTGAACATTTCCAGGGATGGGATATCCACAGCTTCTCTGGACAGCCTGTGCCAGTGTCTCCTCCTGTTGTGCCAGCACGTAGGACAGATGTTGGTGTGTGGGAAGGGGAATCCCCTGGAGGTTTCACAGCTGGGCTGGTGGAGTGAGGAGTGCTGGGCAGAGAGGGCCCACTGGCAGCTGCACAAGCTCCTCTCCCAGCAATATTGATAGAGGTGGTGACATCTCTGCTCAGTCTCCTGATTTTTGAGCATTGCCTGTTGTCCTTTCCCAGGGCTCCAGAGACATCTGGTTTCCAGCAAGCTGAAAGTTTAACTGGAAATGACTTCTTATAAGTTGGTGCCAGAAAAGTCAAGAAAACATTATCATATTTGATTTCTCTTATTTCATAAAACTAAGTTATGTTTAGAAGAACAATTTTTTTTCCAATTATAAAATTGAAATGTTTTGTTCTCAACGGACACAGTTGGGTAAAAGTTGGCCTGTGCTTGGGGAAAGTAAAAGCTTACAAATCAGTAGTAAATAGTCAGAAAAACAAAAACAGCCTCTTATCAGGTTTTCTACTTTGCTGAACACTAAATAACCTCATATTGTGAAGTATTATTTTTCGCCTTCTTTTCATTTTACCTTTGAACTAAAGAACGTATCTGTATTATGCACCCAATTACACCACTGCTGACTTACATGGCATTTTTCTGGGTAAACAAAGCTAATGAATGCATGGTATATTCTTAAAAGCTATTCTCAGTAGTGGGACATTCTCTCCTCCTCCTCCACACTCCACTGCATCAATGGGCATGGTTACACTGTGGTAATTACACTTTTTCTTACATTTATTTGTTTAAAAAAAAGGCAAGAAGAGAGGCCCTCCTGCTCGGTTGCCTGGGTTATTCCATAGGCTACCAAGCAGCCTGTGTGGTATCTGCAATTATGCAGTAAAGCCAAACCACGAGGTGAAGAACCCTGCAGTGGCCTCAGTTTCAGGAATGTCCCTGACCACACTGTGGGCTCAATTTTGCCCTCCACTTCTGCCTATTGCTGGGAGTGAAGCAACTGTCACTTATTTCTGTAACCAAACAGCAAAGAACAAAGTGGTAATTGCCAAGCCCAGGTGATGCTAAAAAAACAAGTGAATACTGCCCAAGCTGCCCTTGGAACACAGAGGAGCTGTGGCCTCCTGCCCTGATAAACTATTTCACTGGTGTGTGATGAAGATGCACTTTTCTGTGTTTGTGTTTTGAAACTGATTTATCGTTTCCTTCTGCCTTTCTAGTAAATTGCTCTGGCAGCCCACTGTGCCTGCCAGAATTTCCAAGAGAGGTTGTGAGGGAAACTGCTGGAGGTGGATGAGGCCAAGTCTGTGGGGGGGAAGGACTATAACAAAGGAAAACCTGGTCTGTTTGGAATCCAGCTTGTGGAGCCATGGAAGTGCCCTACATCCCTAGATCTGCCCTCAGCCACTGGGAAGGGAATTCCTGCCCTCTCCCTCGCTGTGTTGGGTGATGCTGTAGAAATGGCTGTTGAGGGTCTGTTCCCAGGGAGTAAGAGGGATGAGCTGCACAAGGAGTGTTGGTTTCTGTCTGGGGTGAGGGAGGGGGAAGAATATCAAGTGAACATCAGTCTGTAACCACAAAAGCAACTGCCTGCAACTTCCTAGCCCCTGTTTTTTTATTCTTTAAAGTCATCTGTGCTGGATATTTTACTTGCTCTCTACTGATAATTTATTTTAACATCCAGCACTGCTTGTCCTTACCACCAGCACATTTTTCCATCTGCCTGCAGATCTGTGCTCCCTTTGTCATGCTGCTTTAGAGGTGAGACTCAGGGTTGCTGCACTTTGACCAGTGAGAGGGATTGTGACCTCCTGGATCATCACCCCTCTTCTGGGAGGAGTTGACTGTGTTCATCCAGCTCCCTTTCTGGTTGTGTTGTACTGCCATGGGGAAGGGGGTGGAAATCATTAAATGTGAAGAGGAATAACTTTGCCTATGCTGTAGTTCTAATGTATTAAAGCCATCTTCAACACCCCAGAGGCAGATGGGAAAAGATGATTAGATGCTAACAAGCTGGTAAATCAACAAGAATAAGAGCTAATTAAGTTGTAACCATTATGCTAATGTATGCTACAATCTAAATGGAGCTGAGAAGTTGCTTTCTATCACAGCTCAGAAAGAGCTAGAACATTGTCCTGTTAGACTGGATAATAGGGGACATGCACAAAGCTCAGGCTTACCAGTATTTGCCGTTTTGGTTAAGAACCTTGCAAAATGGAGATAAGATGGTGAAAAGTATCAAAGGATATTTCTCACCCTTCACAACCAGGCTTGCTGTCTAATCTAGTTATTCAGGTATTGGTCTACTAACTTATGCACCCATGGGAACAACAGTCAGTAATACAAATCTGTTTTGTTGTTGTATTGCAGTAAGTCCTGGCATTTCTTTGCAGAGATGTATATGAACTGTTTCCTTTTTAATAAAATCAAAATGAAAAAATAAAATCCAAGATTAAAAACAATAAAAAGCCCCCCACCAAAACTACCCAAATGCGCAGAACCCCACCACAAAACCCCAAAAACCCCATTAAAAAACCTTCAAAAAACCCAAGAAAAAAACAACCCCAAATGCCCAAACTTATTTGGACTACAGCTCTGAAAGTAGACTGTCTGTGGGTAACTTAGACCTTACCTTTCACATGTATGCAGTAAATGGATCTTTATCAATCAGAAACAATCCTTATCAAACTGACTTTACTAAGACAGGGAGAGCAGGTGACTTTTGGCCTGTTGTTTTCCCAGAGGACATGGTACCTCTCTTGGACCTCAGCTGCCAGCACTGAGCTGCTCTGCAGGGCTTGAGGAGGAGCTGGGAGGTGCAAACAGCAATTAAACCCACAGCTCCAGGGGTGATTCAGTTCTGTTTTCCTCCCATAGATGCAGTTTTGGAGATCTGACTCATGGTAATGTGAAGAGCTAAAAAAGCAGTCCTGGCTCCTTCAGGTCATCAGCTATTTGCCTTGCACAGTAATAGCAGCCTATGATGTGTTCAGACCTAAATGTGCGAATGTGGGATGTGAGTACAGCTGGACTGAAAAAATAATGATTGTTGGATGTTCGTGTCATCTTTTTCTATCCTGGAAACCATCAGTGGGAGTCTAATGACTTGTTTAGAAGATTGCAGGAGACAATTGCTAAAGCAATCAGTAAATATGATTATAACGTCTCAGTTCAGTAGACTTTCTATCTTAAGTAGGTTGGGAAGTGAAACATCTCCAAAAAAGTAACAGAAGAGGAAGAGAGCATTTTTCCTAAACCAAAAATCGTCAGTTAATTCACTGTTAGTTATCCAGTATCTCACTCAAATTGTACTTTTTAATGTTGTATTTATATTTTGTTTTGCAGCTGTAGCTAAATAGGTCTTGAATGAAGGAAAAAGGGAAATTAAATGTACGTGTCTTGCTTGAAGGAAGAATTCTTGGATGTAAATAATGAATGAGACTTCAGCAGAAAAATGGAGGGTTTTGAAGGCTTCAGAATTGGTCCCCTTGCATATCATAAATAAAAAATGAACTATTGTAACAGCCAAAGTGCTTTGTATTTTCACAGGGTAATTCAGGAAGTGAAGCTTTACTTTAGACAACTGAGAGTTGGAGTTTGGTTTCTCTTTTTGGCTTGGGTGTAGGGTTTTTGCTTTGTTTTGGTTTTGTTTGTTTGGGTTTGGGGGGTTTTTTTGGTGTTTTTTTTTTTTTTTTGTTGTTGGATTATTTACTAGATCATGTGCTACTTGTGTCCTGGGTTAATTCTTGAGGTGGGCAAGTGCTACTGGACTTGTGCATGCAAACCACAGCTGTGAAAGGGTTGTGATTGCAGCCAGGATGAGATGGAAGAAGAGTCTTGTTCCCCTCTCTCAAGGAGAGAAGCTTCAAACAGCTGCTCAGTCAAATTTGAAATTTGCAAAATTTTCCTTTGGGAAGTTGTTTTTACTTTATCTTAAAAGATCCCTAAAAATAGCATTGCCTTTGTTGTTAGGTGGCATATTTGATTATTTTCTTGACACAGCTGGACAGTTGCTATCAACTCTGCATGGCTGAAACTCAATAAAAAAAGGTCTTGAATAGTCAGACCTACATCACAAAGCAAAGTTCCAGGTGATCAGGAGGTTTTTACCTTTTCTGTGCCATCAGATCAGTGCAAAACAGGTGAAGCAGCTGCCCAGCAAAGCAGATCATCACATTTGTGCTCTAGTGTAATAATCCTACAACTGAGTGCAAAAAATACAGATGGTAAATTAGGTCAACTAACAGGAGCTTTATATATCTCTTAAACAAGAGAGTTTAAAGGCAGTAACAAATTTCAATAAACTAAATAAAAGACAAAAATCTACTTATGAGCTTTTAAGCATGATGCCTTTCCTGAGCAGTATACTCAGCTTCTGATAAAATGCAAATTTTGACTCATCACTTGGGAGAGGAGTGAACACCAGAGGAAATACTAGAGGCAGCTAAATGTATCCAGTTCATTAAAATACATAATCTTGTAATAAAAAGTAGCATTATCTCAGGAGGGTTGTATACTTTAGCTTACTTCTCTGTGAGGAAAGACTTGCCAAGAACTTCTAGTGATACAAAGGAAATTGGAGGAAGACTTTCAGATCTTATTCAAGCCTAAACCTTTTAGGACTTATATAATTTTCATGTACTATCTCACTCTTATTGCAGTAAGTATCCTAGGGGGTGATTTTTAGAAATTGTTTTTCTAACTGGCAAAATAAATGTGATTTTTTTTCCTTATTGTTTCTGTCAAAAATGGACTTTGGAGACAGATGCTATCTCAGTCTTAAAAAAGCAAAAACTTCAATACTGAAAATTAGATCTACAAAGAACAAGTTTTCCCCACAGAAAATGCTGATGCATTTAGCAATACACACGTAGACATGCGCACAAATATTTAGAGAAAATTGTACTTTTGATAAGAGGTAAAATATATCTTTTGGATTTTAAGTTGTTTTCAAAACCTGAAAATTTTAGATTTTCAGCTGAAAATAAACTTTTTAAACAAAAGCCATACAACTTAAGAGGGTCACTTAAAAATCAATACTTCAAATTCTCTAAAGACAGTGGAAAAATGTCAGGTGGTCAAACCATCTGTTGGTTAAGCTGAATGTGCATTGTGGGGCTTCCTCAGTGGGGAGGTAACTGGAGTTCTGTTACTGCATCATGTTAGTGTAATTTAATGAAATGCCACTGTATTACCCCTTCTATACTTATATAAAGGGTCTTACAAATGTATTTCATCCTGACATTGAGTAATTTTCACATCTTGTGCTGGCATCTTCACAATTCCCTTTACAGGGACCTTAGTTCATTTTGCATTCATCACCCTAAAGAAAAAAAAATCGAAATTGCTCAAAATCTGTGTCTTTCCTGTGATATTTGCCCCCAAACCATGACACTAAATGGTTTGACAAGGCAGCCATGCCCATCTTTCTGTGCATTAGTATATTGGCTTTTCTTCATATTGCAGCTGCTAGAGGATAAAATCAGTCCTTAGTGTTGATTTCTGAAATGTCCAAAAGGCTACAATGAAACATAAAAGAAAAGAGATTGACGTAGCAATATCCCTTGATGTGCTTGTTCCTCATCCAATCCCTGTAAGTAATTACCTGTCTGAAGTTGTACAAGCACTTCAGTTCGACTGGAGACAGCTATTGATTTAGAAATCAGATGTGCTTGGGCTTGGTATATGAAAAAAAAACCAACAACTTTTTAAATTAATTTTTTTCTCAGCCTGCTGTGGCCATGAATAAGCATCATTCATTTTATGCAATTTCCATTTGAAACATTTTTGTACTGGGAATTTGTTTACCACTTGTGGCCTGCTAGTCTGAAAATTAGTTTTCTAACCATGCCTTCTAACCAAGCATTTGAAATGCTCCATTAAATTTTATAGGTTTCTCTTTTTTTAATCTATTGTTTATGGAAATGTTATCTGTCTTTCTCTATACAGGGTAATAAGATGTATTTTAAAAGATGCAAAACCATTGATTTCCATGATCTTAGAGTGTTTATTTTGATTATTTAGTTTGTTTTTTAGAAGGCTGAGTTGCTGTAAGAGCCACAAAATTAATACTTGAAGAGTTCTGGCCATAGGAAATTTTAATCAAGAAATAAATATCCTTCTACCTTTTCTTTCTCAGGAATTACCCTTAGAACTGATTAAGCAAAAACCTGAGCCTGAGAAGTTGAAAATATTTCCTGTAGAAAACACAAGCTGAGTGCAATTTTTAGATGAAAACTCATGGGCCAAAGTAGAATGTGATTTATAGGCGTTAGCAGGAGTGGTAAAAAACTGATGTGGAACCAAGTGAAATCTGGAAATTAAACGAGCACATTCCAAGCTACCCATGCCATTATTGAGTCCCCAGGAGTTTCTTGAGAATCTCAGAGAGATTTAATCCTCGTAGGAGTAGGGAGGTCATAGCCTGGGCACAAAAGGATGCTTAAAACAAAGTGTCTGACCAGTTTAATGGGTCTCTTGATACCGATTTCTGCTGTCAGAAATCATTATATCAACAACGTGGCTCGTTACTGCCAGGACCCAGAGGGGGTGGGGCTGGTGATGTTCATTTGAACCAACCTCTCTGCATTAGTCACCTCCAGATTGTGTTGGTGTCTTATCCACATGTTGCCTGGATTTTCCAGAAAATGCCTTTGCTTGAGTAAACGAGCACTGATGGAAACTCCTTGTGAGCAACCTTTCCTCCTGGTGCTTTGCATGCTTCTGTGCAGGGGGAGTGTTACTGGAGCCTGCAAGACAAACTCCTCAGTGACTGCACAAATGAAGGCAATTTAGGGTCCAGGTAAGAGATGTGTAGGAGTGGAGGTGAAGCAGTTCTGCACCTCTCTGACCCAAGCAACTCTAATGGGAGTTTTTTTCTTCCTTCCCCAGTTATTGGTTAAGTCTCTTCAGACCTTGTTTCTTTCTCAGAAATGTGTATGAAAACTGTTTCCAAATATACCTCTGGAAATAAACTTTTCCCTGTTGTTGTGGGGTTTAAGCCCAACTGGAAATTAATCAGGGAGCTGTTTGCTCAATCCCCCTATCCACCTTTACTCCAGTGGAATGGAGAAGAAGATTAAAAGTAAAACTTGAGATAAAACAGTTTAATTGAAAAAGAAAAAAGTAAAATACAATAATAATGATGCTAATAATAAGGGAAAGAGAAAACCAAACCAAGTGATGCACAATATGATTGCTCACCACCTGCTGACTGATTGGCCTCTCCTTTCCCAGGTGCTCCCCCTGTTTATGGATTTACTGGGCATGGTGTTCTATGGTGTTTCATCTATGTTTTCTCCCTTTTTTTTTTAATGTACCACCTCCAGCTACTGGCAAAACATGACACACACACACATACACAAAAAGTCCTTGATTTAGGATAAACATGACTCAGCAAAGTCCCAAACATCAGTGTGTTACCAACACCATTCTCATTCCCTGTCCAAAACACAGCTACTGAGAAGAAATTAACTCCACATCAGATGAAACCAAAACACTTATTCAGCGGACCTGAAAATTTGTACTGCTGGCAATGATTGAAAATCTGAATATTCTCTAGCAATTTGTGCTTATTGAAGCCTCTTCTAATATTAAGAGAAGCACAAATGTATCAAGAGAGGTCACACTGAATTAAAAAATATTGGAGTTGTAGTTTCAAGGTTCCTGTCTGGAAAAGATCAACTAGTGACATATGCTATTAAATAAAAAAAAGGCAATGAAAAAATGAAAATGCCTGAAAAGCTTCTAGATGGTGAACAAAGAGGGCATTGGAAGTTTGAAGGGAAAATCTCATGCAAGGACCAAGATGGGTGGAGGGGGGTGGCTTGTCAGACCTGTGCTCAGGTGCCACAGGAGCAGAGCAGGAGCACCTGGTGTCAACCCCTTTGGGGCAGGGTGGGGGGAAGTGAGAGATCCTTTGTTTCCCAAGTGCAGGATACATCTGGATGAGAATTCGGCACTGCTCAGATGTTTGTGCTGCTGCAATCGGGAAAGCCAGAATTGACTAAAGCTCTGCCTCTGTGACTCAACCACAGCACTCCCTTCTGCTTTCTGGGCTGTCTAGCAGGTATAATGAGACCTTTTGGGATAGTGTTTTTGGCTCTGATGTTTCCAACACTGCTTCCATCCCTCTCTGGAGTCTGGAGATTTCTTACATCGAATCTTGAATTTCTGGGCATTTATTCCTTTAACAATTGTGGCATATGCAACTTAAAATACTGCTGCAGACATAAAAACAGTGGAAGTAAAAACCCAACTTCTTGAGAGGTTTCCCATCTCCTATTTTCTCCAGACTGAAATGAAAAGTTTGTATGAGGCAGGTAAATGTCAACAAACTCTGTTTGGGTTGTTTTTGGTGAGATGTATAAATTATCTATTGCTATTATACAGAAAGAAAGAGTTTTCAGTGTAGGAGTATCAGGTTCATTGTGTCAACCACAAAAGAGACAGGATTTATTATTTTCAATAAACACCAGTAAGAAATGCAATGATCTTTAGCTTTACAAGACTTAAAGGGGGAAAAAGGTATCCACTCCTGTATTTTTTTTGGATTCCATTTCTGTGTTTATTTAAATCATGCTTATTACTGCTGAGAATTGAGTTGGCTGACCACACAGTCATATTTTTTTTATCGGTTTTTTGGCTGTTACAGAAAGCCTGTGTGTTTATTGCTTGTATTCTGTATTGTATTGTATTCTGCTGTACTCAGGAGCATAAAATGCTATTATAGGGAATCCAGTCTCAGGTCAAGCTGGTAGGTACAATGCCATCTAGCTTGATTTTTTTATTTACTTATGAGAGGATCCCAAACAATTAGTAAAACTCTAAGGATTTATGGGTGAAACCCTCAAATTCAGACCTTTGAATTGTTCTAGGATCTTACTCGTCTGCCCTTTTGGTGCTTCTATGAAGGTGTGTGCCACACACTGTCCCCTTTGTAACCTGCAGTCTTTTTCCTGTTGGTGGCTTAGGAATTCATGAAGAAGCAAGAGATTGATAGTCATATTCCTAGCTAGTCTTTCAATACCAGAAATTCCTGGAGGACATGGTTTTGTGCAGGCATTTACACACTTAAAGTGTGTTGAGGTTGTTGAGGGTCCTTGTACCTGAGATATTCTGAACCTCATAAATTAGCAAGGAGGAAAGGAATTTTATATTCTGACTTCATGGGAGGAAAAAAAAGTGTAAAGGTACATCTATTTCATCTACTTGAGCCAATGATCTTGAGTCCAGGAGTTCAACATGATTTCAAGAATCAAGATATATTGAATATCTAAAAGCTCACAGCTACTGCTGTAGCTGCTGTGTTGGAGCACAAGATCAGAAAACTGGTTGCCATGATGATTCCAGTTGTGCAAATTGTCCAGCATGGCTTCTTGTTCATGTCTTGGTGTTATGAATTGTTGAATCTTGAACTTCTGCAAGGACTCGCCCTGCTCACCAGCTCCAATATTACTTTATCTTGCCAAAGCTGGTGTTCCCAGGACACTTTCTTTTTCTTTCTTGATTGTTAAAATTTTATTTAAAAGAAAAAAAGGTTACAGGAGAATAGAAATTAATGAGATAAATGCCTAGAATTTTTTTTCTCTGGGAGCAGAAAAAATTTCTATGCCAAAGGAGAGAAAGAGGGAGTGATGTTTGCAAACTGTGTTCCAGTACAAGGCTGGAAGGAATTGTGAGAAGGTGAGAACAAAGATTGCCAACACTTCAGCTCACAGCAGGTAAGAAAGAGTGAGCTGGCCTGGCAAGCAGCTAATAGTGGCTGCATTCACCATTTGTCAGAAATGAAACTACGTGCAAATAATGTGATTTTAAACCAAATGACTCTGTTCTGTAGTAGCACTCTGGGCTTTAATTTTTAATATTTTCCTCTGGGCTGTCTCTTATCAAAAACAACAAACAACATCTGTATATCCTTGCTCTCTTTTAAAAGACTGCTGGGATGACTTGACATCAATTTGCTGCGGTACAAAAGTAGGAGAAATGGATTACTGGTAGTAGATGACTGTCTGCCATCTGGAGAGATTTTGTGGCTGATAAAATGAGTGATTTGGGCACAGATGTGTGTTTGATCCTGTTCCAGTGCAATGGCTGTGAGAAGAGGCAGCCCTTGGGTCAAGGGAGTACCAACAGCTGTGGAAGGAAGAGCAGCTCCCATCACCTCACCTTGTGGGCAGAGGCTAGGCTTTGGAAAGGTCTTTGATGTTATTAGACTGTGCAGTTAGATACCCAGAAAGTTAGAATTATTAACTTCTCCAGAGAACAGGGTAAATTTTTCATCCCTTCCATGGACCTTGCTCTTCCCAGTGCTGCCCAGAACCCAGCTCTCAGCAGGATGTTGTTGTTTCCACAACTCTCTTCAGGTTCTTTCTCAGTCCTTGGCTTCTGAATCCTGTCCAGTCTTTTTGGGGAAGTCTCCTGCTTCTCCCTCAGCTCATTTTTCTTACCAAGTATCTCAATCCTTGAGGATATTGCTGCAGGCCTCACCAGGAACAGAGGGAATGCATCTAATTTGATTTCACTGGAATATGTTAAAGCTTGATAGGTGTTTTCCAGTTTCTGACAGGCTCTCTCCTTGGAGTCCAGGGCTTTCACCACGTCAAAGGCTCCTTTTGCTCACAATATATAAACCCATCCTTCTCTAAATCACAGTTATGATCCTTTTGTTTATAGAAAGTTAGGGTTGTATTGCATTTTCTCTATCCTGCCATATCTGCATTCAGCCAACTTGTTTGTTCCAGCTGTGTCTGACAAAGCACAGCAACAGCAAAAGTACCCAGAGCCCTTTTCCCTCATTTTTGTTTCTGTAAAGATTTTCCTTTAATGTTAATGTGAAGTATCTTATTTCTCTATAGAAGGGGAAAGTTTTCAGGAATCACAAATGAGACATGGAGCTGTTCAAAGTGGCTTGGTCAAGTAGGGAAGGATTTATAACACTGTCAAGTAGAGTATGCCTTTGCAAGCCCTCAACAGCCTCTGTTTCAAACCAGAAAAATTCAATGTACACAAATAATACACTAAGAGTGTGTTTGTTGACAATTCGCCTTCACACCAGCCTTTACTCTGCTGCACAAAATGCATTTTGTTTTCAAAATCTGGATAGGGTTGTATTTTAAATCATCTCTCTTAGCTCATGTACATTTTGACTCCTATGAGGCTGCTTATCTGACTAGTGAGTTACTGTTGAATATTCAATACAAAGCTAGTCTAATAAGTCCCACCACTCTTGTGAACCTGACAAGGAGAACAATATTCTGTTGCTGAAGACAATATTTCTAACAGATTGACTGTAGACAGATGATGTATTCCTTTCAAGCAGCAATGGAAATTCGTTTTCCTTAGTCTGAGGAGAAAGAAAACACAGTATTCAGGAGCTAAAAGTTAGGTCCATTTCCTCTCTAGCATAGGATGATACTAGTGTTAATGTGTCTTTTACATTCAGCTGCTCTTCATGGGTTTTTGTGGTCCTAAATGTATGTATGTGTTAACACACTAGCCTTTAGCTTTACCTGGAGAAGGAAAAACAAGTATTTCTCTGCTGTGTCAGAGCCAATATTCTCAGCTCTTAATCAAGCAGGGGCTGGTTTTATCCTCCTAGGCATGTGCAGCTTGCTTTTCTTTGGAACTTGGTGTTTCTTTTCTCCTGAAAGGATTAGGGCAAGAAAAATATGACATTTTGAAACCACATCCATTCAAACTTGTGAATTCTTCTAATACATTTTTTCAAAGAAATGGCTCGCCTGAACAAGAGATACCTGGGTGTGGTTTGGCCATAGTGGCTGGGTACACTTGCATTTCATACCTTTCATGTCCTTTGTTTCTTCAAAACTGAGATAGAAATCTTGTTTTCTGATACTTCTGCGTTTCTAGTTTTCACTTATCCTAAAAGAAAGACATGACCACTTGTTTTGTGAGGCATCCACCCTTTCCATAAAACACAGGTTTGTTGACTCAGAAAAGGGTTTACTTTATGATTAAATACATTTAGAGATTTTTCTCTGCTTATTATTTTAATCAAGTCCCTCACACAGGGAACTCAACTTTTGGTTCTACACTAATGAGAGCTTCTTACAGCTCATACAGTGGATAGTATAGTGAATATTGCATCTCTCTCTAAATGTGGTATGCTAATAGAGGCCACAGAATCCTTGAGGAATGCTAGACACAAAGATTCATCCAGAGATATTAGTAATCGTCAACACAAAAGCTCTGCTGTACATTAAAGGAAAATAGCATTATAGAAAATAAGCAAGGTTCAGAGAAAAATCTCCTCAGCCCTCTAGACTCGTCATGTCATTACTGACTCCTGTCCTTTCTGTAATTTCTGAAATAACCACTCTGTCAGGTTTTGTTTCAGCCTTCATCCAGGTTTCCTGGCTGTGATATTTATTTCTGCAGGGGTAATGCTTCATCATTTCAATTTTCCATCAGTGGAGAGCTGTGCTCCTGGATTCTGTTTTCTAAAAGCTCTGCTTATTCAGCTTTCACAGCAGGTATGTACAATTATGGGTTCCAGGACAAGATAGATTGGTTTTCAAAAATGTGCTTTTAGGTCTTGAACAGTGAGAAATCAGAGTTGTTTGGGTTTAGTCTGTGATTCTACTACCTGACAGTATGCTTTCCCAGATATATTTGATTTAGCTGATTGGCAGAAACCCTTCACCTTCAAGAGGCTTGTGTCATCTCCTGAATCATAGAATCATAGAACCATCAAGGTTGGAAGAGACCTTTAAGATCCTCCAGTCCAGCCATGGATGTAGAATTCTTGTTTAGATGTTCCTCCTGCAAAAACTTTACATTTATCTTTCTTGATCTTTCCTGTGCTGGAAACAGAACTAGAAGATTTTTGAGGGAGACAGGTGATGCAGGAAGTACTTCAAAAAAATAGGAGGCGAAGTTTGTTTCTGGAAATCTGTCTGTCCCCTCCCTCTTTTCTGTGAGAGAGACAAGGATCTCATCTGTCTAGGGCTAAAGTCAAACATTAGGCCATTTTTCTCTCTAGTATCAGCAAAATATTGGAAAAATTATAAAAAACTGATATCACTTAGAACCTCATTCTGTTTGTTTTAGGGTTGGATTTTGTACTTTGAAGGATTACATTTGATAATCTTGGGTTTAGCTAAAAAGTAGCTCAAGTTATTTACCTGAATTCTTAGTCCCAGCAGGAAAAGGAATTAGTATTAATGAACACACCTGCAGATACTTTTCCTGTCAAGGTCTGCTAGACCATATAAGTATTTGACATTTGAAGGTTCAGACTAGCACTTGCTGCGACTTCTTAGAAAATCCCACCTTTAGACCCACCAACCTGGAAAACCCGTCTGGACGTCTGTGGGATCATGCTGGAAAGTATAACTGTATGAGCGGTTTTTTTAAGATTTAGTTTTATTTTCTGTGTTTGCTTATCTTACTGAGGGACTTTCTGTGCCATTTGGCTGCACAGTGTATGTATACATTCATGAGTATTTCTCCTTCTAAAGCTCAATTTATCCAAACCTTTTAGCAGGACAGTCACTGGATTTGCTTCTACATTTTTCCTTTCCTATCTTATTCCAACCTGTATGGATAAGATGCCTGGTTTTTTTTTATCTGGAATGGAGTAATTTTCCTGGGTCAGACAAGGAAAGGAAGTCAGTGAAGAAATTGTGTGCAGATACACAAGACTTAAGCATTCAAAGCAGGTTATCAGCATGAGCTGTTCTCAGCTATTTAGTGTCCTGCTCAAGGGATGTAAAAGGAAGAGTTGAATCCATGCAGCCTGAACTGTTCCAAGTGTTGTTTCTCACTTTGTTTACTAAACCATGGCAAGGTTTGAAGGTGCCAGCAGACAGGAGAGAGCACTTCTCATCAAGTGTCTATTATTTTGTGCTCTCTGCATACCTCTCCCTAATAGACCTCAAGAGCTCTACTGCTGTAGAATGAAAATCACATCATTATATTGCTAACACCCTTCCTTTACCTGCCATGAGCTTTTGAGTCTTGCATCATGAATGCTTGTAATTTCATACTTTTCCTCTAAAGCCCTTCTCATTGCATGTTGTTGATGGCTTATGGGAGGTTCTCTTCGACCCTCTTGATCTAAATGTCTGTTTATTTACACTTGCACAGTTTCTACATTAGTAAAAAGATTTCTAGGTAGGCATGGCATTTCAAGTAGTGATGTGGGAGCAGGTGCCTTGCAAGCAGTTAACAGAGGATGACTAATTAAAAGTCAAAGAACAATGGTGCAGAGAGACATCAAGAGATTTGTTTTCAACCTGCAGTTAAATGCAGATGAGGGAACAACTTGACAAGATTTTCCTAAAACTCCAAAATTGCACTATTTTGTACAGAAATGTTTTAAGAGTAAAACAAATAATTTTGCATGTGGAATGAGAGTGGAAGAGATGCTATGCCAGACTTCAGAGCCATCCAGTGTGGCTTCCCTTTATGCCCAGAAATCTGGAGAAAATGAGGGAGTCTCCGATGGAGATGCACAAAACTTGGGGTTTGTTACTTCCAAATGAAAAGTTTTTCAATTAACCAAATAATGGTGGCTGAAACACTCCAACAGGACATTAAGATCTGAGACTTTGTAGACCATACAAAGACATTCGCATCCAATGCAGGGAGGCAAATTTTGTGGGTTTGTTGATCCTGAGCTAACAGGCTGGCAGAAGGACAGGTCTGTATAACAAGGATTCACTGCCAAGTAAAAATACCTATGAGGCTTTTGTATCTAAGCTGCTGAATGTGCACCATGAAAACAGACTTCAGTCCTATGGATTTCCACTAGATCTCTTTTCTTCCCTGTTGTCTCCAGTGGTGAAATGTCAGCTAATAAAAGAAATCTTGCTGTTAGTCAGTAAGTGTTGTAAGAGGCTTATATTTTCTACTTCCTTGAAGTAGTGTAGTATAGTATATCTTCTTTACTGCATAAGTCTGATTTTATAGTTTTTGTAGTTGATCAATCCAGGAAAAAAAACCCCCAACAATGGAAAGTAGCTATATCTGCCGAGAAGAAAAAATAATTAAAATCTATAAGACATCTTACAAATAATTTTGTCTGGAACTGCAGGCATCACTGTAGAAAATTTCAGTAATAATCTGTAAAACTAAGTGCATTAGTTCCTTGTGTACCAAAGCATATATTAGCACTAGGGAGCAAAAGTGAAGTAAAAAATTTGCACAGCCTCAGGCAAAATCAAATTTTTGTGTCTTCTGTGTGCTCAGATTTGTTAACTTTCTTAAGCACTAAATGTCTTCCTATTGATTTCACTGCACTTTGTGTCAGAGCGTGAAAGTGATTTGAGGTTTTTGAAACTACCACGAGGATTTATTTGAGATCTTAAGCCATCAAATCTATTATTCAGTTTTGACAGTCTCAGTGTCGTCGTCCCCAAATGTCTTCCTGTCATTTCTTTCTTTTCTATTCATTAATCTTCTGTAATTTTGTGCTTAATGTGTGTGATTGAATATACTTGCTGTTCTATATGGTGTCTCAGAGGTAAAGCTGAATATGTATAAGGTTGGTTCATCTTTACCTTTTGGAACACAGCAGAGCAGTGACAAGACTTCACTGCTGGATTTGATCAGCAGGGCAGTGTCTATGTCCTGGAGCGCTGGTCCACACATAATGGAGTCTGGAGATATTTCCTGCTCTTTCAGCTGGACTGCAATCAGGAAAACAGGGGTGTTATTTTTAAAAGTTGAATGCAGCTTCTGGTTTCTGATATGGGTCTGAGCATTGTAAACTTTGGTACAATTTTTCTCTATTTACAATTTTTCTTCAGTACTATTTTTGAACTCTGGTGTTGAATTAGTTCAGGCACAAGGCAAAGCAAGACTTAAGTCAAAATTAAGCTGTTTTGATGCTACTGTAAGAAGCTGACACCTGTGGTTGAGGAAGCTCTGCTCAGCAGAAAATGGGAAAAGTCATCCTGAAAACTTGTTTTACTTTCCCCCTCTGATATGACTCTCTAGTCATGGCCAAAAGAGTCATTCTAATTGTTTGTTTCAAAACTCAAGGTCCATGTCTCCTGTCACTGAGAGTTCATGTGCTGGTGGGGATGAGGTGCTGAGGCTTTTCTGGGTAACAAACTGCTGATGGAGCAGTAGGTCAGGTAACAAATAGCAGGAGAAAGTGCTTGAGATGATGGGACATGGATCTGTGTGCACATCTCTCCTCTAACAAAAATACTGCCGTGAACTTAGCATCCTCTAAAACACATTACCTGGAGTTCCACATCTTGCACAGAATAATTTAGCCTCAGGGGTTCTACTTAGTACTGCAAGTTAAACCTTTTTTTTTCTTTTTTTTTTTTTTCTTGATAGAGTTAGATGAGAGAGCTGTGTGGTTGTTCTGTTTTGTTCTTTTGTGCAGCACATTTGTACATGCATTTCTTTCTGAACTTTTCTTTCCAATCTTCCTGGCCAGCCTCACTTGCCTACAAATCCAGCACACATCCATCTTGAAGAGATATGTAGGTACCTTAGCTGAGCAGGGATGTCTTTAGAGACACACATTTGTTTGCCAGGCACAAGGCTTCATCCCCTCCAATTGCATTTCCTGGAACACTGTTAATTCTTTGGGACTTGCTTCAGCTGACTGTAACTGGGTTTTATTGGCTTGATGGTTTCTTTTTTTTCATATTCACGTATTATAGGGAATAAATAAGAGCAAATAGTAAGTTCAAGATAACTTTTAAAAGGCAAATTACAAATATATGGGTGGCTTTATAAAAGTGGATGGAGTAAAATAATGTGCTTTTGTTATTTTGGTTAATATTACCATAAGAGTTTTAATTATCTGAGTTCCCTCTAGGCTTATAACAAGGCTGTATGTACTTTGAGGTGGTTGCCCATCAAGGAGGACTTGATGAAATTGTTACTCATATAAATACTACTCTGTTGGTCAGTTTACATTAGGATGGATCAAACAGGACAAACCACATTCAGAAGCAGGAACCCAGGTGGGGTGTGCCCAGAAATAAAATTATTTCTACAATTACAGTGCTCAGAAAAATTCTCACTTCACTGAACTGTCTCTGCTATGTTGATCCAGAGGGAAGGTCAACAGAATTTAAGTCAGGATTCCTGTGAAGGGAATCCTTAATGATCTGTTGAAGTTTGTGTCATGGAACTTTCTGACTGGTGGTGCTGAGTGCAGGATTGCTTTGCAGCCCTCAGCACAGCATGCTGGTATTATCCTATTAAATGGATGACCTTGTGTCATTTGCTGCTCCTCAGGTATTCAACAAGTGTTTTCTAAAAGATAGCCCCTGGAGTTCTTGAAATTCAGGAGTGGTATCAAATAATTAACTGAAGGTCAGAGACAGTCCCTGCTGCATCTAATTTGTAAGCAACTCCTGAGGAGAAGCTGCACATGGTGTACATTCTAATGAAGATCTCCATTTCAGACCACACTATAAGAGTCCTTGGGGAATATAATGGCAGAAGTTCAGATGTTTAGGGAACTGTAAATACAGACTTCACTTCAGGCAAGTGCCCCTGTTACTGTGGTTCATGTAAAGTTTATAATCACTGAAGACTGCACTCAGATATAAGCACATGTCATATTCCATTCAGCTTAGAATCTGCAAGTTCAAGCATGTTCTTTGCTGCTTTAGGATGTGACTGTCTGCAGAAAATCACATCACAAACAGCATGAAAGTGTGTTCCAGTTCAGGAGAAATGGTAGAGTCCCTCCTTAGCTGGAAATCTTGTGCTAGACCCAAAAGAAGCCCTGTTTGCAGTGAAAAGTTATGCTCAACTCCTAACTAAAATTCATGAAAAATAAGACTTAAATAAATAAATTTAGATTATCATGTTGCCAAGCTGAAGAAAACAACAAAAAAAGAGGAATTTATAGTTAATATAGGAATGTTAGCCTGTTTGGGATCTCTCATCAGTTACTGTGGTTCTAAGGTAGTTTTTTCAGATATAAATTTTTGGTTTTGTCGTCTTATATGTACAACCAAGTGTCTTGAAATGCCCCTTGGGAAGCAAAATTTAAAAGCAAATATAACCAAAGACCTTGTGCCCTATAATTTCAAGAAAAGTTAAACTGCATGACTTTCGTAAGACTCAATGTTTAAATTTATTTAGATCTATGTCTTTAGATTTTTTTAAAAATTAAAAATACTTATTCATGGCACACTAATAAAGCCTATTTGAGCTTTCTGAACAGTCTGCAAGTTGCATAACAGATCACTTAAAAATGAATTTTTTCAAGATTTGAATTAGTCAAAAAATAATTAATTGTTGAACTGGTTAATCTGACTTAACTGAAAAGTCTCTAGCAATCCAAAACAATTTTTCTGTTGGCAAAATGACACATTTTCTTTGACCAGAAGTGGGATTCTTTTGTTCACACACAGGATGTCTTTGGTGAAGAAAAACAATTCAGCCTTACCTTCTCTTGGTTTAGGTGTTACTGAATGATTTTGATATCTTATTTATCTCCAAAGGATTTTTGCTGGACTCATGTACCATTATACATCTCTCTATGATGGTGTTTTTCTAAGTAACCAAATATTTTCCACACTTTTTCAGTATTCTAATGAGTATTTAACAAAACACCAATCAATAAGCTATTAGACAAATAGATTTTAGATCATATCTTTGTGATTTTCCATCCCTAATTTTCTTCATTTAAGAGCACACAGGTTCCACACAGGAACTAAATCTTATATTTTTCTGAAAATATACATGAAGATTATAAAAAAGGATAGCTTTGATAGCAGGGATTTTAGTTTATTTTAATTTTGAACTATTCATCTGTAAAGGAAATACAACAGTAAACAAAGTGTTTTTTCACTGTTTGTTTCATCTTTGTAGTCCTTGCTTATTTGTGATAGATAGCTGTTCTGCTTTGCCCAGCACATAGGGACAGCAAACAGCAAAATACATTGGCAAGGAACATCACCTGAAGAGTTTTGTCAGGACAGTGGCCTGTGCATGTGCAATCCTGCTTTTGTGTGGGGCTGGTTTGCTCAGAGACAATTCAGCAGTGAGGTTGAGATGAGGGGACACAGCACAAAGCTCTGCTGTCCCCAGATGGGGCTGATGCTCCACGATGGCACAGTGAGGTCAGACAATGTGAAATTCCTTCATATCAGTTGCAAAGTGTTTTTCATGGGATATTTAATAAGATGGGGAAAAGAAGAAAGGACAGAATCACCCTGAAGCAGTTAGAGGGAAAGCAAGAGATGGATCAGCTTCATATTTGACTCTTGATGCAGTTAATATTTGAACAGCTGAAGTTTATGGGGATTATTCTAAGTCACACATAGTGTTCTACCTACCTGCAGGAATCAATCACACTGCTATTGATGATAAAAAAAAACAAAAAAACCAACAAAGGTGGAAGGTGAAGAAACATCAGTTTCTTTCGTTGTTGATTATTTGACTTCTTTCCTTGCCTGAGATGACAGAGGAAAATGAAGACAGTAGAGATAAAAGTACAGGAGCTTCAGACTTGTCAAAGAAGACACTACTTTCTGACAACAAAACAGTAAAATTATATGTTTAGTTGTTAGTATTTTCTTTTCTTTTGTCAAAACTAATTTGAAGAGAAGGCATAGGCTAGTTCTAGGTCACTGCTATACCTTTAGAAATTTGTGCTGTGTACAGAACAAGTTGAGGAACTGAAATATTTGCCTGCCTGGGGTGAAAAAGAAGTCTTTATATTTCTATCCAAGGGCATCCTTTTGAACAACTGAGAGAATTGCAGATAAATTGGGGCTGTCCATGGAGAAAGAGTAGGGCTGTGATTCACCACACCCTCCTGGGAGCTCAATGCCCAGCAGTTACAGCAAGATTGTGTCAGAATGTTTGATATCAATTTCTGTAAACCTGTGTGACAGTGCAGACGAGCTTTGACTGAGAGCCCTGTGTCCTGACATCAAAGGGCAAAGATCTAACCTCTCTGAGTTTGAACAATTGGAGATTCAAAACTGGATGCTGGTTTACCTGAGTACCTCATATCCATCCTAGGGCATGGGGAATAGTGATAAAGGTCTTTTAACCTTGCCACCTACAAGAATTTCACAAGCTGTAAACTTTTCTCCCTAGAGTGCCAATGTTGCCTCAGTTTGGGAAAGTTTCTTGTGCTGCTTCATTGGGGATTTTTGTTGGGTTTTTTTCTTCGTACCTGTACAACATATTTGAAGGAAGTGATACTTCTTCATACTACTGGAAATAAGGGGAGTGTGAACAGTTAGAGCAGTTTTCTTCCCCACTCAAGGAATTACATTTTGTCCATAAACCTGATGTGGTTCTGCTGTTGGTGCAGTCTTGGCCAGCTGTGGTGATATCCCTTCAACTGGCTGGCAGGCTGCCTCACCCTGACTTCTTCCAGCCAAAAGGGGGATATCAGCTCTCTGATATCACTTTAAAGCCAGTCACAGTCAATGGATACATTAATCTCTGTGTATGTCGGAGGAATATTCTGCAATAGATACACAGGATTGCTTCAGCATACCTGGGACAAAGGCATGAGGAGATACAAAGTGTACCCTGCTCATTACAAGCTCTGGGTCTCAAGCTGAACATCCAGAAAGGAAATAAAGGTTTTGCTTCATCTCTCTGCAAAACTTGAGTTGGTCACACAAAGTCTTTAGGAAGCTGGGTAAGAAGTTCAATTTCAGAGAACAGAAAATAAGGCTCACTAACACTTAGCCCAGATTTTCTAAAGCTGGAGGGGATTTTACACTGAAGTTCTTTTGAAAATCAAGTCTAATGAGCAACTATCTCTTTAATAGCCTTTGAGAATTACTCCTTAACAACTTGTGCTTGGAAGAAGTTAGTAAAAGGCTGACCAATCTCAGGACTCCTCTTATGTGGGGTTTGTGAGTATTTCACTATGTTCACAGGTTTCCTAACTTTTCTTATGGAGAAGTCTGGCAGCAGATGCATAAATTTTTTTTCTGTCTTGCTCTATCTGTCAACTGGAGTTCTCTCTCTACCTCTACAAAAGGAATTGAGGGGTTTAAGCACATGAGGGGAGAAAGAAATGGCTTTAATTCAATACATCACTTCTGTTCTCTAATATTCAACCATCTTACTACTTTACTAGGGAGAATACCTCATTCGTGAGGCATGAAAAGGTGGATGGCTACAGGGAGGGGATGCTGTCACCAGCAGCACTGGGAGAGTGTTCCTCTCCAGCATTTAAACACCCTTGGAATCATGTTTCATCATGGTGTTAAAGGAGTAATGTGGTCCTGGCTCATGCTGGCAAACATCAGAAGAGGAATCCCAAATCCTGTCACAATGCAGTGAGTAATCACGATGAGGTGTGTAGGCTGCTGCATATGCTATCAAGACAAGCAGGAAAGCTCCAGCATCTGGCTCTGCACTACCAGAGTCCTGCCTGTGTCTATTCTGCAGACCTGCCAGCTCAAACAGAGGCTTTTAGGGAAGAGACACCCTTTGGAAGCTCTGTATTGTTCCACTGCATGTCTGCCACATGGGTAGAGGAAATAAAGCAACTGGCTGGAGGAAGAACTGCTGGGGGAGAAACAGCAGGGAGATGTGTGTGTCTGTGAGAGGCCCAAGAAGAAAACCAGAGGAAAGTAGAGGAGGAGACAGTGGGTTTGGTGCCTGTCTGTGACCTGGGGAAGAGCTGACAGGTGGCAAAGAGAGTGGGAGTTGAGAGAGCCTACTTGTAGGGTCTTCCAAGTAAAAACCTGCTTACAGGTTCCTGACACCAGTCGAGACTAATGACAAATGCTGGGGCATTTCAGGGATCTTGCTCTGATGGTGATGAGAAGGAATTCAGGCTAGGACTGGAGCAGTTTCTCCATTAATAACTCAACACCTGGTGCTGCTCCCAGGGAGCAGGAGGATGGTGTGATGGGCATGTACTGTACTGCACTCTTGCCTCATACCAAGGACTTTAATAGTCCTAGGGCCAGTCAAAATAGCAGCCTGTCTGTTCCTAATCAGATCTAATATTTAATTTCAGTTCTTTAAAATAGACATGAAAGGAATACAGAAACTGTCATTACAGTTTATACATCAAATCATAGCAGCTGCTTATCTGTAGCTATGCTGGTTGTTTTCAGGTGCTGTGAAAAAGAATAAGCAGCTCTGCAGATGATGAATAGTTTAATGAAGTCAGGGAAAGCTGCATAATTAAACAAGGTTGAGGTAAAACCACAGCTATTTTGGAAGAGTTCTACCTTTAACAAGGCCAGGATTTTACCTCAGGTCTTTATAGAATAGTTTACCACCAAAGATTTTTTTTTTTCCTTAGCCCTGAAGGATGAAGGCTTATAGCCTTAATTTTATTTATCCCTTCTTACGTAACCATGAATGCTCTCATTAACCATATAAATGTCTAATACTCTTTCAAGTGCTGGTAAACCCAGCCATCATTAGTAGCCCAAGGGCAAAATAATTCTTTTCACCAGTGCTGCAGATTTATAAAGTTTGAGCTTTATAACATTTTTCTCTTAGGTGGGCCAGGAATATGCTTAATTCACTTTCTTATAGTTAGAAAATTATTATTAAAAAGTTTTAAAAGTTTAGTTATTGGAAAACATCTGTATTTTATTCTATGGATGTTTTTCACTTGAGAAATAGTTGCAAATATTCATTGAGATCAACTTATGTGGGGGTTTCAGGCACACTTTTCAAATTTCCAGCGTTTTGAAGAATACCACACACATTTCTGTGGGGTTGATTTACTTCCCTTCCACACAGATCCAATCTCTCTCACTTCAACTGCTGAAAACTATTTCCACTGTGAATTTAAAAATATGGTAGCATAATTTTTACACAAGAAAAAATGGCTTTCTGTTTCTCCATGGCTCTTATTTTTCAGTGTTTCATTTGGGGTTTTCATTGTATATGTTTTCTTACATTTAGCCTCTGGCAGGTTTTTGTGTGTGATTTATGATGTAGTCACCATATTTTGATCACACTCCAGCTGACCAAGAAGAAGCTATTTTAAAGAGAAAAGCTAACTGTGGACAGAAAAAAATATTATCAAAAAAATTAAAATAAATTTAATGGTAATGGTAATAGCTTTGTTCAAATACTGCTGTCTGAGGGGTCGTGGTAAACAGCTCTGTCATTGTATGGTTGTGTGATAACAGGCAAATAACTTACTGACAAATATTATTTTCCCTAATCCTTCACATGTCTTCCTTGTCAGCACTGATATCTTCAGAGGCAGGATGGGCTCAGGAGGCAGCTGAGCTGGTCACAGCTCACTGAAATGAAAGAGTGAGATCTCTCTCCCTCCTTCCTTGGATGTGGCACCCCTCTGTTTGCATGGGGAGCCAGTTTGCCTCTCTAAGCCAGCCAAGGGCTTTGTTTTTTGCCAAGGTAATTTTCTGCTCTTTTGTTAAATGGGATCGTTGCACCCATGGGATCAGACCTGTGCCACGGCCATCTGAGGGTAAAGCTTTGGCAGTGCATGGCATGGAATTAAGGGACAAGCAAGAGAGGGCTGGGTGATGAGTTGCTGATTTGGTCTGAAAATTGCTGTAACAATTGTAATGATGAGAGTTGTTGCTTTTCTCTACCCCAGCACAAACTTCGATTGAGAGTTTGGATGAGCAATGCTGTGCTCTTCTGCCTGAGATCTGTGTTACTACAACAGGATGAGCACACACAGGCTTCAAAATCTGTGTGTGGCTGCAAGCTGTTTGTTGAGTCAGAAGAATTCAGAGCACTTGTTGCACTGTATCAACATAAGCCAACATTTCCAAAAATACTTGTTCTTAAGTAGATATCCAAGTTTCCAAGTATTCAATCATCATCACTTCACCTCCCTATTTCTCACAAACTTTGTTACGTTTTATCAGTGGTGGATAACTGAATTTAGGCTGTTACCATATGTGGGTCAGGTTGTATGGATTTTGGAGTGTTTGCATCAGGCTGGCAGGTTTGACAAACCAGGCCACTGTTTTGACAGAGATGTCTTTTTATCTTCCTTTCTGGGCTGAAACTCAATGCTTGTCACAGAGATGTTCCTTTAGCAGCCTCAGAAAGGTGCTGAAAGCTGTCAAATAAGAAAACACAGTGCCATGGTTTTGTGCTGTTAATGTGACAGAGGAAGGGACAAGGCACCCTGGCAGCAAGTGCTTCTCTCCCTGCTAGCATGGATGAGCTCTCAGCTGTGTCCCCTCTCCTTTCTGTACAGTACAGCTGGCCATGAGTGAGATGCTGTGTTTTGGCAGATGACAGTGACATAGAGGGCTGTACAGACATGCAGTTTGCTGCTAACTAATATACAAATTTCTTAGTTGCTGTCATCCTCTGCAGATGTTCACCCTCTGAATTTTCCAGTGAGCAGTATGAGATTGCCTCTTCCCAGTATGCGAAGCAGCAGCTCACCTGTGACCAAAATTTGTGTGGTGCTTTAGAGCAGCCAGTTGTGCAGAGGCTTGCTGATTAAAGACACTTTTGAAAACAAGCAGCTGTTGTCAAATGTGGCTGATGCAGGTTTCAGAGACACTGCATGCTGTGGGAACACATCCCTTACTGATTTTGGCTGAAATACCATCGTTTCTGCCTCTAGTCCATGGCTGGCCCTTGCTGGCTCACCAGTCCCACCACACAACTAGTGGAGGGATCTGGGCAAAGCTGCTTCAGGAGAATCATCTGCACTAGCACAACCCTTTGGGCCTTTCAGAAATGCAGCTGAGTGTGTCCAAAGAGGATTCAGGGATTCTCATGCTGCCCCAGTGGCTGGCAGAGCTGTGCCCAGGCAGAAACCACTCACAGGCAGAGGGAGGACCCCTGCCCAAACCCACTGCTGTGTTCATCAAGGCACATGGCCATCATTTGCCTGTGGGCTCACACTTATGGGCAGTGTAGTCCATCCAAAATGTGCTTTAACTCCAGAACACACAGCCTGAGAGCTGGGACCTGGCTCTTTAGCCATGGGCAACCTGTTTATTGCATGTTCATTGAGCTGTGTCTGGTTTAGCGTTTTAAACTTGGGGATAAAAGGCTCATGTATTTGGACACAAAAGTCTCAGCCCAGTGAGGCTTCACTGAGGGTTCTCTGGCACCGTTTTTTCCTCTATTAAAGATTTCTGTGTCCTAGAGACCAATTTCTCTATCATATAGGAGAGTGTTACTGTAATTTTCTCTTATGGTATAAATTCCAGATCACAAAGACATACCACAGCTGTATTGATCATTGTGGTTCCTCTGAGTTTTCCTCCATTAACCATAACAAAAGTTAATTAACTATTTAGGAAGTGCAACCTGTAAACACACATCCTGTAGTGGACAAGATGGAGAGAAAGGATTATTTAAAAATAGCTTTGAGGTAACACATTACTGAAGCAATTTCAAACAATCTGAAGGAGTCATTTGGAATGACAGCTTTTATTACTTCCTCTGTTAGTAGATTAGGGGATAAAATGCAAGGGATTTAAATGAAACAAGAAATATTTTTCCAGGTGTTTGTAGATGATACATTAAATAATTTAGTAGCTGGGAACAGTGTGTCATGCAGTCATTCAGCAGGAAGATGAAAATTGGGGATATAAAATTCCCCCAGCTACTGTTCCGGTCTTACTGATGTTTACATCAGCAAAGAAATGGAATAACAGTGACAAATTTGACCAGTATAGCTGCTGTTTCATTCCAGTATGCATTTTCTATTTGAAAATATACAACTGAGAGGCCCCCAGGTCTCTCTCTAATATCTTGCTGTTGTTCTAATTTTTTCTTCTTTCATAATTACAAATTCTTCCAAATTATTAACTACATGTGCACTCTAGTTTTATGTCCTTCCCTTTCTAGAGGCCTTGTCTTTTCCTAAGTATGAGGTATGCATTTTGTATTCATTAACATCCACTTCTGCCTTTGATCTTAGTGAATATCTCTACTATAAATTGCTCCTAGACTGGACTATAACATCTTTTTTGAGATATACATCTATGACCTTATAAGAGTGAGGTATCAGCTAGCAGAGATTTTCATTTGCATCACTTTCATCAGGAAGTAACATAATAATGCCACTGAAGTTTTAGTGCAGATCCCAGTCTGGCACAGATAAAATAGTTTATGGCTGTAGAGATTCATATTGATTCAAAACAGTTTGGTTAATGAAGATAATAGACACCATTGTTCATTTTGAATAGGAGAGAGTGGTGATGATGAGACAGACTACAAGTGGGTAAGTAACTTTCATTATTCATGCAAATTACTAACCCACTTGTAGCTTGAGTGACTATGTAGTTCATTTAATTTGATCATCTTTCTCAGAAAAAATCTACAAATGGAATAGACCCTTCTCAAACATGAACATCAGTTGTTATTGTTGGTTAAAGGGGTCACCTGAGTCTGAATCTGCAGATGGTTTATGAACACTCTGTTATGGAAGGTTTTATTCAATGCACTGTCTTCATTTTTGTTTTGGCAAACAAAAGAGGTTTTTTGGTCAGGGAATATCACAATCAGATTTTCACTTTGGCTCTGCTTCAGAGAATTCAAACTACTGAAGAACTGGGGCATTGGGCTCTGGAAAGAAACTTCTGTGAGATGATGAGAAACTGAAAATCTCTGGTTTCATATCCTTGTGATTGCCTGCTGTAATTGGACAGTTTATCAAGAGAAGTTGTGTTCTATCCATTCATGGGGGTTTTCAAGACAGTATCATTTGCAGTGGCAGGCTGGACTCAGAGGTTACTTTCCAGCAATATTTCTGTGGCTTTGTGATTTAAGGCATTTGGGATTGGGTAAAAATCAACTGTCAGTTCAGAATTTGAAACTTTGTTTCTCTCTCTGGATGTTACCTGCTGTGATGTAATGTTGGAAACTCCACAAAAGAGAGAATGTGGATTTCATTTGTTTTCACTGTTTTTCTCTTTAAGGATTGTCTGATTGCATAAACGTCATGTTCTTACATGATGCATCTACAGACAAAGGAACATTTACCCAAGAGGTTACAAAGGTCAGGAGCGAGGCAGGTTTTAGGAGAGACCCAGATATTTGTAGGGATTTCGAACCTTTGATAATTTACAAGTAACAGAAAAAATACTGGATTAATCTAAATTTTTCTGTATCATGGCAAATGTTTGAAAATTTTGATCTACAGCTCAATAATTCCTCAAGGAGGGAGTTAAAATAATGGTTTGATTTTCCTTTTCTTTTTTGCCTCTTAATTCTGAGTTGCTAAAGTTAATTTCCTGTTCCCTCCCACTTCCTGCCCCTTCAGCTTTTTGGTACTTTTAGAAATGTTATTCCACTACTTAAATTAGGTATCTTTATATTTTTAAAAAAATATTATTTTATCCTCTTTTCTTCTTCCTCTGGTATGGATCGTTTGCTGTGGAGCAAATAGTATAGTCATTGTTTTAGTAGTCAACACTGTATTTTATAAATTCACCTTATTACAGATTTATTGATTTAGATACTTTGCATATGGATGTGTATAGAAGTATGACTGAGTGAATGGAAAAATTATACTCCATTCATCTGCTCTGTTCTATCAATGCTTGGTGCTTTTTATTTTTATACTAGTCCAGTGCTTGGAATAAGCAGCAGCCCCAGGCTTCCCTCTCCCAGTACTGCAAACTGAAACAAGACCATAAGTTGCACAAATAATTGTTTTCTCATCTCTAGAGCACTTGGCTTCTGAGCTCAGCATTGACAAAAATTCCTGAAGCCCTGTTGCTGCTGGGTTCTTGGGGCACTAAGTGCTGTCCTGGCACAGAATTTGCATTAAGTACTTTGAAGCTCTTGGAAGAAAATCTTTCATTTTAGAAAGCAGCTGAAATCCAGCCTTGGTGTTTGTGCCTTCATAAGAAACCTGTTGTTTTCTTTAAATGTAAAGAATTGGCCTGACATTTTCACAGGCACCACTGTGAATACAAGGTAGAAGTTTCCAAATATCAGACTTGAATTACATTCAGTTCCAACTAGCTATTGCATTCTCTCCTCTGAACTGTGTTTTGTTAAACACACATTCATGCCTCAGAGCAGTTTAGATGAAAAACAGGCTCCTATTCTAGAAGCAGTGTTCTAAGAAGAGAATTTAGATAACCTTCACCCAAAAGACCTTTCTAAACCAGCTGCATAAAGAAAATATGATAATGTGTGAAAAAAGAATCCTGGGGCTCATCTTGCTCTGGTTGCATGCAGATCAGCTTTGCATTTGTCCTTGTATCTTCATGTATATTTAAATTACTTGTCTCTTCTTTGACAAAAGCTGGTTGTGGATCTCACTGGAAATCTGAAGTCCAGTTTGCATTTCTACTTTGATAAGTCAGAGGCTCATAATTTTATGCAAGGATGTTGTTCTCCCCTGTTGTAGGGCAATATTTTGGGGGGAAAAGCACACTTCTGAGTTTATAAAGGGAGCAGAAAAGCTTCTGCGTCCTTTAAAGTTACACAAGTCTCTTTGTGGACAGGCTGCGTCTGTGTGCCTGAGTTTGCCGTTTTCATTTCCTTTCATGCCTGCTACAGGAACTTTTAAAATCAAGTTTTGACATACATTGGTAGCAGTGGCAAATTGAAAAGTACTTGAAACACACAAAGTGGTCTGAGGTCTTTGCTTTGCAGAGGAGTCAGGCTCTGAAGTAACTTCTGAGTAGTGAAAGATCTCTCAGTACATGAAAACCCCAAACTGCCTGTGAGCTGAGGGAGTCTGCTTCTGATCTACACTTCAGGTTGCCCTCTTGATCTGCCCCTGCCTCTGATTCTATCTGTGTTACTATTGATGCTTATTTTTCCTATATATCAATAGTTTTGGAGTGTGGCTGTCTGGCAGACTGCCTCAGGCAGATCGTTGCTACTTCTTGATAAAAAAGAGAGGTCAAGCTGAAATGTGGCAGGAGATGAGGACAACAGTGCAAATAAGGCTGAGATAGAGTGAATGAGAAAAAGAGGGCTAACACAGGCTGGGTATTACTGGTGTCTGTGTTAAAGGAGATTTGATAAGGCTACTGTATTGCCCTTCCTAAAAAAGTTGTAATAAATTCTTGTCCAACAATTGGTTATTTGAGACTTAATTAAAAACTTGAAACTTGCAATTTTCTTCTTAGTCTATGCATATTATCCTCTTTCTCCTTTTGGGAGGGATAATTTAAATAGAAATTTTATTAAAGTAGATTTGAAGGGATGATAGAGGGCTTTTCCAACCCTTAATCAAACAGGAACAGTTTCCCGTGGAATTTTTTTTTCTCAAATAAATAGATGTTGGTGTGCAAGTCCAATTTTGAAACAGTGGGATTCTTTAGAACTACTCTGCTTATTAAAAAGCCAAACTTGCATTGGTGAAAAAGAACTCTCTGTCTAGCTTCTTTCTGGGAACAAAGATAATGATTGAGGAAAGAGAGGGAAAAGCATATATCAAATATTCCTTCTTTAATTCTCTCACTTATGAACTACTAGTATTTTAAATTAGGGTGATAATTGCTGTGCCTGTGTTCTCCACAAATAAAGCACAATATGGAGCTTTTCACCATTACAGAACTGTAACCACCCCTGAGGTGAGAGACTTGATCCCTGACAATGGATGAGAAAACCTGTTCCCATCCTAGTGAATGCTGGCATAGCACCCTTGTCATTTCAAACACAGAGTCTTCCTCCCAGCTCATCTTGTGCTTCCCCACAACACAGACAAAGGAAAATAGTTTTTCCTTAATTCCTTGGATAAGGGTCTAAGTGTGTATTCTGTTATCAAAGGTCATGCACACAGTGACCTCTTCTCTCTCCTTGGTCTCTCACAATGGACAGACTCAATATTTCTCTGAATGGAAAAGGCACAGTAAACATGATATTTTATATCAGGCACCATTGCCTGGTTCTGCATCAGAATTAATATGGTATTGTAGGAGCTCAGATCCTTATTGATTAAAGCTCCTCCAAGACTGCAAGCAAACACTTGAAGAACATTTGCTACTTTCTATGGAACTGACAAAATGTTCCCATAAATGTTTGTCCTTTATGGTTAGAAAGAAAATCTATATTACCACAGGTCATACTATTCCAGGATGTATTTGCTTAGTGTTTCTAAAAGAAATGCATGACAAATACAGATGCTCTTTTGCCCATGAAAGCTGACTTTGAACTGGGCTTTTTCAAAGGTCAAAACCTCATTTCTGACCTGAGCTTGTGAACAGCTGCAGGGGTAACAGCAATTATGACTTACCTTGTGCAAGCACATATGATATTGACCCAAAATCTGCATGTTTGGAGGTCTGTTAAAAGCTTTAAAAAAAAGCTATTGTAATTGCTAAGAAGAAACTTACTAAAATGGAAATGCTAACAAAACTTGCAAGCTACTGCAGAATAATCTAGGATATGGTACAATTATATCAATATAAAATATAATCAAAAGAATAAAGAATGAAAACATGAAGTGAATGGACATGATTTAGTCTTTTTTTATTTGAAACATTTTCAAATACCGAGAAGGGAGAGAGCTAAAAATGTTGGTTACTCTGAAATATAAGTTTTCTCAATATTGCTTTCTCACAAATGTTTGCATTATTTCAATATTATTGTGTCTCAATGTCTGATATCATGGGTAAGAAACTGTTTTCTACCATGAAAAATGCTGTCCTGGAATGTCAACTCTTATATTCCTAAACTGTTACCACAAGTATCACTCAGTGCTTGCATGAAGCACTAGTGGTTTTCCCAGCAGTGAGCAGTGTAATGCACTGGCACTTCAGAAACTAGATTCCTCTTTCCAGTTCTGGCACTGAAGACCTTATACTTTCCTTTCCCCTGTGCCCTCTGTTTAGATTTGTGGCGTTTTATACCTCAAGTATTATAGGCTTAATTCATACTTTAAGATGTGTATTCAATGGGCCCTGATTTCAGGCAATTACTTTAGAGGTTCTCACAGAAGAAATGCATGGTATTGACTATAAAAAAAAAAAAAGAAATGTGACACCCAATAATATCCATTTTAATGCCCTTGAGAGAACATGTTTTTCCTGGGTTTGCTGCCTGGGGCTCAGCTTCCCTCTTTCATGCCAGTTGTGTTGAAAGGAATATCAAAGCTGCACCAGAAATGTAAGAACAGGAGGTAAAAGAGGGTGTAAGAGAAGTGACAAAGAAAGGGCAAATTCATTAATGTTTTAAAAACTACATCTGACTCTCTAGGTGTTTGTGTGATAAGTTTATGCCTTGTGATTTTCACACCAGTCTTTTCTTTCTCTTCAATTTACAAACTTTGATGTGCTACTTTAGAAGGAAAATTTTGCAAATTATTTCATTATGGGATTTTTAATTTCCCTGGCAGCTGTGGTCCAGTCATACTGAGACATTTGGATGAATTCCTGCCTCTTCCCTGCACAGGATGAATCTCTTTGGGCTAATAGCCATAAGAACATACCTTGCACAGTAGTTGCAATCAAAGCATTTTTCCTCCTTTCCTGCTTGCTGGTGAATCCCCAGCCTCATCCAGATTATTTTTTTCCCAGACAATTTTCGGACAGATTGGTTTCCTAATCAGGTTCCCATTTTACCAGATTAAGGGTGAGACCAGGGTGACAAGGGACAATATTGCCAATACCTTTGAGCAGCAAGCCTTGCTCCCAGTGGCAATCTGACAGAAATGCCACAGGGCTGTGTCTCTTTCCTTCCTGCCTCATCACAAAATCTGTTTTCCTTCTTTAGTATGCAGTGCAACACTGACCTGCCACATTACTGCAGCTCTTACAATCATTCTTGTCATAATCAGACATACTATAAAATCATTAGATTAATTAGAGTAACCTTGCGGTACTAAGACTTGGTGTGCAACTACCACTGGAATTACATAAAACAGTTGTGTGCCAGGTTTGCCTTTTGCTTCTTGCAGAAACACAAAGCACTTAGGCACCCTCCCTTGTCAGAGCTGGTCCTCCTTGTACAAGACCAGCAATGCAGACAGGTGGAGATGGCAAATTCCTTCCAGGACTCAGCTCTTTTATATTTAAACTATCAGTATCATATTGTTACTATCAGTATCACTTGTTAAAATCTGTATTTCTTGATTTTAAACTGAGGCTTATTGAAAGGCTTCTGCAAAATAGCTTGAAACTGGCCCGTCCCCTGCCTTAGCCATTCTTGTGACAAAAAACATTTCCGGAAGTTTTTGTGTGATGTTCTTTAAAATGCAGCATTATTGATAATCTTTGGTCCTAAACTTGAACAGTGGAATAGATGAACGAACCATTTCTACAAAGAGTGATCCAAAATGAGATGATAAAGAATTTCTTACTTTTCAAGCTGACTATGCAATAGATTTGTCCTTCTTAGAGTCAGAGTGTTTGCATGACTTTGAATTACTCTTGCATGTTCGCACTCCAGTTATGCAGCTGTGCAGGGAAGGTAAGGGTTTGGTTTTTTTCAGAGGCATTGTGAAGGTGGAGGACAATTATTGCAAAAGATATTGTGTGGAAGAGTTCAGTAATAAAGCAAGGAGCTTTCTGTAATAGTTGCATAGTTTGTATTGAGGAAGGATTGTCATAATTTTGAAAACTTTCAGTATGACTTTCAGCTTGTATCTTGTTAGTTAACACTGCAACATTGTGTTGGCTGGATGAGATCCTGAACTAATAGCTCTTTTTCACCTCTGTTTTGCAGTGTAATTTGTTCAGATTTTAGTCTCCTGTACTGTTTTGGTGTTACTAAGAAATTATTATTCTAAGCACAGAACTAACTTTCACTGGCAGAAAGAGCATCTTCAGGGGTTGCTATAGCAAATATAATGTTGAAATCCCCTTGGCAGCAGTGATTGATATGCAGAGTATACTCCCTAGTTCAGAAAATCAGGCATTATTTTGCTTGATTCTATTAATGCCCCAACATATTTATTTCAGCTGCATGAGTACGGTTGGTCAGATATGAAAGGAAACCTTTTTCCCTGTTAAGTTGCATTATGTAAATTATGTGGGAAAATAGGTAGTGGCATTTTAGGCAGGTGTATGTGTTCGTAGGAAGCAACAGAATCTTGTCTGTGTAAGTTGTGTCCATCACAGATTTTTGCTTCCATTTCCTGGAGTGAATGGCAATACCTCAGTTTTTACTGTTCTGCATCTCTGACAGTGCTGGTTATCTGGAAGTTTGGGGAAATTGTGACCTGTGCCAGCTTAGAAGCAGTACTGAGCTAGGTTTTGCCCAATCTTTACACATCCACATCTATGGTTCTGTGGAGTGCAAAATGTTTCTCTGCTTTTCCAAGTCCTGTTTCCTAGCAAAAATCCTGAAGAAGTAACACATCCAGCTAGAGCTCATGCAGCTGTGTTTGCAAGGGACGAACCAGTGTTCCAGTAAGGCAAGTGCATTTCCT
Source organism: Hylia prasina (assembly GCA_013397195.1). Lineage (NCBI taxonomy): Eukaryota > Metazoa > Chordata > Aves > Passeriformes > Sylviidae > Hylia > Hylia prasina. Next base: position 503,112 of record VYXD01008550.1, on the reverse strand, counting down.
TGTCACTGTGCTCCATGAAGATGTGTTGTAGGGTCTGTATTGGGATTTTTGACTTGTAAATTAGTGCATTCTGGACCTCGTTGAACTGGCAAGGCACTAAATAATTAAAAGAAAATAAATGAAAGTGCTCTCTGCCAAACAATTGCAAAATAGGGACTTGAGCGTATTGCTGTAGATATGGGAATGGGTCCTTCATTCCGAAAAACAAAAATAAAAAAAGGGACTGTGCTTGCATAAAAATTTAACAGAACAATTTTTAGAGATTAAAAGCTAATGAGGGAAGGCAGTAAAGATTTATCAAAAAGAAGTCAGTGTTCTCTGATAAAGTTTAGGTAGCTGAATTTTCTTAAGTCTAATTCTCTATAATTCAGTGAAGTGTGTGCGCGATGGTGACACAAGGGTAGTTACTAAAACTAAAATGGAAAAGAGAGAAATCAGTCATAGCTGAAAGAGAAATAACAATGGGTTCCTCTGGAAAGGAAACTGCTGACTGAAGAGTGTTTACCATTGGATTCCTAAAGCATAGGCCTTGCTTAATTCTCCCATTAATAAACTTGTGACAAAGTATAGAAGCACTTGAAAAAAATTTGTTGATCTCACAAAGCTGAAGCTGTCAGTACACAGAAAGATTGAAATAACACAGCAGAACAACAGGATGACAGAAATAACAAAAAATTAGCTGAAATTTAGTGGAGCAAAGCACAGGGTCAAGGACAGAGGGATTAATGAACAGAACTTTTGCTACTTGTTCAGATGGCTCCAAGTGGGGTGACAGCTGGAGAGAGAATCTGTGTGGTTTCCTTGAACACCATTTGATTGGGAGCCACCAGAGCCTCAGAACACATCCAAAGAGGACTGAGAGGATGAATCAGGCCAAGGGAGATATGAGTATTCTCTGCTAGGGATAAACCCAAGATGAGTAATTTCAGGTGCAGGGAGGCTGGAACAATTGACCATAAATGGATCACGAATAAAATGACAGAATTGCAGCCACCTAGAAGAAATATGGCTCAGCCTCCCATTAGAAACTCTGGGTCTAAGAAATGTGATCATTAGACACACAGTTTATAAAATATACAAATGCAGCTAAGCACTTAGGCTTCATGTCCTTTATCTTGTATCTGTATGCAAGTGCTTTATCTAGTAAAATTAAAGCCATCCAAAACCAAAGCAAAAAAAAAATCTTTGAGTCAACCTGTCCATTTAATAAGTTGCCTTTTACAAATTGAGCAAATTGAGTTAAAGATCTTACATCTCCTTCAGGATTGTAAGATGGAGCACTGTTTATGTTATGAATTATTAGTTTATTTTTTTCATCTTCCTCATTCTATTATTACATAGTTGGCAAACCTTTTCTGCAAGCAGCTTTGATACTAAACTTTACAGCAGATCCTTCTGTCACATCTGCCTGTGTAATTTAGTTAATTTCAGTGCAGCTTTGTGAACCAAGGTCCTGGCTTTCAGGCCCTGATGAATTATCTGTCAGTAATAATTTTTGCCACTCTACATTTTTGTAAAAGACGAATAAGAAAGGCATAAAAAAGTCAGAAACACGTCAGGTGCACATTTCCTGCTCCTTCACTGAGGAAGGCTTTTAGGACCCCAAGTGTAACGATGTCCCTCTGTAAAACTTCCATTTTGCTGCTGGTGTTGCTGGGAGAATATGAGACCAGCAGGGATTACTATGAATACTTACTACCATGGGTCAAGTCTTCAGCCACTGTTAATCAGCCTTATTTTCTAGATGTCAGGGAACCTATACTGATTTATACCCTTGATCCCCAATATGAGACTGCCTGTGAATAGAATCTAATACGGCCTTGATTTTCATGTTGCCAGGGTCACATCATCACTGTCAACTTTTCTGAAAGACTATTTATAATTTATAAATGCAGTCCATGCTTACTCAGCTTCTTAATTGAATTAGGTATTTATCAGAGGCCATACAAGATATTTACAAGCCATATTCTGTTTCTGAACACATTTACATAATGTCACTGCTTCTATGATTTCCTGGTCATTTTAAACCATGTCTGCAGTGGGTGGCTGATGAAAAACTCATTGAAGTCAATGAACACAAATGAGTTTTACTTCAGTATTTTACATGCTTGATGTATATTGAAGAAGTATATTGCCTTGGCCTTGCTCTTCACTGCTGATGCTTTTCTTGCCTTCTATTAATTTTTCTTGGTTTCCTCTTTAATTTTATCCTCTAAATTTGGTAGGATCTGCTCAGGTGTAACTGCCCTGAGACAGGTCAGCAATTTCCAAATACTATTTAGCAGAGATATGTGAGATGCTTTCCCTTGCCCTTTCTTTGCACCTAGCAAGGGGTAACTTTCATGAATTGTTTTGCATTTCATATGGCAATAAATAAACACCAACTGCCCTCTCCCTGGAGCCTGCAGTGCACAGGCTCTCATTGCACAATTTCTCATTGCTATAAACCAACTCCAATATTGTACTCTTATGGCTGTAATGAAATTATTAAACTTTGAAGATTTATTTCTGAATGAGCACTTATGCACTGAAAAACTACAGCTTGAACTGATTGGCACTCCCTGGGGGAAAAAAAAAATCTATATTTATTTGCTCTTTAAAGCATCCCATGTTTTCTCAAAACACAGAGGGCTGATATTTCCATAGGGCTTCAAAACTATTGATTTGCTCCTTGCCATGGCCACAGATCACTTGTTAACCAATCTCTGGCCAGTTTGCATCTGTGAGGGACTGGGTCTGTTGATCACCAACATATTTTGTGCTGGGCTCAGGCAGAGCCCCTGCAGTGCTCTCACACAGTCACACTGGCTGAGGTATTGTACTAGTCTCAGAGGTGATGAAACTTAGAATTTTGTTTAGAGCTCATGTTTAAAATGAAAATTTCAAAGTACTTCCATAGAAGTATATGTCCTAATCTGCAGGCACTATTTGTCCAGATTAAGTGCAGTCATCCTCCTGGAGAATGGTTGATGCTCCAGCTGGGCCCTGCCCTTGCTTATTTCTTTACTTTCAGAGCTTTCAAGAGCCGCTTTTCTTGTGCTACAGTGGCTAATTTCAAAATGAGCTCCTTTACTCACCGTGCAGCAAGAGATAAGCACTTTATGGAGAGTAGCAAAACCTGCTTCATTCCTTTTCCTTGTTTCTGAACCTCAATGCAATGAGGCAGTGTCAACTCTGGCAGGCAGGAGGAAGCAGCTGCGATCAGCTGACAAATGAAAATCCCTCTGCCACCAACAGCAGGCAAGGAAAAATGCTCAGATGGACCAGAGATGGCAATTTAAGTAGGTAAGAATTTGAGAGAATCATGGTTGTGTACCACAAGCAATTTTTTGACCTTTAGTCTTCTATTCTCTTTCTGGAGATGGGAGAATGGTAGCTCCAGAGTCAAACCAAAACAACACAGGAAATAAAGTAGCACAGTTCATCTTCATTTGAAGTAAATCTATAAAAGGTGCTCCTGCTAAATCAGAAGACAAATTGTGTTGTTCAATTAAGCTACTAAACGATCAGACCAAGAATTATAAAGTTCCTTTTTGTTCTGCATTGACCCTTGTTGGTTTGCTCTGGGATGCCCTTTGTTTCCTCTTAGTCTTGTCTAAGTCAGCTCCTTAATGTAATCTTTCTACAAGGTGTCAAAACATGGAACAGTGGTTCATTTTCCCTCTGTATGCAGTGTAAATGAAGGCCTGTCCATGGAAGAAAGGAGTTACATCCAAGCTGATTCAGCACAGTGGATGAAATATTATATGGAATAATTGCATTCTCCTCTTGATGACTGTTGAGCAAATAGCTGAACCAGACAGGAAATTTGTATAAAGGGGTTCCCTAGTTATTTATTAACAAAATTACCTTTTTGTTTGAATTGCCCACTGTACTTTGCTTTTAAAGCACCACAATCAGGACAAAAAGGCTGTAAGTACTGCCTTGTACTCCAGTGAAGAACACCTGGGAAAAGAATAGGGTCTTAGTGATGATCAAAATGAAAAGACTTCAGGAACCCGTTATGTTGCCAAAGGGTGATTCAGAGCTTTGCTGTCCTCAAGTGCCTGGTCATAATATTTCTTCATAAAATCCTTTCAAATATTTCACTTTAGATCATGTTTAAGGCACACATCAGTATTCCTTTCTACAGTAAGTACTAGATCTTTAGAAGCTTAGTGGATATTTCCCAGTTAATACATTTTCTTGAGGGACTCTTTAATTCTCATCAGTCAAATTTTTATACTCTGTCCAAATGCGCACAAGTACATAAATCCTATGAAAAGTCCACTGATAAAGGGTTGTACGTTTCTTAATCTCCTGTATTCCTTTCTAGTTAGTGCTCTGAGCAGCTAGTTGTTAGAGCTATTTACTATTCTGGGGTTCAGGTATTTCTTGTATTTTATCCCTGCACTCCTTCGTATCTCTCCAGCTGCTGGAAGAACAATTCTCTGGGAGTGCAATTGCGGCCTATCAGCTCTCAGTTGGGGATCAGTCGATTTTCCTTTATGGAAACAACTTTATAGGCTCAGCTTCTTTCACTTCTGCTTTTTGATTGTGGGTTCTTAGATACCTGGAAATAACTTTCCATCAAGGCTACAGCTATTTTCTGCTCCTGTACCAACATCTTCAGTTTTCCCCATCTAAGCACTCTTTCCTACTGGGATGGCACTGCTCCTCTGCTGAGCTGTCCTCTGTGCTCCTACCATGGGAACTACTTCCCACTGCCAAATATCCAAATACATTAGCTTGCAGATATTTTCTGGTGTCCACAACAGCTTTTCTTTTATGACCAAAGATCATTTATATTTCAATAACGTAGTGAAATATAATTTGTGATTTTTTCTGCTACTTGCCCTTCTTTTTCCCAGCCATCTTCATAACCTTCTGGAACTAATCAGAGCATCACTGAAGGGTATTTAAGAAAAGATATTTTAATTTGGAGTACATGCATGCTCTTTTATCTGCATACACTGCAATAGATGTTCTTTTCCCTGTATTTGGCATTTATGAGAAGTGGCATTGTGAAGGAAAGTGCTTTAAAAAGTTCAGTGAGTTTGGACAGCTTCAGCAAAAGCAGTGATTTTACATACAAAAAAGGTACCTTATAAATGAAACATTAAAAAGCTCAATGTCTTTGGGTTATTTGGAAGGAAAATAAGACATGAATTTATCAATCTCTAAAGCAACCTAAATGGAGAGATGTGATAGAAAGGGGCAAAGGAGTAATAATTTAGTGGCTGGAATTTGAAGACACATTTAATCTAGAAATAAAGTGCAAATGGTTGTTAGGACAACTTATAAGTTGGTAAGGTTTTCCTCACATTAGGGCCTTAAAGAAGGACAAGAGGTCCTTTTGAAAAGTCAGATCAGTCAGAAATAATGGGCTTCCCTTGGAAGCATATTTAAGTCAATTTATGGTGGTAATCCTTTCTATCACTGTTCTTGCTCTGTTCCTCGTGTCCTTTTCCTCTGCTCTTTTTTCTTTCTTGCAAATAGGGATATTTGGCCAAGACTTTGTAAATAAGACTTAACACTACAAAGGGAATTTTGACCTGCTGTACTCATTTCCATGTGTTGTAAGACAAAACCATGAAATGACTTTGTGGTTTGTCCTCATTTTTGTGCTACCTCCTAAGGACCAACTTCCCCTCATAGTACAATATCGGGTGATGACAGCACTATATTGTATCCTAACTATCCACTGGAGTTGTTGAATATACTTATGTAAACAATTATGATCCTTAAAACACCCATAAGAATTGGATTTTTTTTCTGTGAACTGGTGAGTCTGAAGTTACTGTAATAATAAATGCTTCAATTCAAGGAATACTGTTTTTCTATTTTTCTAGAAACAATAAGCACCTCCCAATTATCCTACAGCTCCAATCCAACAACATTCATTTAAATCTTCTCATAGTAATTCTTCAAAAGCACCAGAATTCTCCCAGGACTAAAAATCTTAACCAGAAACATATTGCATATTGAAAATACCAATAATGAACAATATTAAAAAAAAAAAATCCAAGAAGCTCTGCAAGTAAGCAAGCATTAATGCCTTCCTCAGGAAGAATAAAATCTGTCACAATGTTTTGTACTTTGGGAGAGAATGGGTCTCCCCAGTAACAATGAATGACACTGTGTATCACATAACAATGAGAATTAGCTGAGTGCAACCATGATCAGAATTAGAGCCATGTCACTGAGACACAACAGGAATTACAGCAAACTTCAGGGGAAGCAAGTCCAGAGAAGTAGGAACCTAAAGGACCTGAAAACCATTGTCAGTCTACTCGTCATTTATAATACAATACATTTAACACGTAGAAATGTGAAGACTGTTACAATATCATATAACAAACTGAAATCAAAAATGTTTCAGTAGATTTTAAAATTAATTTCTAGAGTCTTCATCAGTACATCTACAAAGATTTTTTGCTTATGACAGCACTTGATGAGATAACAATTGAAAGAAGAATAAATAATCCAGGTAATTTCCTCTTGATTAGTTACTAGCCTTTAAATACCTTTGAAAAACAGAACAAAACTAGTAATCCTAATCATGTCCTGAGCTAGACTGAAATTAGTTCTGCTGTTGTCTTCAAATTTTTTTTTGCTGGAAAGAGAAAAAGTAGCTGTATTTTGGCCAAGTAACCATCCATTTATTTATAAGCAGTGGACAACAGCCAGCTGGTAACTGTTAAAATTTCTGCAGCAGCTAAACAGAGAGTTTACACAGCTTTAGTATGCATAATTGAAATTGTAACAAGTTAAATTTATATTAATCCATCTCAGTCAAGAATTATCATTCATGATACCCTTTGACTTTTTTGACTGGTAGCTGGAGAGTGTAACATCTTCAGCTCCAAGGCTGAAGGCAGCTGGTGTTCCATATAGCAGTGTCATTTAAATCACTAAATCCATCTGTGGCTTAATTTCGGAACAGATCCTGAGTCACAGTTGCAAGACTTGTAAGTTCATTACTTTGCATGGCTGTGGTAATTGCTGTCCTGTAATGCTGTTTTCAAGTTTTATCTATAACATGGAAATCACAATGCATGTGATTGATCCTCTCTTTCCTTATTTTTTTTAAGCTTTGCCTGAGTCAAGGTCTTTGAATTATTACAGCTGTTAATATAAAGACCTTTGTCATATTTGATCATAGCTTTTGAGTTATACTTAAAAGGGAACTGATTTTGGTGAAGAAGGCAAAAATCAATAGTTTAAGAAGAAAATTCTTCACTGAAGTAAATATAGTCATTGACTGTAGTGGATTTTGACTTTGCACATTTGTTGTTTTCCACACTTTCTCTTAATTCAAATTAGCCTTTCAGCACTTGAATCTCAGCAGCAAATCTCTCTGATTTAATTCAAATAGGCTCAGATGTTCAGAGTATCCAAACAAGGGGGTTTTTTTACTTTTTTGTACTGAACAGCCAGTGCCTTGGAAGGCATTTATTACTTTGCTGTATAAATTGCTCATATAGGGCTTCCAGGGAAAGGCAAACACTCATTGAGCAGTTCTGGTTTACTGTACATGACAAAGGAAACGCTAAAGCAATGTCCTACAGATGAAGGGTCTGGGCTTTTCCACTACTTCATGGAAGAAATGGAAGAGGTTCCAGACACATCAGTTGTGTCAGACATCTGCCTCTTCAAATTTTTGTTCCAGTGGAATTGAGGAGCAAATACTAGGAAAGGTGAAGTTGTGACATTATTCCTGTGATCTCCTTTTCCTCCCCTCTTTAAGCAAAAGAAAATTCTGTACTGACTGAGGCTCCTTACTGTGCATTTCTCATTCCACCTGTTCTGCTGCAAGACACCTGGAAGCAAAGAATAAACAAACCACAAGCATTGCATTTATTCTGTACTCAGCCTCAGGGGTTGTTTGTTTTCCTGATGATGGCTTTGTTACTTCAACAAAAAAGACTGGGATTCCAGGGGATCCAGGACCCTCCCCTCAGAAAGACTTGGAATGAGGACAGGTCTGAAAACCCTGAATATTTACCTGAATTTTTGCCAAAGGCTGTAGTTTGGGGATCTTCAGTGAAACAAAACAAAGCTCAGTGATGTTTCTAGCAACCTGTTGGTTTCTTCCCAATCCTTTGCAGGTGAAAATAATGTCTCCTTTTTTAGTCCCCTCCCCATTTTGTCCCTTCAGATTATGCCATTCCCTAGAGCAGAGTACAACTTTAAGGACTTGAAAATTTTGCAAACATCTCTCACAAATAGACCTCACAAGAAAACTCTGCTGTAAATGAAAAATCCAATTCTGTAAACATTTTCTCCTGTTCCGAATTAATCCTGAATTCAGCTGGATACACATAAAGTTTTGAAAGAGAAATATTTCATGTTACATGCTTTGAAATGGAATAATATGTTTTATGCTTCTCAATATATTGTTTATAAGCACAGAGAAATAGAGAAAAATAGAGCAACAAATTTGTGATTAATTTGAGGCTGTTTAGATTAATTCCCTTTTCTCTCCATCTAAACAAACATTTTGGCTAAATCAGTTATTTTACCTAAAGTGTTGCTTTTAATTTTTGATTAAGCTGTGTTTTCCTCTAGAAAATAGTTAAAATGTTCTAAATTAGTTCCTTGTTATTACGCTGTGGGCTTTAATATCAAACACATAATTTAGATCCTCACTTCTCATAACCTCAAACCTAAATCATGTACCTGAGATGGTTAAATTCAGCCTTTAACCTGATATAAATTCTCAAGTGATGAGATTATCTTTTCTTGATGCATTCGTTGTCCGGAGTAACACAGAGAACATGAACATGATGTACCTTGAATTAATACTCATGTTATAACGTTACCATTACAGTCATCCAGCTACTATTTCTGTATAAGTGGCTTCTGTTCTCAAATTCTCCATTCATCTGCGTTAGAAAAAAGTCTGTGGGCAGGAAATTTAGCACAATCATTGACAACAACAGGTATATTAATAGGCAGGCAGTTAACAGTTAAATTAGCATATATCACCAAAAAAAAGAGAGGTGATTTCATCTTGTAGCTGATTAATCCTTTTTCGTCAGTTGTAAGAAAGAATTTTTAGAATTCTAAAAAATCTTTCCTTACCCAATCTTTTTTTCCTCTTTTTCTTTGTATTATGAAAACTAATTTGTTTTGGAAGGTATTTTTTTCTTGGCACCCTTTTTTTCCTATATCTGAGTAAGATTGCTCACTAAAACTTCAGGCTCTTGCTCTCTCCTCCATCCTCACAATGCAGAGAAAATTGTATCACACAGTGAGTTTCTAAAGAGAACAGATTCATGGCACAAGCTGTTATGATAACTTCACAGGAATGAATAAGGGGAATAGATTTAAATGTAACTTCATTTAATAGTTTGTGAAGACAAAAATGCAGATATACCTGTATCTTGGTGCAGGACTATCATCCTGAAGCATTCAGCTGAATGCTAAGTGGCAAAGGAAAACTTTTTAATGTCTGTCTGAGGCATTTGATTGGGTTGTAATTATCTACCTGCATGGTTTTCCAGGGAGGAACAGGGCACTGCTGGCTGTAGTGGAAACATTTGCTTTTTGAGATGGTGTCTACTTAGATTAAAATCTTGTCTTTTATTGACGCATGCAGCAATCAGTGAGAGTGAATATTGCTGACTGATTGCAAGTATAGTGATGCACTGTCTTGCTTAACCAGCAATTATTGTATTAAAATATACATCAGAACAAATTCCTTTCATGCTCTAATCTTTGCCCTCCTTAAGCTCAGCTGTCAATAACAGACTGCACTCTGAATTACCCGAGAATGCTTTGTCCTTTGGAGCAGGAATGTACCATGCCTGTGATGTTTGCTTCCCCATAGCTTTAGATTGTCTGGAGTGGAAAGCTGAATGTGTGGGTCTAGAATTACTGTTCATTCCCACCTCTTTGGTGCAATGCAGACATAGAAGAAGCTGTTTTTCTAAATCTAATGATTTCTTTTTACATTCACCTGACAAAAAAAAGCCCAAAACAACAGAAAAAAATCATGTCTAAATTCAAATGGATCTGAATCTGGCTATTTATTTTTTGTGTATTAGTTTTTAATAAAAGGCTAATTAATTCTTTTCTTGATCCTTGAACTTGTTCTAGGCATTGGCTTGGAAGCTGGTTTTAATTAATGAGGAGTTCAGTGCCAGCTAACCCCAGCTGCTCATGCCAGAAGCCACCTATGCCCTCCAGTCCATTAGGGGCTTTAGCCAGTGGTATGGAGTGACTGAAAAACCTAAAAAAAAGCCCACAGGTCTGCTAATCTATGGAGCAATCACTGAGCTGTTCTCCCTGGGAGTTTGGGGGTGATAGCAGAAGAGTGAGCACAGTCCATGCCTTAGAGTGACTAGGGTGTTCTAAATCTGAGTAATTTTATTCACTGCATAAATCATGGAATAAATAATCATGGAAGTAATGCATAAGAATGTGAAGATAAGGACAGACTTGGAAGACACTATGGAGTTGAATAATAGTTACCTGCATTTGTGAGAAACAAGGCATATCAGATCACCCTTACTGGGGTTTTGGGCCCTGTGTTCTAATAGGACAAAGCCAGCATCCCAAAAGGGATCCAGTACATTGGGCACCAGCTCTGCTGTGAGAGGGAGCAGGATGGAGGTGAGACTTGCTGAGTGCAGAAGTGTCTGAGACATGGCAGGGTGGAAGGCTGATATGTGGGGATAGAGAAAAACTGGGAAATGCTGTGGGGAGACCTGCAAGAGGAATGAGGAAGCTAGGAAATGTGAAGCCTGGAGCTTTCCCTTGTGATAGGGATCTTCTGTGGTAATAGAAGGAGGTTCAGAAGCATGGGATATACTGGGTTCCAGAAGACCATGTCCTCTAGTCCTGTAGCAGGACCCTGGTATGGGATATCTGCTTCCTTTGCTGTACTTTCTTTCTGCTTTGCTGAGCCTTAGCAGGGTGACTGAGCTATATAGCTTTGAGTAGTATGGGATATAGCACTCTTATTTGAGTAAGAGAGCCTCAAGCTTTCTAGGGTAGCCAAGGGAGACAGTGGCCTTTTTCAACTTTTCATGATGCAGCCCTTATCTGTTTTAAAGATAATGAAAAATTCTTGAATTATGTTTCCTCTGCAGTATGTTTTCCTCAAACAGAAGCAAATAACCGTTTGGTTTTGGAATGACTTCCTACCTCATGTAATACTGGCTTTTAATGCTAAAAGTTATAGAAAATATTAAGAAAAAATCATAAGGTCTATTAGTTGGAAATTACCATTTCACAGTAATCCCTCAGAGCTGCTGTTGAAGACATAAACCCAAAGCTGATGTCTAGGCAGAAGTCAGCATGAAAGCACAGGACTTCACAAGCGGCTGCCCATTGCAAGAGACAAGTCACTAGAAGTGGCCATAGATGCTACAGCAACCGGGAGGAAGAAATTTCTTTGATCTTTCCCTTAACAGTCTTCTGAGCCCTCTGGGAGTGTTTGTCCCAGCAGAGCTAAGGTCAGTGTTCAAAACTGAGCTGAGAGAATTACATTGGACAGGCTCTGTCTGCAGTGTCTGACACAGTTTCAAGTGCTGCAGACTTTCTGAAGAACCATAGACAGTCAGTCCTTATTAACTGCTCCCAGCCTGGCTTTTTGAAACATCGTGCCTGAAATACCTCCCATAAGAATCTCATCTTATTTTTAATGATTCCCATGATCAGCCATTCCAGGAAGATGGAATTTACATAAATTTCTAGTTTCTTCTACTCTATTCCACCACTTTCACTTTGTTGCTTTTTGTCTATTAGAGAGCAGCTAGAAGGTAATACTGCTCCATTTCCAAAACAAGGGGTTTTTTTGTTTGTAACAGAAAAGCAAACCAATAAATTCTTGCCAGAAAATAATTTCCCAAAGAATGCAGAGCTAATGCCATAAAACATAATTATACTGAAAAAAATCTGTAGTGAAGTTCTGTTGGATTCTGAGTTTTTCTGCGTGTGTTTTCTTATTATGTTAGATAATATTCCATGGGACTTAAAATAAATGTTGTATTTCTTAAAGGTTTATGAGACATGGCAGGAATTTCTGAAATTAAAGACACATTCTGGAGAAATATACTCATTCACTTTTTATCATGTTTGTGGTTTTTCCTATAGTCCTGTGATGGATGTAAAAGTCCTGTGCCTTCTTGGAGGAATGCTGCCACATGCAGATGCTTTAGACAACAGCTGAAAGTCTCCTTTCTGAGGAGAATCTGTGAATCTGATGGGCATACTGCAAATAGTCAGCCATCTGTTGTCACATGTGGTTAAGAAGTTTACTATCCAAAAAAATCATTTTAATCTAAATAGTCCAGGTAGTCCATCTAGATTAGAATTGCAGTCCCTGTAGTGCACAGTGATTCCTTATGTCATTGTAAAATCTATGTCAGAAACCCCCAAGCAAACCATAAATACGAAGCAGAAAATTAGTGATGAAGAAGAATGCAATGAGGTAGAAAAGTCTGACCTTCCATGATGGGTGCTAGAGGCTTTTTGTAACTGGCCAGTGTGTTCCATGTGTCCGTGCAAGTTTTGTGAGTTAAATATCCTTAGGACAAGAACCCACCTTCCTTTTCCCTTGCTCTTTTTTCTTGTTTCCTTCAAGTATTTTCATTTCAGCTACTCAGCCTGTTGTCACAACATTAGTTTCTCCTGGAATTTTTTCACTACTTTGTTACTTTTCTGTAGCAGTACAGCCTGTCCTTTACAAATAAAGACCAAGTTCAGGATGGGAGGCACCAGGATTTAGAGTTTAGTCTTTAATAGAAGTTAAAATAAGCAGCATTTTGTTCTACTGTAAGGTACTTACTGACACAACGAGCACAGTTTACTTGCTACAGGAACTGAGAAAATTCTATTAAATCAGAAAAAGAGATACTGAGCTTTTACCTTTGTTGTCTAAAATCTGGTTTCCTCTGAATTCCCCTTATAAAAGATTGTGGAGAAGTTGGTTACCCTGTTGATATTAAAGGGGAAGGAAGTTAAATAAAGCTTCCAAGTGCTACTGTGCTCAAGTGCCCTATGAATGCACACAAAATGTTTTGGTTTCTCTACAACAATTTACCTAATCTTGGCATGAAAATGTTGTTGTCATAAAAGACCTTTTAAGTCAAGACCAAGAGGGAAAGGAAACTACTCTCTCCAGAGATGGGAACTGGAGGTTTATGCATGTTGTTTTTGAAAACTTGTACACAGAAGATGAGAGTTTTCCTGTGCCTCATCTCCAAAATAATTCACCTTGTGAGAGAGGTCAAGAGACTTTACTGTTCTATAAAATATCAAGGGTTAGGACAACAGGTAAATAATGAATAACAGAGAGGTTTGCTTGCTTTACTTCCATTTCTCTTTAAGATGCAATGGATCAGAAGACAAGTACCCTGTGTAATGCTCCAGAATTCTCTGAGGTAGTTGTTAAATCTTAAGCTACTTACCAGACGTCTTGTGTTGGTGCTCGAGAGCCTTGCTGGCCATGACTAATTTGTCCTCAAGTTCCATTGAAATGTCTTAGGCTCCTTGAAAGGGCTCTGCCTAATAATGCATTACAAACACAATCTCATCTGTTTAAGCTCAGTGTATCTTTGGCCTTGTTATAGCTTTGAAATAAGTTGTTCCTGGAGTGATACTGCACAAGCAGTTTATTCAAAGATGATGTGGGTTTGACACAGACAACAAATTATTATGTCTTTATAATTCTAGTACTATTCTTGATGAACTCAGGAAAGTATTAAAAAATATTATTTTCAAATAACAAATAAGAATTTCAATATACTTATTCTACCTTTTTCTTGATTACCTATAGTAATCTTTTACTGCCTTTTACCAATAGTTTGAATTTGTAAAAAAAAAAAAAAAAAAATTGACAGGTTAAAACATGGCTGTATATTGTCATGGGTAGATAGCTAAGGATTGTAGAATTTGTAAATTATCACTAATTGTCAACAGCTATCTGAAAATTTTAATTGTCACATTTTAATTGTCAACAGCTGTCTGAAAATATCTTAATATATTGCAGCTCCGAGTTTTTGTCTTAGCACAATCTTATCACAATTTTAGACTGAAAAAAAACCCCCAAAAAACAAAAACAATCACAAACCTCAAACTTGCATTTTCCACACCAATGAGCTCAACAGAAACAATGACACAAGAATATATTTTTCTTCCCACCTCTTTTCCTTATGAGACCTTGTAGATGAAGCTCAGCTGGGTCACTATGACTGTCATACAGCATCATGAGAAATATAAATACACTTGATCAATTCTCATACTACTGACCTGCAGTAGTCATACCAGAGCCTAGCTGAACATATGACTGTAAACCTCACTTTCCTACCAGCAGGATGTTCCATATGTTCATTAAAGTCTTGCAAACCAGATGGGGTGGGTATCTTATCTTGTTTTCTTCAAACATTTCAGTAATGTCAGTAAGCTAAAAGTGTTCTGTATGCCCTGGGTCCTGGTACAAAGCTGCCCCGGGCTGGCCATCACCAGCCTCATTAATTTTTTTTCTGTCTTCTTAGTATGTCTTAACACCTAACACAAAGAAATGTTATGATTTGGTGCCAATTTATCTTAAGCAAGTTTGAGCTATGCTTTACTCTTACGGCCCTTGCCTTAACATGAAAAAAGCTTTCATGTCACTGCATCCATGCAGATTCAGACCCAAATTCATATAATTAATTATAAGACTTCAAGGCCTCAAGAAGATGTGATAAAGTATGTCACTGTATTTTTTTTCCCCTTTAGTATTCAACCACTAAATAAAAGCCAGGGTAGGGGAGAGGAGAACATACCTCATCTAGTGATGTCTGAGAGGCAAGGATGTGACACCTCTGTTGTAGATGTTGTGGCAAACCTTTCAGAGAGGCTTTTTTTTGTGAAGATAATGAGTAAACATTTTTACCTTTGGCATTGTGAATATGAAGCAAGATTGAACTAGGCAGTCCTTCAGAGTGCTGTGATATCCACAGTGTATGTTTTAAGTAGTACACACAAAAACGTGAAGGTTTTTAACAACTTCCTCAGTGTGGTTGTGCTGAATGTTAAAACAGAAAAAGCTGTACACAATTCACTGAAACAGACTTCACTTTTTTCTTACTGTTTGCCTTCCATCTCAGCATAACACTGCTGCTTACTTCATCAGCTAACAGTCTAATAATCCCAAAAATCCTGCTTTTATAAGAGTTTAGCTGTCCAGTGTGCTGTTACATCTGTACACAGTTTTCAATCAATTATCTCACATTTGTACATATCCAGGGACAACTGCAGGCTTCACCTTTTAAATGGAAATAATATAACTTTATTGATATTTCTACACTAGCCTTTTAACATAATAAACTTTCCTGGGCTGCACTGCTGGCATGGTTTGCCCACGTTGTAATGAGAAGGTGTTGAGGGGAGGTTAATTTAAAAACAGCTTAAACCAGGCTTAATAAATGTAGACCATGACAGAGTAGAGCTCAGCATGTGAGGCCAGATTTGCACCAACCCCCAAATTACAACCAAGCTGTTGCAGCAACCTAATAATTGAACACATAATCTTGCTCCAGAAGTGTCTCTGGTGACAGAAGGTGCCAAGTGTGGTCTTTCCATCCAAATGGGCTTGGTGAGGTTTATGCCCACCTGACCCAGGAGGAGGTTGCAGGTTCTCAACACACACGGATTGTTGCTATTTAATATCTACTTTTGGGGTCTGGAGGCCCAGCAGCCTGAGTCCTTCTGTCTGGCAGTGCGTGGTGAGCATGAGAATCACAGCTGTGCTCTCTAACTCCATCATCCCTGGGTTAGGAAGTTGAGGAGGACCAGGCTGGGTTGATCTTCACCCAAGGGAAGTGTCTGACTAAACCAAGCTGACACTGCAGCCACCTGTGCAGCTGAGCTTCTGGTCTTTGGCTGTGTGCAACTTTATTTGTACTTCCACAGAAAAAGAATTGTTTATAGATTAACATGCATTGAAATTATTTTGACTTCATTTTGATATATGAAAGTCTCCTGTATGTGGCACACTTAGTACTTGGAGTCTACTGTAACTTTAATTAGAATTCTATGCGCTTTTTTTTTGAAAAGAACTCTTAGTAATTAATAATTAATTAAAATAATAAATAAGTAATTGTAAGAATTATACATATATGCTTCCCTTGGGTCTTTGCAGTGTTATTTTAAATAAGGCTAAGGTCCCTATTTGAATAAATGAATAACAATAGGGGATTTTTTTTAAAGTCATATTGATTCCTTCAGTATCAATGTTTCACTGAGAAAGTTTATTAAAAAGAATGAAGTGATTCAGATAGATTTTTAGTTCTTGGCAAGTGCAATCTGTGTTCTTTCAGAAATCTAATTTTCTAGATTAGTGGCTCGTATCTGATATTATAAATAAGTAAATACTTATTGCTTCTATAGTGTAGTATGGAAAACAGTGTAACCAATATGGATACATTCTTAGGTGAGGTTTCAGCAGCATTAATGCTTAACATGCTGCAACTATACAATGCTTCTGAGAGTTGTGTATTTATTTAGTCAGGACTCTGATTTTTTGGCATAATAAAAGGATTTTTTAACAAGATACAACAACACAAGCAGATGAGCCTTCTAGCATTTCCACTTGTTTCTTTACAAAGTTGGTTACAGGAAGCAGTAGCTTGATTCATAAAAGAGGAAATTAAATAGGAGAATTAAAACTGGAAGGAGATCTCCATTTTTCTAAACAAAACTGGAATATTTTTGCTTTTAATAAATGCATCTAGCCTCCATTTTGTAAAGGAGTAGTAATGATAAAATGTCTTCATAGAGTAATCTACACATATAATGCAAAGAGATTCAAATGAATTGATGTTTAGAAGGGGGCAAAGGATTTAGCCCTTTTGACTATCATACCATGCATGCTGCACAAATTTCATTGACTCTGTAGGAAAGAGATCAGATGAAAGGAAAATAGGACTGGACAGTATTTTAAGTGATCAGTCTCTCCATTCCTTTGCCCTAGATCCAGATCAGCCTTAATCAATCCTGACAAATGTCTGCCAAACCTGTTTTTAAAAATCTTCAGTGTTTCAATGTTCTATATCAGATTTTCCTGTTATTTCACCTCAGTCTTTCTGGCTGCACCAATACTCATTGAATCTTGTAAAGAGAATAGTCCTCCTCTTTTTAAGTGCATTTTATATACCTCAGGACTTACCACGTCCTTATTCATGCTCAGCATTGGGCTGGTTTATCCCTTTTTTCAGAGGCTGTGCTTTCTAGATCTGAAGTAATTTTGTTGTTTTCCTGGCATCTTTCTAGTTCATCTGTGTCTTTAAGAAAATATACCCTTAACTGAACAGACTTCTTGGGCTGTAGCTCTTTAGTAGCAGAGTAGAGGAATTATTTCACACATCCTATTTAGATGTCCTGGAATAAACTTAGAAAAATATACTTTGCCTAAAATATCCTTTGGCTCATAGTACTAGGCAAGAGCATAGAAAAAATGTCTACGTGAATTGTGGGAGTGTTTGTGGTCCAAAATTGATGAAATATGCTTTTCATAGTGATGCAAGCAGAATTTTTCCTGTGATTGATAGCTCAAACTGCATGCCTAACTTAAGATGACATTTGAATTTCATAGCTGGTGATGGTTTTGTGGCTTTTTCCAAAAAGGGAAAGGGTTTATTTTTCTGTTACTGCTAGGTTTTTAAGTTCAACTTCCTCTTTTGCTGACTGTGTTTGATAGTGAAAGAAGAGAAAGGAAAAAGTTTCTATTGTGAGATAACCTGTAACAACTAGCTGCTAAAGGAGATAATACGAAACTGGGACTAGAAACTGTTCAGTAAGCAGGGTTGTTTTGGTTTTTTTTCCTGTTTTCTAAAAGGTAAGATTTATCTGCCCCCTGAGTTTCTGATGCTGTGAGTGCACAGGGCTGCTGAGGCCAGCAAGTGTCCCACGCAGTGGCCCTGTCCTTCTGGTGTGCATTGTAGGTCCAGTCCTGTGCCACACAATGGCTCAGTATGAACAGTAATTTAAAGCTTTTCATATTCATGAGGCACCTTAACCTTTTCACCTTTGCTAGACTACCTGCCTTCTCTGACAGCTGTTGCTGACAATGGACTAAAGTTTAATATCAGCTTTAATGTTCTCTCTTTTTTTTTTTTTTTAATAAAATACACTAGCCTAAATGTACTTTGTCCTTTATTTTCTATATTTATGTGGGGTCAGTTCTAGTCACTTAGAAATATTGACTTACTAATTGGTATTTGAATCTACTATGTGGAGATCTATATTAACATTTAACCCCTAACTGGAATATGTGGTTTAAAATGCTGAACACATTACAGGGATGTGTAGTTTTAACTGTCTTCTGTTCATTATCATAAAATTAGCATTATTGAACATATTGAAACTTTCCTGTGGTCATGGACTGTATCTTAGTTTTGTAGTTTCCATAAACTTAACATCTCTTCATTCAACTTGAACTTTTATTGTGGATACGAAATCTTTCAAGCACTGAATATCACATTTTCATAGAAAGAAATCCCCTTTTTCTCCAGCTGTGGATTAGATTCTGTTCTTTGCTCTTCATTTTCTTGGTTGCAACATACTTAACTTTTAGCCAAATTATTTTGTAAACATACCTCAACAACCAGTAAGTAATATGTCATTAAATTAAAAAAACAAAAAATCCAAACCAAACTGACATAATGTTCATAACTTTTACACCACCGCTTTGGTTTAGCAATTATAAATCAATTATCCAGGATTCAAACAAGTTAATCTTCTTTACTGCTACTCTTCACTCTGTCCAATTCATCTGTCCAGTTCCTGTAAAAGATCAGGATCCAGTGCAACAACTGAAGCTCTGTTGATTTAATCACTGACAGAGACTCGTGATCACCTGAGGCTCAGCCCATTTCTGAACTTTAATCTTGGGTATTCTGATGCCATGACAAACTAGTTTGGAGCATGAGAAGGGATGTGCTGAGCAGCACCACTGGTCTGTGTCACATCCAGGCTCTGAGAGGGGATGTAGGTGGGTACCTAGGCTGAGGGAAGTAGAAGATAAGCACACAAAATACTTCCCCTTAACCATCTCCTCAGCTATTTTGACATCAGGGGCTTTGGGGTGATTTCTGGGAATGTAATAATTCTCAATGCATTGCTTTTGCATTAGTTACTAAAATATCTCCATTAGCTGAGCTGAAATTTGAACACCTACACAATCTTTTAGTAGGGATGGCCACATATCTGCTACCCCAAAGTAGGTGCAGGGCTGGAGAAAATCTAGAATATCATGGTGGATTTCCTAAATTATGGTGTGGATTATGTGATGCTATGTAGTGTAAACATCCCATCCACAAAACACTAAAAGGAGATTTGAGGAGTAAAATGGAGGCAGATCACAAGCACAGCCTTTAATTCATAAATATGTGCATAAAGAGTGCGTGCAACAAGGCTGCAAATGATGCATTTTTCTGTTTTTTCTTAAAACTCTCAAATGAGACATTTAATAGACGGTGGAATTTGATGGAATTTGCAGCAAGGATTACAAATATATCTGGAGCTACTAAGTGATAACTTTGGCAGAAGATATTAAACTTTTGATTTCAGGACCTGAGTTTCTCCCTTGATGGCTCTGAATTGCTCCTTCCTCTGGTGTGGTGATGTTGTGACACACAGGCAGCTTCTCACAGCTCCTTCAGAAGCACCAGGTGCCCTGGTGACCACTATGAGCCAATCAGAAAGTCTCTGCTCATTCTGTCACTCTTTATTTGGGTTCAAAATTTTTTTTCCTTAAATGTAGACACTTTCAATAATACTGCCTTTTAAAGATAATATCAAAAGAGTTTTCAGATATGTGCATTTAAAAATTTAGCAAGTAAGCAGGTGAAATAAAAATGCCCAAACTTTTTCAGCTACTTTGCAGTTTTTCAGTACTTGAACAGAAGACACTTCTTCATTAACTCTACAATAAGAAACAGGTTCACTGGCTATGAAAAACTAATGTAAAGAATCTGTTTTTTTCAGGTCATGGACTGCTGTGTAACAATTTGAAAAATCTATTTAAAGAGTACGAGCTTACTATTCCTATTAGTACCTTCCTGCAGTTTTCAAAATTTAATTTGTGGCTCTATTACCAAAAATATTTTCCAAACAACAGTAGAAGAAAATCCTCTTAAACACTGGATCTCGGATTTACTAATTTCATTATCGCACAACATGTTAAATGCAGAGGACAAAACGTGGTGCTCCTCTAATGATAACAAGTAGCATTATATAAGGGGTTTTTTATTTTATTCATAGTTGTTTGTGTGCTTTCCAGCGGAGAGGGAGAAAATACCTGTTGGATGGTGCACTGAACACATTCCTGGTAAATAAGAGTCTGTTTCCTTAAGATAAGATAAAGGAGAACTAGGAATATATGAAGAGGAGTTGAGATTTTTGAGAGAGAAACCAGACATTTCCACTCACAGAACCACTTAGGTACGGGTACTGCTGGCTTCTATTGTAAGAAAAAATAAATCCGTATTGTGATAAGATGTAAAACAGCCTAAATATGAAAACAGGTCTGAAAATGGTGGGTTTTTTTGTGTAAGTAAATACTTAGGTTAAGACTTGAAGACAGAAAAAGTGTATTCATCTTAGTTGTAAACTTTATCTAGTAACCAATTCCTTTTCATCATGTTACAGAAGGACATATGAAGTTGAACCATACCATTAGTGCTAATTGGGTGTGCAATGTGTTAGTACAGGTGCATTATTGCTTTGTCTCCACTGGCAATTAATGCAAGTAATTCTGACATCTGAAAGATACTGTAATTTGAGCAATTAAAACCTTGCTGCCAATTCAGTCCTGTGATAAGTAAAGTAAAATATCATTACAAGCCTAATTTTATGCAATTTTTTCATATTTAAGAGAATGTCTTATAATTTTTGCAGGAAAGGCATTTAATGAATCCTTTACTGATACCCCAGGCAGCAGATCCCACAAAACTCATCATAATGTGAAAGATATCATTAGACACAAAAATGTCTGCATGCACAGAGCATCTGCTCAACTGACAGAAATCTGCTCATTGTCTCTCCATTTCAGAATAAGCAGAAGGGAGAATGAGATTTCCTGAATCACTGATTCAATTAAAAGCTTCAGGAGCCTTAAAAGGTGCTTTCTCCCTTCTCTGGTTCTATCTTTTATTTCCTTTGACAGAGTGCAGGAGAGAGTTTATACCTCAACAACAAAAAAAATAGCCTTCAATTTCAGGGGCCAGAAAACTGCCAGGTAGATCCTCAGCATTTTGTTGGTTCCATATTTCATTCCTTAGACACATGAACACAGGCAGTAAACACAAATCTGTGCAAGTGGATTAGAAGGATGTTTGCTTGGTGATGCATTTAAATTGTCAAGATAGAAGTTCTTTAGCTCACCTAGAAAATGGATTGGAGCTACTGACAAGGATTAGGCTAGACTTCAATATAAATTCAGCCCTCCAGCTCCTAGGGGGTTCAAAATTAGCCAGTTTCAGATTAAGACTGAGATAATCTGAAAAGCAAAGCAGGGAAGCATTTTGGAGAGCATATTTAAAAGCATATTTAGCATTTGAAAGCATATTTAGAGAGTGAAACTAAACTTTGCAAAAAAAAACTCCCCTGAAAATATATGACCAATGTTTGCTTGTCTAGTGAGCAATTTCTCTCTCATTTTGTAACATTAATCCCAGAACATGAGGGTCTACCCATTAGCCGTTCATAGATTAGCAAGTTATGAGAGCTCTTAGAGTTTTCAGTGAACTAGCAAAATAGAAAAATAAAAAAATCAAAGTGTATTGCCACTGCCAAAATGAATCTATTATCTTGTCATGTTTACCCTTTTAATAGGGTACACTGAGCAGGTCACGCTGTGAAGTAAGAGACTACATGTTGAAGGCACCAATTTATAGTCCAGTGGTTTTCATCAAATGCTTCAATTTCTGAAATGTGATAACCAAAGAACATAAGGACAGCCATACATGGGGCAATTTTCTGTGATGTCCTGTGTTTTGAGACTATTCTGCTGCACCTCCGTGATGAACAGGGTCCCTGAGCCCATTAGTCTCTGGATTTCCATAGGATAATTGTCACATTCCAGTTGTCCAAATCAGCCATTTAAGCATCTTTGATTGGCTGTGAGTAGCAGTGGATACCTTTCCTGGTGCATAGATTTGTGCCATCCAGTAGCCAATCCCCCAGTCTAGAGGGAAAAGCAGACATATGGCTAAGTGTTTTCTTGGATGGGGGCCATAAGTGAGAGAATTAAAAAAATGGTATTCTGTTTCTCCCCTTGGTGAGAATCCTACATAGCACAGGCAATGCTTTTCAAAAATGAATCCCTTAGTCCCATCGTGGATGAAAAGATGTTATCTGTTTGCAAAAATTACATAGATGTAATACCTTTGCAAGAACAGAAGTGGGGAAAGTAATACACAGCATAAAAAAAAAAGCAAGCTAACAAGTCAGTGAGGTCCAAAGGTGTAATTGCTGAGAAAATCCAACATTGTGTTTGTGTTCCACGTTACACAAAATATTTGTGAAATGGATTCAGTGTTTGATTAGTGGGTGTGGAAAAATGTCATAGTCTGAAGTTACTAATGTAGCCTAACTTCTGATTGCGCTGAGAAAAGATTTGACAGTCAGGGCTGTGGAAACAAAGGGATTAATTTATATCTGGTTTCACACCCATGCAGATCAGCTGGCTCCATTGCTGTAGCTTCCTCATGCTGCCATAATCAGGCTCCAAGGCTTGAAAAAACAACAAATTCGTATTTCAGTAGGTACATCCAGATGTATTCCTTTAAGACCCAAAACTGGGAGCTGTTTTCCTCAGAACAGAGATGTGTTTATGCTGCAGAATGCCAGACAGCACAGAGCAGTAGTTTTGAACCTGTGGGCAAAGGAATCCACACAGCACAGCTGAGAAAAGCCTACTGTTAGTAGAGTAAATCTGCTCTCAGGGGGCTGGGAGTGCATCTCTGTTGGAAAATTTTAGGACTTCACAAGCCAGGAAAGCCTGAAAACTGCTTGCTCAGAGTCCATCAGTTAGCTTGGAAACCAGAGGCAATCTACCTCTGTGTGACAACGAGGAGCTTTGCTTTGTCTCATGTCTTCCAGGAAAATAAAAAATATTGGCTGGAACTAGATTATTTGATAATAGCCTATAAGGAGAGACAATTCCTCTTAAAAAAAGCTAATGCAGAACAAAAGGGGAATTTGTGCTCCTTAGCGTTAGAGAAATCACATCTCCAATGTGTAAAAATTGTCACGGTTTCTTTTAAATTTAATGAAGCAATGATAGTTACCATGTGTGGAGAATTTTCCTACTTTTCCTACTTGTTTTGTTTTGTTTTTGGTTTTTTTCAGAACAATGCTCAGATTTCCCAGGGCTCTGAAGTTTCAATCTCTTTCCTCCCTAAATACTTCTGTAAAATTCTGGTGTTTGAATTGCGGGTTAGTTATTATTTATTGCATCCTTTCAGGAGCCAAGGCTGGCAGAACAAGTGCAGAGCACATTTGAAAACAAGGTAGAAAAAGGAGGTTATGGAGAAATGCAGTTACTTTCCCCAACATCTCAAAAAATGTTTCTGTTAGGGTTTGCACCAAATCCTTGTGTTCCAGGTGAGTCAGAACCCAGGGAAATATGCAAGGAAACAGGAAAGGCTGGCTTTCCTCAGACCACAAGAGTTATGCAGTACCAGATACCTGTTGTACTTCACAGGGGCACAATGGGAATTTCACCCAAAGGTGAACCCCCCCTGAGCTGTGGCTCCATGAATATCTTGGAGATGTGGCAAATACCTTGTTTGTTTAGAACCTTCCCTGCCTCTATCCTGGTGTTTATGGAAAACAAGCTTTATTGTGAAAAACTAGAAAACATCCCAAACTAATTCCCTCCAAAAACTTGCACCTCAGTGGAAACAAACCTAAACCTTTGGTCTATAGACTTTAGCAAATCTCTTAACTACTGAAAATCAACTCACTGATCTTACTCATATCTAATTTTCTGTGTGGTCCTCCCATATGTTTTTTTTTTCCTCCTGTACTTCCCTTCTGCTTCTGCTACCCCAGCCAGCCCCAGAAACATCTCAGAGTGTGTTTGGTCCCAACCAAGAGGTACCTGCACGGTACCTGTGGGTGGCTTTGTCATGGACGGCAGTGACACAGTGACTCTCTGGCCACTTGATGGAGCTGCTATGAAGAATGTGAAAGAGCAAAACTGCAGCCAAGCCAGAAGTCTGAACAAAGTGCTGGGCTGAGGCCACCTTACACACTTCTCACAAGAATTCATGCCAAGCACACAGGTGATCAGGGAGTTAGGTGTAAAACAAGCATGACAGAAAGAAGATCTTGCTATTTTAGACTGCTTGCGCTTGGGAATGTTAATGGAAAAATGTTGCTTTCATTTTGTTCAATTTCCACAACAGGTGATTTAAGGTACAGGAGCTTGGAGCACTTAAATGAACACCAAACTTCTTGCAGAAGTGTGATGAAACTGGATTTAGCTGTCCATGCCAGCAGCAATCTCACAGAACATCCTTGGTTTTGTCTGATGAAATTGAAATTTTGCACTGTGAGGAATAGTAAGAGGATTCTGTAATTTAGTTCCAAAATTATGGAAAATAGAAAAAGTCTAAATGGAAATTTTTGTAAAGCCTCAGAAATAGTCATTTTCAGAACTCTAAATGAAGGGAAGATTACAGAATGAGCATAAATTCTATTATATGTTATTTCTGGGATTGTCTTTTAAAATTTCAAAAATTATATTGCTTTTGAAAGAAATTCTATTTTTTAGCAAATAAAATATAGAAAAATTGAATATTTTTTGAACACACACTTTCTAGACCTGTCCATTTACCACAATGTTTAGAATGATCAGCCTGGGGAAGACAGTCATTGGCACGGCAGGATGTGGGGTTTTCTTCATTATTGCTGCTTTTTGAGTTGGAGAGGATTTATTTTCCTTTATAAAGTTTACCTGGATGGATTGAATCCTATGGGATACTCTATATTCTGCCCTCCAGGAGGGCACAAGGATCCATGAGAGACCATGAACATGGACTAAGGTCATGCAGCAGCTGGGATAGCTGACTTGGATTAAGATTTGTGGGGGGTGAGTTTATTTTTCTGAGGGCAGCTGTGAAAAAATAAATAAAAATATTTCATGTGGTTAGAAAATATGGTAAAATAATAGCCACAAATCAAAAAAAAATATGCCAGTGATTTTTTATTTCTTTATTATCCATTTCCATTGAATATTTACCAAGGTCCTCAACTCACATTTGAATTCATATGAAAATTAATAGAAAATAATGCTGTGATTGGATGTAATTAGGTCATCTCCTGGTCATCTTCCTGGGGAAGAGGCCTGTGCTGACTTACCATCAGGACTGAGCCCACTGGGGGCACAGTTGCCATGGGGAAACATGTTTCTTATCCATGCTGCCTACATACTGTGGATAAATGAGAGATTTCATGCACAGCAGTTGTCAAGACAAATTTTATAGCTACGAAAGTCACTGAGTAAAACTTCTTATAGTTTTGCACTGCTTCACTGCAGGACATGCTTAATTAATACACCAGAGGGTTGTTTATTCTTTGCAAAATATGAGCCCATCAATGTCACTGAAAGCTCTGACATTGTGGAGATGTGAGCCACATCAGTGAAAGCTGCCTGAGGCTGCATTTAACCTTGTGCACTGAAGCTGAAAAGTAATTAATAAATACTCTCAAGTGTTATGTTTTTCCCTCCCACGAACTCAACATCTTAATTACAAGGGAATAGGTACAGAGAAAACTGCTTTGTTTGTAGTTGTCCTGCCCTTCTTTGCAACCTTTCTTACCAAAAAAATGCTTGTAGTTCTCAGACTAAAATACCTTTAGTGATATCACCAAAGTAATCTCAGAGCTCATATATGTAGGAATGTTATTCTTCTTTAAATTGCAAGCTTTGGATGGATTATTTCTAGTTATTTTTCCAATGCCCAGGTGGAGGCTTAGGCACTGTGGTAAGAAAGGCACTTACTTCTTAGGCACTTTTTTTTGTAAGAAAGACAATAATGGTAATAATAAAAATAAACCTGCGATCTCCATATGGTCTCTGTTTAGACATAAACTCTACATGTGTTTCTATGCCTATTCAAAGGTGTTTTGTCCAAGTGCTTTCAGGGATCCAAGTGGCATTGATAACAGGGAAACACTAGACATAAAAAGAGGCATGGAATTGCAATTTCAGTTTTGTCATTCTTATTGCAAGACAAATAAAACACTATTCAAAGTTTAAATAAAATTTCACAAATCACAATCATGGGGCAAAAAGTGGATTTTATGTGTCGTGTGCTCCCCTAACTCTAGAGAAATGTTGATACTTGTAGAAAGGTTTGATTAATCACAAATTCTAGAAGGGATCAGCAAAGGATCCCTCCAGGTTTGCAGAAGAAACCATGGGGTGTTGACCTGGTTCTGTAGGGTTCTTCCTACTCTCTAAACAAGGAGGGAAGTCAGCCCAATGGGTCAAGGGTGGTTATTTAACCCAATTAATTTAGTGCTCTACTGTCTGCACATCATGACTTATTTTAAAGAGATTTAGACAGCAGCTGGACAAAGACACTGCACTGTTTGGAGAGGTCAGAGCTTGTGGTTGTAGATAAGCTCTAGGTTTGTTATCAGAAGAAGAGGAATAGAAGGAGAAGTCAGTGAGAACACAAGTGTGAAAGCAGAGTGAGAGAATGGGACAGTGTGCTCCTGCTAGGGTTGGCTTCATGAATTTGTTATGGATTTTATTCCATTATTAAGTCACAACCACAGAAAATATCTAATTGTTGAAACAGCCTGTTGGAAAGAAAGGACAACTGAAACTGAGAAAGCCTGGTCCAGAACTAAAACTTGCAGATTACATAGTCATCAACTTATGCCATTAAACTGACAATGATTTTGCAAATTATTCCAGATAAATGTGGTGGAAAACATTTGTGTTGCTAATACAAGGGGCAGGACTCTCTTGGCTATAAAAGGAGTGGAGACAATTGGCTGAAGTGTAGTTACTTGCTATGTTGGTATGTAAATTTGGTCAAAAAAATCCTGACCTCGATTTTTGAAATAGCAGAGATGATGTGTGAGGTCTCCAGGTTCCTAAACTTGGACTTTTTATATGCTTGTTGTGTTTTTCATGCACTTAGGGGCTGACTGCTAACTTTTTCTCTGCCCCAGGCTAAGCTAGTGATCTCATACAAAATAAAATCAGAGTTCTTTTTGTAATCACCTTGAGGCCAAGAGCTGGATAAAGTAAAAACCACTTCACTCAGCCGAATATTGATAGGTTTTGCACTACAGCCACAGGATCTGACAGTACTGATTTGTTGGCTTCACTTCAGTTCTCCTCTGCTGCATCTTCATCACTTGCTGTCCTCACAAGCTTAATTCAGATGTAATCTTGGAAACAGACACATTTTACACTAGTGAATAAATATGACATGCTGTCTTGTATTTCCTCTTCCTGATTCCAGCTCCCATTGATTTATTAAACCCCTGAGCTTTGACGACAAAGTATGTTTCATCATTCTTTTCTGAAGAGGACTTTATCATAAGAGGATCATTGTTGGTGTTAATTCATGCCTTCTCTGGAGAGCAGTTATTTTGGATTGTCTTATATTCATATTTCTTCTCAGGCTGTTCTGAAATAAACACTTCTCGTGCCTAATTTTATTGACATGCTTTTGATGTGGTTTTGGGCTTGTTGTTGTTACCCCCCTTCCTTTTTGAATTGCTTTGTCATACCCTGGATGGGTGTTTGTTGAGGTATGAATCACGGAAATGGAGCAGTATTAAGGTATTCTTTAGTGCTTTCAAACAGATCACACTTAATAGAACAATAATGCATTATGGTGGGTATTGTTCCATAGGCTAATTACCTAATCAGATAATGTTGGGGAAGCAAACTTGTAGCAGACATTAATTATTGATGCATGGACTGGTAGCAGATGGCAGTATTTGCAGTGGAATATAAGTTGATGGTTCAGTGGATTAATTAAAGCTTACAGAATTTCATGCCCTCCACTCAAAACATGGTGTAATAACAATTGTGTGCTTTTTTAAAAAGGAAAATAATATTTAGCTGTGGATCTTTAACTGAATGGATTTTCCTGTGAGCAGAAGGAGAGAGTGAAAGGAATAATCTATTTCCCAAAAATTACTTCTGTGGCATCTATTTACCTTAGGAGTGCTCAGAATGGGTATGGCAAATAATGGGTAATTATTGTAGAGTATATTAACAATTGTGGAAACAGGGACTAGGTGTAGTCATGTGCTTTTCTCCACAGCTGTTTGTCTGTAGGATTCTATTTTGTATTGTCTGTTGGTCAAATTAATCTACACCACTTCTCCTTTTATGTCTTTGCCCTGAAGTATATGAGAACCCTGGTACACCTTCTCTACAGATTAGACATGAATAATCTCAACACAAAAAAAAACACAAAAAAAACCCCCATGAATTCAACTTTTGTCTGCCCAAAACCTAAGATTATTCCAGCTCAGATCTGAGGGAAGAACACATGTGGCCAACTTTCACCAGGAGGGCATTTTCTGCTGGGGAGACACTGACCCATTATACTGAATAATTTTCAGGATTAAGCTGTTCAGTGAAAATACTGCCCAGCAGTGCTTTGTCTGCTCTGAAAACCATGGCTTTCCCCAGGGGTGAGCTGCAGTGCTTTGGAAGTTAGGGAGCCTTCCAGGGAGATCAGCTCAAGCCCTCTGGTGCCACACTGTTGAGGCAGCACATGCACCAGTGCTGCATGGACAGCTCCTAAAGAAACATCTCTGCACCAGTGAGGGGCTCCAAGGGCTGTGAAGCACTCTAGACTTGTTTGGCTCATCAGAAGCAAGCACTGAAGTGAAAAGGACTCTGACAAGAAATCCCTTATTTCTGTTTGCTGTGACAAATTGGTGAGGAGTGTGAGAGAGCAGCATGGATTCACATTATCTATTCATAAAGGAAGCAAAAGCAATAATTGCTGTGACACTAATGAGGTATAAAATATCTCACCTGACAGCCACCAACACATATAGGCCTTGAGGTTTTTTTTTTTTCTTTCAGCAATATGAGCTCAGCCTAGATTTTATTATCTTCTGCTGGCTGTAAACTTTATGGAAGAGACAAACCCAAGACATTATACCTCTTCTGTAAGTTATAAATAAGTTTAAAGATGCAACAGTTAAGTTTATTGTCAGTTTTTGAACTTTTGACAGTGAATATCTGATTTGGTAAGCAATAAACTCACAGTACCTGGCACTTTTATGCACACATCTCAGTTTTTGTCACTGTTGCATTTGCATAGATTACATCTGGAGTCTCATTCCTTGGCTTTCTGCAAGCCTCGATCCTTCTCCCACAGATACCAAGGTAAATTAAGAATAACTTTACTGAGGATTACAATACACTGCTATAAATTGGTTGAAAGGACTGGATAAATTCAAAAATACATATTTTTCTTTGCATAATCTTAGTCAATAAAGACTGGTGCCTGGTCAGTAGGAAAGAAATTGTTATTCCCCCCCAGAGTCCAGAAGAATCCCTCACAGGGACAATTCCCTTCTTATTTAGCAAACAAATTTCCCTTTGATTCCTTTTTTCCTTTTATTTTTTATTTGCTCTGAAATCCCTCTAGAAATTAAGGCTGGATCTTCCTGAGTAACAGAAGGTATTTGGATGTCCTGTCTGTCTTGCCACCTCAGATGATTGAATTTGGATTTCTTAGCCAAGTACTGAGATTTCCATTTCCAAACCCCCTTCAATATAAAAATGAAAAAGCCATCATTTATGGGAGGTAGTAACCAGATTTCCTCCTTTCTTCCAATTCAACCAGGAAGGCTGGAAGCTGTCTCATGACAAAGTGCATGGTTTTTTTTCCTTGATTTAGGTATGTGAGGACACTCCATCCTGCATCTGCAGATCTGTGCGTTTCTAATAAACGTTTGAGAAATTCAATAGTTTTTCATGACTAAGGGCCAATGGGAAGCTTAAAACAACTTGAAGGACTGAAGTCTTGACCGTTTCATGTCATGGGGTTGGATTGCTTGGAAAATATTCACAGCCAAGAGAGCAGGAGTAATTACCATTGTGTTCTGACTCGTTGTTGCACCCATTTCTGGGCAAAGCTCTCCAACTGTGAGAGCACCAGTTTGATGAGTTGACTCTACTTTTATTTTTCCATTCGATGGCACGGAGCTTGTCCAACCGAATCAATCCCATCAAGACTTAGTGGCACTTTCCTGCTGACTCCCTGGCATTTCACAGCTTCCTTGAGGCTAAGGCTTCCTAGTGCTGCTGAATCCAGTGCTTGGTTTTAATTTTAAAATATTGTTTTTCAGAACTTCATTCAATATATTTGTCATAGATTTCACCAGTCAACACAACGTGTTTCCACAGTAACAAATAGAGCAATGTAATTGTCCATGCACCCTGCCATAAATGCTTCAGGTAGTGATTTTTAAAATGTGGATAGTATCAGGACTTAGACAACTTTGCTGTTTCAAAGTAAACTTGCAGATTTCAGAGTGTCAGCCAAAAGATTTCCCACAGAGTTTCACTCAGCTGGAGATGTGGATGTCTCTGAGATAACTCACATGCCAATTTTTTTTTGCTGCTGTTTTGTTTATGTCTCTATCATTCCTCTTCCCTACCAGTGGGACAAGTACAATCAGACACTGGGCAGGACTTGCCAAATTTCTGGCTGCTTGCTGCCTGAACCTCAGCAGGGGCACGAGAGGAGGAGCTCTTTGCCAGTTGAGAAGCCAAGGTGGTAGTTACAGCTCAGGGAGGGGAGCTGCTGTAGCCTCCCTGAGCTCCTGCAGGTGTAATATCCTCCAGTGCTGCATGTTCCCATTAAAGAGCTTTATGATGGAGCCACATTTATTTGTAAAAAGCAGCGAGCAAAATGTTTATGAACTTTCAACCAGATCTCATTAAATACTAGAAAAGAAGGCTGGACAGAGCCCTGAGAACTCTCTTGAGTCCATATGGGCCAGCACAGCTTCCTTGTGAACTCCCCTTGCTACCACTCCTGTTTCAGACAGCTCTTTCTCTGCCCTGCTGCTAGGGAGCTTTAATTGGAGGGAGTTCTCAGCCTCTCCAGGTGATTTATTACAGACCTTACCCATAAGTAAAAGCAAGTTGGGTTTTTTTTCCCCCCCCTACCAACATCTAACATAAATCTTCTCTCTACAACTGAATCAAAACCACTAGATTAACAGAATATTGTGTGTATTTCCACCAAGGAAATGTGTGATGCTTCTAGCAGGCTGGATAAAAATGGAGCAGTTCTGCACTGGTTTCCACGAGGGCTTTTGCTGCTGAGCTCCTGTGAAAACCCAGTTGAAACACGTGATGTTGGCCAGGGAATCCACTGCATCTCCACAAAGCAGTGGTGTGTTCTGTCAGCACAGAGGCACCAGGCAGTGATTTGCCCAGGTTCACAGGCAGGAGCACTGCTGGAGCGGAGCACAACATCCCAATATCTCAGTCTCTTCTGTTTGGTGCCTGTTACACCAAGCTGCTACTTCAGTCTGGCCCTCAAGCCTCCTTTGTGTGTGAATGGAGTTCAGAGTGCTGGGACATGATGCTCCATATTAAGATTGGTATCAATGTGATAGCATATATTGCAATAGCATTATATCTAATTTAAAGTATATTAACCTGTCTCCTGCCCTGATTACTAAAATCCTGTCTGCATCAGTAGAAGTCTTCATATCAAACAGCTTCATGGAAAGCACAGAGAGTAACAAGAACAAGAAATATATGCTGATAATCCATTTAAATGCAAATACCTGGCTATTTGACCTGGGATGCAAATGTTGAAATATATTCAATATTAAACTCATACATCAAACTAACAACAGGAGTTTAAAAATATGTGCATATACTTCTGTGGGCAAATTATTTCAAAGTTAAATTCAATAAATTTCAGCTGCTGCAAAAAGAAAAATGACTGTCTCTTGTTAAAATCAGCACAACACTCAGGTCCATGCAAGAGTTCCCTCTGTTTGAAACCCCAAATTTTATTTTTCTTTCAAAAATCTCAGGACAGGGCTGATTGGTTCATTTAGTTGATTAATGAAGTTTTTAAAGTAGTGTACTAAACATTACTCAATCATCATGAAAATTTCAAGGTTATTTGGTTTTGTTGTTGTTTTATAAAGTAATAGGTACTTTAATTTATCTTTTGGGTTATATTCTGCATATATTTAATTTGTAAAAAAGTGTTTATCTTTCACAATCATAAAAAGTGGACTATATTATTCACCTGAGGGTGGAGGAACTTCATGGTCAGCTGGTTGCAAGCACTGCAGCTTTAAGGGGGGAAAAAAGTAAAAAAAAAAATTAAATGTTCTAACTGATTTAAAATAAAGATTCCATAAAGATATTTTCACTGGGCTTTTCAGATAGTCTCAGAATCTGCACATTCAAGATCTCATTTCAGAGATACTTATAACTAGTTTGTCCAATTTTATATAACAACAATATATTTCTTTTTACATTTTTTTAAACTTGGTTCGTAGTCTGCATCACTGCATGATGAACAACTCTTAAAATTGGGCTAGTTTCTGTTTAGGGTAACTTAGCTCTAAGGAAAAAATATAACTTAACCTGGACAATTTGTAAACTGCTTCTAAATCTGGTGCTTTTGTTCTTTTGAACTCTTGCAATGAATTTTGATCATTCTTCACCTTCCTTGGCACAGACTCAGTGAGACAGTGTTTGGGAGAGGTATTTGCTACGGAAGAGTTCAGCAGCAATCTTGGTTGTCGTTCTGACAGAAATGTTTCTAAACTCTCTGAGGTGCTCACTCTGTGACTTTGCTGCCTGCCCCCTGCACATGATCCTCAGGCTCCACGTCTGGTGCCCTTTTCACTGGAATTTGGAGTCATCTTTCACCTTGGGGTGAGAGATTTGCCACATTTAGACTGTCTGTGTGCTCCATTTGAGTGCAGTCTCAATGGGGTTTTTATTGTGTGGCCAAGATTAGGGGCATCCTTCTCCACCCTCTCACCATCATTTTAAAGTCTGTTACTTTTGCTGCTCTCCAGCAAGATGAGGTTGCTGCTGAGGAGAGGAAATAATGAGCATTAGTCTGGTGCTGTCCAAAATCCATTTCAATGAGTCTTCCTTTGCCACAAAGAATAAACGTGCACAAGAATTACATTTGAGTATGTGAATACACCTGGTCAAGGTAATTAGAATATAATTATTTTGCCTTAGCTCTGTTTGTGTGTTAGAAAGTGAATAATTGGATGCCAGGGAAAAGGATCCAATGTGAGTAGTTTCTATTATTGCAGATGAAACTTGTTAGTAAGATGTGTTCCTGAGGCTCTGCTGGCTGTTTATATACTTGTCTTTGTTTACAATGTAGATATGCAGACACCTCCCAATTTATAAAAAATACAACAATAGATCATTTTTCTCACTAATGTAACTTTTGTACTCCTGGGGATCACATGAATAGCAATTTGTATTTTTCTTGGCTTGTTATTTGAGGATCATTTGAAGTCTTCATGGCAGATTGTGAAGTGTTTTCCTTTAAAACAGGTCTCTTTCAGAATTTTTTTTATACTCATCTCCTTGCATCAGCTGAGCATCCAGACCACAGTGATGGCTGGTAAAACTGGCTCTGTAGAGGTGACAGGAGGGGCACACAGCCAAGCTGGAAAACTGGACACATTTGTGGCTCAGGAAAATCCACTGAGAAAGAAGTGTTATCTTTATGTTTAAACTTAAAATAAGGTAGGCTGTCACTTTCTTATCTTGTAGTGAAAGTCCTCTTGCAAAGGAAGAAATTGAGCAATTTGTGTGATAGAAAGTTTGCTTCTGACTAAAACTTCTCATATGATTGGCTGCCAAGCAGAAAAATCATTATTTCCATCTTCTTGCCCAGAGATTTCACTTCCCAGGAAAGAATCTTCCCTTCCTCTCTCCTCTAGAGAAAACATCTGATACAGCTTTCCTACCAGCTTCCTACCAAAATATCTCTGGGGTCCATTAACATCTGGAGTTTGAATGGGCACACAGGATGTTTCAGCCACGAGTTTTTTAAGGTGAAAGAGCAGAACTGCTGTGTTGTATCTTTTGGGAATATACTGCTAGCTCAGTCAGTGCAGATACCACATTAAAATTTGGATTTCAGAAAAGATTTCTTTACATCATCATGATTCATATTAGCAGATTGCTCTCCAAGTGCACAAAAGTCGACAGGACATGAAGAGCTTTCATAGCTAATGACTTAATCATTGGGTTTTGACTGGCTTTTTTCTTAATGCAGACATTATGACTCTGAGCAGATTGGTAGGTGGGCCTTTGATTTGCAAGAGTAACCCGTTAGCCCTGACACCTTTTGAACTTCTAATTCAAATGTTAATTTTGGGAAGGAGGGAGTTGTGAGCAAGAGGGACAAGGGAAAAAGGAAGAGAGAAGCGTTTCTTCAAGCACTCAGCATCGCAGGAGGGCTCTCCCAGAAATGCACCTGCCCCACACTGACTCTGCCACATACAGGAATAACACCTGAACAGCTCAGTACACCTAATGCTTGTGGCTTGCTTCATCCTCCTCTCCTTCCACTTTCCCTGTTCTCATAGGTAAAATTGCCTAGAGAAATAATGACCAGAGACACCAAAAACTGCCCCTAATTTGGGGTAACCAGACTGAGCAATTTACATGGTGTTCAGTCAGAGCAGCTCAGCATTACAGGACCTGTTCCTCACACAGTGGTGTCTGTCGCCCTTTCTAGGCTGTGCTGGTACACATTTAAGTACAGAAACAGTCTTTGACAAGGCAAGGAGAGGGAACTCTTCAGCCTTCCTTGTGTCATCTGTGCTGTCTCCCCATTCAGCAGCAGATCCAGCTTTTCCCAGAAGTCCTTTTGAAACTGTCATATCTGTTGAATCCCTTCCTATTGCTCTAGACATCCTTTGCTAGTTTTTCCCCCAGGTGGGGTTTTCTCTTGCCAGAGCAGTGCTTTCATATTCATGCTGTTTGTCTCTTTTTTCCCCCACTTATTGAATGTTCTCTCTTTGCATTTCATTTCAGTTGTTAAGAAGCCCCTTACTTGGGCAGCTGGCCTTCTGAAGGAATTCCCAGTCTTTCTCTGGAATTAAATGGTTTCTTCTTAAGCTCTTAGTTACTGTTTTCTGTAGATGTCACCCAGGAAAACTTTCACTTGCATGGGTGTTTCACAGCTGATTTCTTTCAGAAAATGAACAAAGTGGAAATCTTGAACACCTTTTAGGGGCTTGGGGAGAGATCTTCTCCATTATATGCATGCACTTCATTCTGTTCCCTTCAAATTGGTCCCTGATCTTTTTCCTACTCCCCATGCCTTTGTTGTTTTCATAAAGTAATGAATTAACACATCTGGTGAGCAGGCATAGTTGTTGAAGAAATTCAATTCAATTTGATCAGGGTGATTTGGTTAAGATCTGTCTCCAAAGCAAAAGATACCACTCAGCTATTATGTCTGCAAGTCTCATAACCTGGCCTGAACACACTTATCAGGTAAGCCAAGTGAACAGATGTATGCAGAAACTGCAACTGTGGAATTTTGCCAGTCTCAAAGGAGAGGACAAATGAAGTTGGAATCTTTAATGTATTAGAGGAGGTATATTAATGCTGCTGGTTCCCCTATTTTTTGTGTTCATCTTGACATTTCCCAATAAAGGACCTTAATTTTGCTTCACAGAGGTACCAGTCCCATGACTATGGGCCACAGAACCTCTCACCATTCCCCATGAATTCTTCCTACTGTACATATTGTTTCATTTGCTATTGCAATGGATTGCTTCATGCTACTCTTACCCATTATTTTTCTTCTCATTTTTTTTCTAATTTCCAAAACTGCAAAATACACAGAATCATCAGGAATACCTACATTTTATAATCAGTGTCCTTTAGTAAATTAATTCCTGCCAATTTTTAGTTTGTACAAAATCTATGGTATTAAAATAAATGTGCACTGTCCTTCATAACTTGTTTTTTAAAGCAAACTCCACAGAATTGTCAGTACATTAGATTTTAGCATGCCCATATGTGGGGAGCAGAGCTCTGAGACTGGACCAGAGCATTATTCTCTAGAAGAAATCTTTGAAGGTTAGAATAACAGATTATGAAGCTCCTAGAGAACACATGGTGTATAAATTGCATTTTTCTCATAGCTTGATCAAATTTGGACAGCTTTTTCAGTTGGCGAAACACAGTGACAAGAGTTTATTCTGTTCCCAAATGTAAATGACCTCTACAGAGACTGGGGTAAAAATCGTTATTCAAAAAAAATGGAGAGCAGGACTCTTTGCAATCAAATCAGTTTAATGTATTTTCCCTTCACCATGATTTCAAAAGAATCATTTTGGTTGAAATTACCCAGTCTGTCAATTGTGGGTGGGCAGGCAAAAAGAGGTAATGGATAAACTTTGTGTCCAAATGGTAGCCAAAATTCTGATTAATTGATCATGGAGAATGGGTTACACAGCAAATTCACTCTCAGTGCTGTCAGCTGTGCTTGTAGCAGGTGTCACTGAGTACCAAGCCATTAGAGGACAACCCCTGTGTCCTCAGTCAAGATATTAAAGAAGTCAAGGTAATATACCACTGCTCAGACTGCCAGCCTGACTAAAAATTTAAATTATAGACTGGTTGCTGGAACAGAAAATCAGAGTTAAATTTTCATAGTAACATCTACTGTGTTCATTTTTATTTCTCTGCTGAAGGGACAGCAATAAAATTATTTTGCCTTCCCATCAGCTGATGTTTGAATTAATAAGGTACTGTCCTCATTTAGATCCCATTCTCAGGCTCACATTCTTGCTCACATTCTTGTATAATAAGAAAGATGAATCAACTGAGACTGAGTTGTTTAAGATGTGGAACTCTGCCTAGCTAAAGCAAATGAATATAGCTTCAAAGGACAATAGTACTGAAAGGTTTAAATGAGTTGATCAGAGATTTGAGAATATTTGTCTACTGAAAAACACAGATTTTATTGAAATTTAACCTGCACCAGTAAAGAGCTGAGGTCAACACATGTTCCATTTGAAATTTAATTTGATAAATTTTGCTACGTAACTCTGGAATTGGGTCTATTTATGTCACTGAGGCCTTTTCCAGCACAGGTAACCAGTTGGTAGAAGCCTGGTGTACAGGAGACTAGAGAGCATCCCTGCACATCAGCATATTGTGGCTCTGGAGAACAGTCTGGTACGTTTACATCAGCTTTTCTAGCAGTGGGATCACATCAGCACTCAAAGCCACTCTCTGACTGACCCGCCATGATACCTTCACTTCACTGCAGCTTTCAGGTGAAAAGCCCCATTTTGTGACAAAATTACAGCTGTTTTTGAGGCACCTGGCCTTCAGTTTCACTCACCAGTGTTTTCAATAAACTGATGTGGAAATAATCCAAAGCTTGATTTTGACATATTAAGCAACCAGAGATTTTAATTTAATCTGAAGTGCCTTTTGTTTTGCTTTGCTTTTTTTGTTTCGAAATTTCACTTGCACAAGCAGCTTCATTTCTGGTGAAAGGGAAACAAAGTATAAAACTAGGCTAAATTTGGTCTAGTTTTCTTGGAGATTTTCAATTTGTGAAAATTTTCATGTCTTTTCTTTTGTGTCCTTTTATAGAAAAATGTTTCAAAATCTGGTAAGGTTTCTTTGGGTAGGGAAATTCTTTCTCTCTAAGGTTTTGTTCTGGTCATGTATTGTGAGGTAACCAAAGCAAACAGAATAAATAATAGGGAAGGAAAGACTAGACCTTCCAGATTGTTTTGACATAAAATGTGAAAAGTACATCCCTTTTGGTTTCAGTGGGACTTGGTGACTGCATTGCGATTTTTAAATGCACAACAGAAATATAAGCTTTGTCCTGGATTCTAAATGTTCAGGGGCAGTACAGACTGCTGGCAATTTGCTTGTGAAAACAATTGTTTTCTGTCTTCCTGTACTTTCATATATATGGCAGGACTATTCTTGGTCTTGATAAGAACCACTCTCTTTTCAAATGGTGTGAGTCACGTGGCATTTACAAGGTCAGTGTGATCTCCCAAATGTTCTCCAGTTCCATTGCAGCAATCAGCTCTCCTGCCTGGTCAGAACATGATGCCTCCATCAGTCCAATTTGTTGTCCTCCTCAAGAGCTGACCCTCACCCTGCAAAAAATAAAAAGAAGGGACAAAGTCCCAACTTGCCAATTGAACAAAATAAATCTGGTTTGCAGTTTCTGATTCAGTCTTTTTAGCAGAATCTGACATTATTTTGAATTCTATCCAATCTTCCAGCAGTTTCAAAAAGTGTCACATACATGCAGTGCAAAACTACTGCTGTGGAACTCTGTGTACAAGATAACACATCTGACAGAAATACTGATTTTTCACAGAACATGAACACCACAAAAATAGAAAAATATTTTCAGATGACCTTGGCCTTCTGCAAAAGTAGTGTAATGTTCATATCTTGTCTTACTTATACTTGTCTGGAGGTCTTTGTGGAGCTTTCCTAAAGACCATCAGCTGCAATATGGAAGTATTTAGCAGTCCTCAGTAGATTTAGGTTGCTATTTCATTTTTGTGTAAGTTTTTTTTCCCTGTGTGAATTGAGACACATTCTGGGGAATTGTGGGATAGTTTAGCCATCTGAAACTAACTTTAACATCACAAAATCAAATGTTTATCTCCCACTTGGATACTGTTTGTTTTGACATCCTACATAAGGACTTCTGTGCAAAGGGCAAGATGAGAGGAAAGACTGAAGAAAACAAATCTAATGAGACTGAATACATAGTAAAGTGCTTGAGTCTTCACTAGGTTCCTCAGGCTGCATGTTTGTGATGGATTTAAAATAATCTAAGTGGGCAGCTGTAGTCCCACCCTGTTCTCAGCTTTGAACCTCCTGAAGTTGTGGCAACAAAATCTGGGTTTGGACTGCAGGGAGGCCTTCCACACTGCTTCATAAAGCTGACATGAGAAACATCTCTGAAGGTCTCTGGTCAGTTCAGAAATCTGAACTATGACTGAAGAGAACTGGCTGTTTAATTTAATTTTTTTTCTTTGTCAGTATGTGGGATAAGTCCGTGTCATGTTCTTTATATCTAATGTAACATCAGCACTAGTAAAAAAACTTCAGTTGCATTATTTCCAAACACGGTTTTCATAAATTAGACATCTAAACCCATAATTGGAAATGTAGTCAAGAGCTTATTGTGCTTTTTGGGACAGCAAGGCAGCTGTAAATGCCATGAGAGTTGATGATGCTCAGGAGTCCTGAAGACCCTTCCAGCATTAACGAAGGTCAGTTGTGTTTATGTCCAGTTGTTATGATGGGTGAAATGTGCATTTCAAACCTTTGTGCTGTAGTGGTCCCAGTACCTTGGATGAGATACTGCAGCCATAGGCCAGGACCCCACAGACATCCTCTAACAAGTCAGAAAGGGTGGCAGAGGATCCTGAGAACAGAACTGCTGTGGATGCTGAGGCTGTGTTTAATCCTGATTCAGGAACCCTCCAGCATCTGTTCTCCTCGTGTCACTGGAGACTGCAACATAAAACACTATTGTGACATGTAAGGGAATGAAACTTTTTGTAAAATTGAGTAAGATAAACTTTAACACCGAGTTTCTGGGACACTTCATTGATCTTTCAACATGGAATTAACAGGGACTATATTTCTTCACGTAGGCTTGTCTCTGGAGAATATGGTTGTGGAAGACCATTAAATTAATGGAGGACAGGATATAAATCCAGTGATTAATTCTTTTTGGATGCTAAATCAATAACTCTGGTTGTGCAGATTAAATTTTTTGCAACACTTAAGGCTTTATTTTAGAGCATAAAAAGAATACTCTGAGAAATTATAAAGAAATAAAAATTAAAAAGTGAAGTTCTTGTGAGAGTTTCAAAAGGAAATGTGTGTGTTTTCAAAGTTTGTGTGAAGTACAGGCAATTTACGTTGGCTAAGATAAAAAGAGAACCACTGAAAATTATTTATAAATTTAGCTTAAATTTAAAGATGGAAAGATAGATATAATGAAGTTTTAAGTCTGTTGATACCATTTTACCACCTGGAATAGGTTCTGCTATCAAACCAATGTCACCCCCTGAGCTAAACAGAAACATCAGAAAGAAATGTGAGCAGAGGGTGGAGAAAACATCTGAGATTTTTTAATTTAGTGCTGAAACAAGCATTACTGATGGGTGGCAATAACACCCTTCTCCCCCCTTTCTGCCTTTCAAGCCCTTGAGACCACAGCCTCCACCAAAGTTATCAGCCAGCCTTTGTTCAAGGTTTTACTGAAGGTTGGAGAAATAAACTACAGCATTAAAAAAATTAATGTATTCCACCTGGAGGATTACTTATTTTCCCACTGCTGCCCACCTCTGAATATGTGCTCTTTCTACTCTTAACTCTGTTTCCTTTCCTCCTTCTTTGTGTTTTACTAAAGAAAAAAATCTACTTTGAGGAAGAGAGTCACTGGCTGTGCTGCTCTCAGCCTGTGACCAGGAAGGCAGCACTGTCTGAAACAATCTGTTAGTGATGTGTGTTTACCAAGGCAGCTGATAGGGATGTTTACCAACCCTTGTTTCTCTTACAGAGTCACTTTGTGTCATGGTCTGCAGATTCAGAAGCAGCACATTTATCTTTGTTGTTCATTCTTCCTCACTCTCTGGGTATATGTCTTATTTTCTCTCCAAGAAAACATATTCATACTCATAAAAGAAATCAACAGAAGAAGCTTCTGTTAGCTCATTTTAAGTAACAGTGGCTTGCTAGAGGGCAATTAAGGCCACCTCCTTTACCAACATGCAAAGAGGCTGCATCACAAAAAAATTCTCTGTACTCAAAGAGAAAAGAAAAAAGAGGTAGTGATAAAGTTAAAACTTTCCTTATTCATTTAAGTTTTAAATGTTTTAACTGTCTTGGGTTTTGTTAGCTTGCCAGGGATGCTTTTTCTGTTGCATAAATAGAAGTCTAGTAAAAAAAGCATTTGCCACAGACCTAAGCTGACCAAGGTTTCAACTCAGTGTTCAACCTTGCTTAAAGGAAGAAATATTTTATTCACTCTCGATCCTCTCTTTTTTTTTCTTGTTCTGCTAAAAGTAGTGCATTAATTGACTCTGCTGGATCACAGTGGGAATTTAGGGGTTTAACCTTGATTAAGATGGTTTTGTAGTTTCAGCAAGATGCCTGTGGTTTGGAAAATTCCCCAACTGTAAAGCAGAATGTTATCTTCAGAAGGGTAAATTTGCTCTTGTAACCACTGGCACTATGTTAAAGTAATACCAACACAACCTCTCAAACAGATCTAGAGAAGGAATCTGGATGTCTTCAGCAGCCTGAAGGTTGTGGTTTAACCGAGCTGATAGCTAAGCACCACACAACTGCTCACTCCGCCTCCTCCAGCCTCCATGGGACAGGGAGGGAATCAGAAAAGTAAAAGTAAGAAAGCTCCAGGGTTGAGATAAGAACAGTTTAATAATTTAATACTAATACTACTACTACTACTACTAATAATAATAATAGGAAGAAGGTGAAATAAAACTCCAGAAAAACAAGTGATGCAAATTCAAAACAATTGCTCATTACCAACCAGCTGATGCCCAGTCAGTTCCTGAGCATCCGCCCCCATCCAGCTTTCCCCCTGGTTTACTTGCTGAACATGGTGCCACAGGGTTTGGAACATCCCTCAGGCCAGCTGGGGCAGCTGTCCTGTGTGTCCCCTCCCTGGCAGGGCACGAGAAGCTGACAAGTCCTGTGAGTGCTGCTCAGCAACAACTAAAACATCCCAATGTTATCAACATCATCCTCAAAGCCAATCCAAAACACAGCACTGGACCAGCTACCAGGAATAAAATTAACTCTATCCCAGATGAATCCAGGACACTGGTAATTATTTTTTGCCTAAAATTTCTCTCAAGTCAAGAAAATTTTGAGAGCAAAGCAGTCATACTGCTGACCTATGTGGTACTGTTAGCCTAAAGCCCTCTTGATCACCAGTCTGATAAAACACTAGCAGAGTCTAAAAGATGTTTTGCAAAAAGACATCATCTCATCCCTGAAATTTGAATAAAGCATTAGCAGGCCAAGATTTTTTAAATCTTCCTGATAATTCCCACAATTAAAAATCTATTC
Organism: Hylia prasina; assembly: GCA_013397195.1. NCBI lineage: Eukaryota > Metazoa > Chordata > Aves > Passeriformes > Sylviidae > Hylia > Hylia prasina. The sequence goes on along the minus strand of VYXD01008550.1, from coordinate 460,988 downwards.
CAAACGTTGCCCTCCATGGGAAATTGTCAATGAGCTTTGCCTTGGGGTGCTATAAATAAAGATCATTAACCGTTAGCTAATGTACAAATCACAGGTTTAATAATTATTATAACTGCTGAGACTTGAAGATGAAAGACATTAAATTAAAAAGCTTTTTGCTGATTTTTTACCATTAACACAGCAGCTTTGACATGCTCTCGACAGCCCTGAATGCTTTCCTTTCCTGTCTTCTCCCTTTGTATTTTGACTTGTTCTCTCATTAAAAATAACCACCCTGTAATGATTTCAACTCTATTTCTTCTTTCATTGAACATGTCAGGTTGTGACAGATGTGTGTGTTTCTAACCTGAGCCTTGAGGATGTAGAAATTTCATGCAAATGTCCTTAATTACATGCAGCATATTTGAATAGCAAACTCCTTGGCAAAGCAATGCTCTCCCAGCCCATTTTTGTCACAGAGGCTTTCAGACTGGGAGAAATCAAACCTTTTACCTGTACCCAGCAGTGCTGCAGACACTAAATGACCACTGAATTCAGAGGTAGCTCTTTTTGCTCTGAAGACAGTATATTATAATTGTATTCTGGCTGCATGTGTCCCCCTGTTTCTACTGTATGAAATGCAGGAGTTTTATGCATGTGTCATCTTCACAGTAGTTCTGATGGTAGTGGTGCTACTCCTTCATGTCAGCAGGCAAAAACTGCTTTTTTGGTCAGGCTGTTGCATGTGGAAAGGCCATCCAGCACACATGGAGTTAGACGTTTCAGGGCTACCAAATTCTCATTTTCATCCACTAAGCTCAACCTTAGTGCTGCCTGTCCAGTGATAACTTCTTCCATAAAAGAAATTGAGCCCTTTTTTCTTATTGTGACTTTTGTTCTGGGTCCTTCCCAAGACTGGGAATGAAAATGAGAAAAAATATACAAGCTAATCCTTTTAATGGTGGTGTTTTCTGCATCTACCAGATGGATCTTGTTTTTCCAAAGCACAGAGCTAAAATTTGGGAATCTGATTGAGTGAATCAGACAAGCATGATGCAAAGAGCCAAAAAATGTAAAATCAAAATACCTTGGTATGTTTTGTTTGAAAAAAAAAGTGTTTAAATTTTCATCAATATTTTTTCATTGAAAGCTCAGAATAATATTTTGGAATTTAGGAGATTTTGTTGGTTTGTTGTTTGTTTGTTTGTTTGTTTTTCCTGGCAAAGTACCATTTTCTAATTGTCTATAATGAATATCTATAAAGCACTTTCATATTTTAATTATTCAGCTATGATATGTTATTGCCAAATACCTCCAGACATATGCATGTTACCATGTCTTCTGGGGGCAGAAGTGTGTTTTTGAAGCAAATTCTATTTATCATACTTTGATTCCTATGGCAGGATTTTGGGAGATGCAAATGGTTTGGGAGCCTGCCTGATGTAAATCTGACATCAAAAAATGACATAAGTGACATAAAAGCCAAAATAAGCCCAGTGATATTTGGTCCTCAGTACCAGTCGCTTTGCTTTACCCATCCATTGCAAGTGGCATGAATGTAAGCACAGATATTATTCAGACCAATTAGATTTAATAGTTTCCAATCCAAATTGCAAAAATTATCACCAATGTGAAGTTTTGTCCAGGCTACCCTTATCTTTCCAGTTCATCAAACCTGTCCAGCAGTTTCACAACATGCTTTCTCGTGAGATCTCCCATGTCTGGGTTCCCAGAAATTCCTTCAGAGCTGCAGTGCCTCATTTTTGATTCTGATTCTGGCCAGATGCTGGAAATTCATAAGGAATACAAAATGAGGAGGAAAGCTCCATCAGGATGAAACGATGAGTGGAGGTTAAAGTCATTCACACACAGGTTAGGACTGTATCCTCGCAGATTCCTTTCCAGAAGAGAAGTTACTTGAAGGAGATCTGCTGTAATTAGGCATAGATCTGCCATGTCTATCTTTGCTACATGTTTCTTTAATTAGAGCACCACGCTTTAAGGCTTTTCTTGCTATTAACAGGCACTGCCCATCTCATCTTTGATTCTGCATCTCTGCAGTGTGCTCTATACCACAGCTTTAGAATAGGCATAGGACATCTCTGCTGGATTTGTTTAAGCTCTTTGTAAACTCTGTGTAGTTTTAAAGAGCAGAACAATGCAGAAGAACTAGTGCAAGGTATACACATGATGAATATCACAAGAGGACTGAGAAGTGTTTACATTTGTAGCATCTCAGCTTGTTTTCTCTTGCCTTGCTGTTTCTGTTTCTCCTTTCATTTGCTTATGTTCTCATTTAGTTGAGTCCCAGGGGTAACTGCTTGCATGCCTTCATGTGTTCAGTGTCTCACAGCACAGACAGATGCTTTCCATCCCTGACTGCACCAAGCAGATCACAAAACTTTACAGTCAGGTCTGACATATTAAGCTGCTATGGTGCAGTTCCTCCATAACACAAGGGGAAATACTCACTGCCGCCTCTGCAGCACCTGCTCTGACCAGCTCCTGCTATATCAACTAAATTGGGTATCCTGGGACACAAGTCACCCAAGCCCAGTGCCTAATGTGTCGCTCAGTGTATGCCTCTTACAGATCTTGTTAGTGGTTCTGGGCACAGAGGAAGCATTTTCTGAAGATGTGTCATTAGTTCATTGCCCATTAATGGCCTGCCCTATGTGTAAATGTCTCTGGACAGTCCCATGTGTTTAATCTGCTTCCTTTATCGTTCACAGATATTATCTCTGGCCCAGGCTTCACTTTGCTGTGGTTGCACTCCAGTATAAGAGTTTTTCCCATGACCCTTGTTTTGGATTTAAGGCATTGGAAGGACCTCAGCATTTCTAAAATATTGTTACCAAATCAAGTCAGAAAAGCAACCAGAAATACAGATGGGAGGTTGCAGTCCATGTTAGCCAAGCAAACAGGAACAGTATTATCAAAATCAAACACACACAGTATTATCAAAATCAGATTAGATGAGATGACTTTTCATGTAGGGGACTCATGCTCTCTTTAGGTTAAGTAGATTTGTATAGGTGTCGTAAAAAAATTGAACTAAAATATTAGTGTGCTGAAGTGTATTGAATTTCTCAAAAGCCAAGAAATTCCTTGTAAAGGCATCTTTGCCTACAGAAGGCTTTAGATCTCTGATGTAGAGAGATGCATGGAAGATATTTTTTCACAGCTACAACTGTTAGAACAAAGGATCTCTGGAAGAAAGTTATGGGTGTCATAACTTGTCAGGACTTGAATCAGCAAGGAAACCACTGGTCTTGTTTTACCTTAGCTATTTTTATGCTAAAAGCATTTATGCTACTTTTATGCTGATTTTATTCAAGTCCATTGATCTGTTAGTGCTGCCATAGGTCTGACTCCCTTTATGCTGCAAATACCCTAGCAAGTATTTACATTATATTTTAAAGGCCAGAATCTTTTAAGACAGAGGGAAGATCAAGAAGATCATATCAATTCTGCAGTGATAAATTGGATGCTCTCATATAGTTAAAGAAAAAAACCAGAAATACAATATTTCTCTTACTGACACCATCAGCTTTTTAAGGCTGAGCCTTTCCAAATAATGGACTTCAGCAATGGGCTAACCATCTGTGCAATCAAACCTCCCTCACCTACAAAAAATGTAGGTGGTTAATATGGTTAAAATCTAGATAAGCAAATAAAATAATCACTTAAAAAAAAAAAAGTAAAGGTCAACTAGGAACAACAAGATCAACAAGATTAATTCACCTTTTTATTGTGTATTAGCAGGCTAGTGGAAGGAATACAGCCAGCTCCTGCTTTTCAATAGTGTATTGATAATTTCCAGATGTCAGGTGTTAATTCCCTAAAATGTCTCAGCTTCATCAGTTGAAGCTGTCTGGAATTTGCTGACCATCTTCCTCTGGAGCTGAGGACCTGGAAGATTTAGTCCTTTCTCTTTGCTTGTCTGATTGTCAGCTGCTGTATCAAATAAATTGTGGTATTTCATGGCACTTAGGGCTCCCTCCTGCAAGGCTGCCCATTGAGCTGCAGGAAGAACTTGCTTACATGGGTAGTTTGGAATTTCTTCCTTTATGACAGCATTTGGCAAGTTGTCCAAATTGGAATTTGTCTCTGGACACTAAGAATGCCCCCTGCATGTTTGTGGAAATGTTGAAAGTGTTGTGGCTTCTTTCATGTCTCCACCAGTACGATCCCTCTGCCCTGCCAGCTGGTGCCCACAGAGCTCTGCAGAGGGGCCATTCCCCTGATGCTGTGCATCTCCAATGTTCCTTCTGGCTTTGTTTGCAAAACTGTCCAGTTTTTGCATGTTCAAATATCAATTCAAATGCTTGTTTGCACAGATATGCTGTTTACCTCATCCTTCTAAGCCTCATTCAGTCCCCTCAGGGCTGATAGTGAAGCAGCAGTGCCTGGCTGTGTCAGGCCACGGCTGAGGTTTGCACAGGGACAGCTCACAGCTCAGTGGAGTCTTGGTGCTTTTCCATTTCCCAAGGCAAGATCTGAGGCTTCTCATAGAGCAGGGTCACATTTGTCTTCAAGGCTACCCTAATGCAAACAAGAGTCTTTTGAGGAGAGAGGAAGATGCATCCCAGAAGAGAAAAAAAAAACCACTTCAAAATGAAGAAAAGCAACAATCTTCCTGCAAGAACATTTGAAAGAAATAAATACTTTTTCCTACCTGAACTCCTGATCTCAACAGGCAGCAATGCTTTAGAAGCATCTTTTCTTCACTGTTTAAAGGAAATAATTCAGCAGGAAATTTTTGGCAAAGTGAGACACTGTCTGAAGCAGAACATTTTCAGTTGATGATATTAATGAAAAAAAATCAGAACTCCAGTATTTTCAAGAGTAAACTTGCATTATGTTTGTCAGAAAAAGTACAGTAGTCTCTCTTTCTCTCTCTCCCCATTTTTTGAAGGCACATGAAAATGTCTTTCTAGATCAGATTATTTTCACTCTTTTTGTTTCTTTTCAGACAAAAAAATGTTCTCTCTGATACTTTCATGTTTCTTCAGAGAAAAACACTAATTGGCTTCCATCACAAGAAAATAACTCTCTAGAAGAAAAAATAGTGTCTGTTGTCCCTTTACATCAATTTTATGTTTCTTAGTTGCGTCAGCACAGAGGATGACTGATTCTGTTTTTTGAGAAAGGGTATGGTTCCTGCCTAACTTTTATTTATTCATTATTACTGAAAGTAGATAAGAAATAACTAGAGGGAGTTGAAAAGATTTTAGTTGGGGACTGTATTCCTTTTTATTTCCTTTGCTCTGGAAGAAATTAGTTTTACAGTCCTTTTTTTTTGTCTCCTTCAGGCTTAGTTCACTTTGCTAGTCACAAGAAAATGTTTGTGACACAAAAAGTGAACAGGAAGGAGATTGAATGGCCCCCACATGTAGACAGTAGGAACATGGAAATTCATGTGTGTAGCAAGATTTTTTTTCAAACCTTTGCTTTGAACACTTCAGTGCTGCTTTGCAGAGCAAATCTCACCTAAAAACAGTAGTTGAGAAGGATGATAACCTAGCATTTTGGCTGTGAAACCTCAAATTACTCTTAGAGGAGTTTGTCTTCCCATTTGTGATTGGAACTTCATCCACCCTACAAAGTGCAGTGCTGAAATGCTACTACAGACCCGGAGACCTCCTGAGCTGTGTCAGCTCAGCCCAGACTCTGCCTGGACTGAGGAGCTTCAAACAGATACCAGAGGACACAATCTTGGCATTCCCAGGAACTAGAACCTTTCTATAACCAGCTTACTGTTTGGATAGTAAGATAATCATAATTTTTCTACATATCTCTTGGTAGGTATTTTCTATTTAAACCCCAGGTGGCCAAACAGTGTTTGTGGGCTTGGATCCCCCAGGTCAGCTGTGGCTCTGTTTTAGGATTATAGCACCCAAAAGGCAGAGATTCCTTCAGCCAGGCAATGCTGTCACTGTGGTGTGGGGACAGCAAGTGTCAACCACTCAGTGACACAGTCTGAACCTTCAGACTTGCATTGCTTTGATTGTGTAGGACACACTGGAGTTAATGTGGGTGCATTTCTTACCTTTTGTGGGTCCCTCTAGTAATTCTCATAGCTGCGTGTTTTAGAGCTGATTCTTATTCTCAGATTTTTGATTCCACTCTCCAAGGACTTTTGGAAGATATCTCTACACCCAGGCACTCAAATAGTACCACTCTTTCAGAAAAATGGGCAAAGAGTCCTTCCTGGACCTTGGATGCTTTTCCAGACACTATGGATGCTTTTTGTGCCTCTCGTTGCATTCTGCATTAGTCAGCAGAGAGATGGGACTTGACATGCAAGCAAGTAAAGGACCTGCTTTATCCATCCATCCGGTTCAGGAGCAAAACTTCAGGTGTCATAAATTGGAATGGCTCTGACAAAGTCACCTGCTTTTGTCATATTAGTCTCAGTGAATGTCTTTTGGTTTGCACTTGGTGAATATTTGGTCTTACTTTTGTAGAACTGCCAGCCCCAGAGAAACTCAAAGATTCCCCAGTTTCTTGTGTTTCTAAGAGCACACCTGAAAGGAGGTGAAAAGCTACTTCTAAATGGCCCACATATCTCAATGCCACAGAGACTGATGGCTTATTTGGCCATGTAGTGATGAATTATGAAACTTGGGTCCCATTCTATTTAGCAAACTCATACAGATGTGTCCTTGCAGCTGAGAATTTTCACCAGGCTTTTCTCCAGGCAGGACCAACCTGAAATCAGCTCTATTGTGACACAATAGAGAATTCCAAATCTGTCAAAATAAGGGAATTTCTAAACCACAAGATAGCACTGGTTCATTTAATGTCTGAGAAGGATGAAGGCATTTTCAGCAAAGGAAGATGAAAAATTGCAGCCATGTCACCAACTATTCCAATCAGTCACCATTTTTCCTCTAGGGTATACGTTGTTCAGAGGAAGGACTTATTCCTGAACTAAGCTGGCGTTCACTTCACACCCTAAAGCACAAAAATTAGATAACATTTTTAACTTCATCCCAGGTATTATAACTGCACCTATCTAATCCTTTTATCTCTGCTGTGACATTTTCATATCTCATTTTTTTACCAGTAACTTCAGAATAACACAAATGATTTTGTGTTCCAGGTGTATGGCCATAGAGAAGCCTTATGACCAGCTGAGTTATTAGATAGCACACCACAAAAAGCTTGTTCATCATCTCTCTAGAGGAAAAAATTTGCTCTATGACAAAGGTTATTATTAGATTTTATCTTCAGTGCAGTAGAGTATCAAAAATCAGAAGTGCATTTTTGGATCTGATACTCTTAACATTTTATGTAGGGTGAATAAAAGGACAAAACTCCAAGCAAGCCAGAATTTTGTAATTACATACAGACAAATTACCAGCGTCCTTGAGCATCAGAAGCATTAATGCAGTGAGAAGTTCTTAGCATAATTTCCTTTAAAAAACTCTAAAACAACAAAACCTGTATTGAACCTTTGTCATTTTGAAGACAATAGTGAAAATGAAGAGAGATGTAAATCAAATAAGGATCATATGGAACATCCTTGGGAAATCGCCTTAATCACTTGGAATAAATCCTCAGGCACACACTGTATGCAGGATGATTAAGATAGGCAGAAACAATTACTGTTGAAGAAGTGGATCAGAAAATTGTTGTTTCATAGGTCAGTCTGAAAAGACTAAAAAAAATTTGAAAAAAAAAAAACAAACTGTTACAGAACAGAAAAATTGTATCACTTGCTTTAGTAAAAAGTTTTGGCAAATTCAGTTCAGGTCGAATGAGCAACAGACTACATGGGAGTCTAGGAGGAGTTAAATTGGAGGGAGTTAAAACTAAATAAACAAACAAACAAAAACCCAAATAAAAAACACAAGCCAAAAACCCAGGCCAGCTCTGTAAGTGTTCCTGATAATGCAGAATTTAACATCAAAGTATCTTCCTCAGGCTACTGAGAACAGCAGTATCAGCTGGATATTTTATAATGAGCCTAGACAAAGAAGAATAATTAATAGATACTAAAAGGCTAAATGACCTGCATAACTACAAGCAAAATAACATTTTGATATTCTTTTTTCTCATCTGACTTGACAGCTTTTTTGGGGAAAAACATTGCTTCTGTTTGGGAAAAAAGACATTCTTTTTCCTGGTTTGCAGAATGGTTTTGAACACGTTTCAGTGTTATAAGTTCTTTAAAAGCCCAATCAAGGCAGTAGAATATCTGGGGAAGAAAGCCATGTGATCTTCCTTGTGGTGTCCCTCATCCATCTTCCCCTGTGCTTTTGTTTCTTTGGAGCTCTGCCAAATTACACAAATTGGGGTTTTGTCTGTGTAAAGTGCTGAGAGATCCTTGGATAATTCCTCTCTATACATATAAGGAAGGTCTAAATGATTCAGGAAGCTGAGTCTCACCAGACTCCTGAAGGCCTTTGACACCTTTGCAGTATCCTTTGTTTTCTCCATGTTCATTTCCTGCCTGAACGATTTGATTGTTAGCAAAGCTTGCAAGGCCTAATTTCTGCTTTGACAGAATATGTTCCCTTTGTGCACGGGTGTTGTCAAGGAGTGGCTGAAGGGCACTCAGGCTGCCTAAACTTCCCTGAGGAACCTTGTGATGCTGACCAGACATCACATGGTATGGAATATCCCTTTGGTCAGTTTGGATCAGCTGTCCTGGCTATGTCCCTCCCATGCCCACCCATCCTGCTCATGATGAGGGGAATGCTGGAGAGACTGTGCTGATGCTGTGCCAGCACTGCTCAGTAGTAGCTAAAACACTGGTGTGTTATCAACACCTTTCCATCTACTGATACAAAAGCACAGCACCAAGGCTGCCTTGGGAAAATCAGCTCATCTCAGTCAGAGCCAATACCCCTGTCATGGGGTGCTGACAGCAAACAGACAAATTAGAAGCATGAGAAAAACCTAAGTGAGGATTTGGGCCAGGATAACAAGTAAGAAAACTGTGTTAGAAGCACTGTTTGCTAGAGAGGGATCCTCAGCAGAAGTAAATGAGAGAAGGGACTGCATTATCAGTGCTTAACAATATATGGCATGGAACAAACTTATTCAGAGTATTCATTCTTTGAGACCATTTACATGACATTTCTACAGTCATACCTAAGCTGTTGAAAGGAGTAGAAATATATGTTCTACCTCACAGTGCTACAAGAGCTGGATCTGTCAAGTGAACACTTATATTTTTTAGCCTCTCTGCTTCCTTCTTTAATGTTCTCTCTGTTAATGTAATTTTTTTTTTCTGCATTGCAGGGACAGCAAGGTTATCAGCTGAGGTCACTACCCTAATATACAACATGCTGCTCAGAAGAGGAACATTGCTAGAAATCATATCCTAACTAAACAAAGGTGAACAAAAGACAAAAATCTTGGCCCTGCTCACAGTCTTGCAAGGTCACCACCAAAATCAAGCTCAACTAAACTGATTTTTACAAAGGAACTGGACACAATCCAGGGTCAGCCTCTAAGATCCCAGAGGATCTCACAACCTGAGGATGCCCATGTCAGCATGCTGTGGCTGCAGCCACACAAGCTGCATGCGCAGGGTTGGGATGGGGAGTATTTTAGGTTCTCCATGGTCAGTGTTGCTTTCTGCCATTTGTAATGCACACTGGTAACGTAGATCTTCACTTTATGTGTAAGTCAAGCTTTCCACCCATTTTTCTGTTTCACCAGGCTTCCTTGGGAGGAGGACACATTACCCTTGGAGAAAGAGAAAACATATACTGAGGTGAAAGCATGCCAAAGAAACCAGTGGGTGAAAGGGGAGCGAGGAGAGGAAGGTGATAAATTGAGCTGGACAGCAGTTGGCCTTTGGGAAGGCAGAAAATACATAATCTCCAGTATTTTTTTCATTTGTAATGCTGAATATTCTATTGCATTAATCAGTGGCCACTCAGGCAGCAGTAGCAGCAGAAAAAAAAAGGAATTAAAAAAAATGTCCAGACCAGCTCTGTGCAGAATTAATCAGTCTTTGAAGCATAGTAATGAATTAATTTGTTACAAAAATTATGAAATAATAGAAATGTTCCCTCCTCTCTTTACCCCAGAAGGGTTCTAATGTGTGAGTTCTCATTAGTATTCACTTCTGTCAAATAGAAGGATTATTCACCTTTACTGGATAATGTTTAAATGTCAAAAATGTTTGCATTGTCGTCTTAAATTAGTGATTCTTTTTGCAGTCATCTAACCCATTTGTATGTAATGCACAGATGTAATTTAAAATTGAGGCCATAAAAAACTGAGAAGTTCCCAAATTCTAGGCCAACACAGTAATACCCTGTCCCCATGCCTTTGGATAATTCTCATTTCTCACTTGAGGAATTAGACATGGACATATGTTAATTAATATCTCTCCTCTCCATTCAAATCCTGGCATGGCAAAGGCAATAAGGAGAAAATAGGAAGGCTCCACAGAGGGAAATGAGTTTAAACATTAGCATCTGCAGATATAGCCATATATTCCTGACTGCTGAAAAATGCAGCCTCACATAGATTTGGGGTAGTTACTTTCCCAGAAATAATCTTGATACGTGGCTTAATTTCTAAAGGAAATGTTCTGGTTCTCCAGTACAAGGTTGGATTGAATGTGGAGGTGATTGCATGATATTCTACAGCCTATATTGAGAGGAGATCAAACAAAAGCAGAAGTGTCCCTCTGTCCTTAAAAAACATGCCTCTCTCTCTGAGAAGTTTAATCTATGTCTCTTGGATATCAAGTAGTTTTTTAATTTTTATAATCTATAACATGGTAGCACGCTAAGTTTGTGGTGGAGTTGCTCAGTTTTAATCTCCAGGAAAGTAGACAGCAAGGTCTCTGCTCCACTGCTCTTCTATTCTACAAGAGCATTTGGGGGGAAAAGAGAAAGCAATATGTGTATGACAGAGCAGAACAGGCAAAGGGAGAAAAGTAGGAGGAACATGATCAGATTGACTCAAAAATACTTCAGGAGCCAGGAAAATAATCAGATCAGTCAAAGGAGCCTTCAGGAAGGGGTTAAAGTGATAGAGCTTTTTTGGTGGTAGACGACAAGAAAAGAATAAGATGAATCATCTGAGTTAATTTAATGAGACTGGAGTGGATGACTTCTGAAACATCAGTCTTGACTGATTTCTCTGAAGGAAATTCAGATGCCCCCTCTGATGAGGGAGTGTGACAGCCATGAACATGCTACTCTAGTTTATGACACTTGCAAAGTGTCTACATTATTGTAGAAGACCAACACATGATACAGGCAAAAGTCTCTGCCAAGTGGTTTTCCATCCTTGGTGGTGCTTGAAGTGCCAAATGATGTTTCAGCAGATTTGCTTCAGCATGTCTTACTCCTTTCCTCAAGAAGGACACCGTGTTGGAAATACTCCAGGCACAGGGAAACTGATCAAAAAGGAAATCAGATTTTATCACTAAGATCAGCTGTGGCTCAGGTTGAATGTGCTGCTATTATAAGTGGTTTGAGATTTATGCTGGCCAAGAATGCAAACAACTGCTCCTTGCTATTTCAAATGACTGCTACCAGTTTTATTATTCCCAGGCAGGTAAGGAAAATGCTGTGAAAAATACCAACGTTTCAAACCTGGACTTCTCAGATAATGCACATTACTGCCTCAGAGTCCTCTTATTGTCTATCTTTGCAAACAGCTGGCAACAGCTCTTGGCAAATAATATCATCTTTGGTGAGTATGAGAGCTGGGGGACCCCCAGGGGTGCAGAAGGATTTGTACCCAGCTTCACCACCAGCTCCTCCTGGATTTGCTTTTCTCTTGCTCTCTGCTCCAGTTCTTTCTTGGTGAACATAGGATAAAAATTACTTCATTCCTTAACAACTGAAAAGTGTGCTGACCAGAGGAATGACATCTCTTTTGCCCTTTCCAGGCTCTCTGTGCAGCATGGGCAGCTAAGGACATGCAGTGACACTACTTTATCTACATTTCTATTACGTTCAGTTTTAGGTTTCATCTCCTGCTGCAGAGCTTTGGTGGCAGACAGCATATGGTGCTGTAGTACCTCAGAACCCACCTGCTGTACTAGCTGCCTGGCACAACCGCTGCTGCTACTCCTGTCAGACATAGTATTTTTGCCCTTTAATGTTGGATTGTTTTAAAAAACCTGACAAGCTGTCACCCAACAGCTGGTCTTTTCACAGGCACCAGAAAATTAATCTCCAAAGCAATGTTTTCTTACATCAAGGATTTTGTGATAAACAACTGTTTAAAGCAACAACATCTGGAAGGGGAGAGGCCTCAGCAGCAGGATGAGGGTGGCCAGGGACAAGTGTTCTGTGCTACCCCTGCTGCTCAGCCACCTCCGCTTTCCATCACTTCTCACGTCAGTGGTGACCAATGCAAAGCAAACTCATTAATCCTGCTGCTAGAGAATTAAAATCCCCAGGTTGAAATTGCATATTTACTCACATCTCGACTTGAAATAATCGCAGTGCACGACAGAACTACTGTTGATTACCTTGTCTGATCACATCCTTAATTAGTGTTACGCAAATTTAGTGAGTAATGTTGAGACTCCAGGACAAGGAAGCAGCAAACAGAATGAAGCACAGGGCCAGTCTCCAAGGAGCTTTAGCTCTGTGCAGAAATTCACTGACCCAGGGCAAGTCAGCTACACTGCAGATGTGTTTAAATACAATGTGGATGCTTATTTACCGAGCCACAAGAAGTTAATTCCATGTTATACCGTGCTCTTGAACACTGAGGAATGAGAAATCCTAGATAGAATTATTTCAAACTCTGATAAATATTTGTCTGTCAGAAAACAAAAATGAGAGACTAGACCTTCATCTTCTAACTCGTAAATGACTAATGAATTTTGCTGTCCAGAATTTCAAGTCTCTCAGAAGATGTGGTTAGCAGAAGCTGCTGAGGATCTCTCTGCTGAAAAACACAGCCTTTCCTGTAAAAGTGAAAAGGTTCTAGCTTTTAACTTCCAGCTCATTTTCTTTTCATGTTTCTGACAGATTTACAGACAGAGTGGCTTTGCAGTTCCCTCAGCCTGTCCTGTGGATAAGGTGACCAGTGAGAGGAAGACAGTAACTCCTGCTTCTCTGTCACAAGAGGGCCACCTTCAATTTTACATCTATATGGTGATATATATGGATGTCAGTGCTTTGGACCAGTTTTATCACTGTCACAGGTGTCATCGTCACCTACAGGAGTGACTGCCTCCTCAGCAATGTGATGACAAAGTGTCTCAGTGATTTCCTTTAAGAATGAGGTTTGAATTTTGAAAAGCAAAATCAATTTATGCTCTCATGCATACTCCCAGATTATGAGAGCATTGCTATGAGATCACCTATAAGACTTAGGAAACAGATCATTAGAGTAATTCACTCGATATGGTTATGCCAAAGATAATTCACTTTTCAGCCATGTAATAAGATCCCACAGGGTCATTACTTCTTTGCTACATCATCAAAAATAATGAGATTCATTTTTCTCAGTTTATGTGGAAATAGACACTGCATCTTATCATCCCCAGCTGAGTGAAATTGAAAACTGCAGCAGTTTCTTGAAATTTTCCAAGGTGAAAAAGCATTATTTAAAATGTAAGATTTAATGCATTAATTCCAGAGGCTTGGATTGTCTCTCCCTGGCAGTTGAGCCTTTTATCACTAGCAGGATATTAGACAGATGAGCAACTGTGAAAATAAGATTTTTGTATGTTATTTCTGAAAAGCAAAAAAAAAGTATTTGTCAGGTTCATTAGTAAAAGAAAAATAGGACAAAAAAAAGTGTGAAGACAAAAATTGATTACCACTATATGTGGTATAAATCAGAAGGTTTTGCTTATGTACTTGAAAAGCACTGTCTTAAAACATGAAGCAAGGCACAGAGACTGCAAGTTGCTTGAAGGATCCATAAGTTTAGGAAGGGCATACTCTGGGTTCTTGGTAATGATGTTTGTGCAGGTAAATGTTCCTTCATTCAGAGTAACACTCACTATTTCAGCAACCATCCTATCACATAATAGGTGGGGTTTTAACTTATTAGATGCTTTCCAGTAGTAGCACTGTTCATCTCTTTGAAGATGCCTAAATTATATTAGACCAGCTTCTGCCTGGTGATTTTTTTACCAGTATGGATCAGCTGATCCTTTGGAAATGGAGGAACTATAAACCACTCACTTTTTCAGTCAAGCATTAGTCTGTTAGATTTATTTTTTTATTACAGCATCTCTTTTTATACCACTTCACACTGTGCAGGACCATGTTCAGGAACCTACAATTCATCCCAAAACTGTATGGGGTCTGACACCAATATTCACAGCCCAGGCACTGTCAGGACAGAGAGAGATGATAATAGTGTAGAAAACATAGAAAACTTTTCAGTCTACATAATCAGACATGAATGGGGCAAGGGATAAAGACAGCTGGAAATACACAGAAAATATATTTTATTCAGCAAGGTCATAGCGAGCATGAGGACAAAGTCTTGGTTTTCTGATTTTTATTTATCCTAAGTGTTTTAAGGTCTAAATATGAGGATGCTGCTGACAGAAAGGTGCCCACTGAAGGAGAATGTTATGACAACAGAGGAAATAAGAATTTCTTGAACAAAGAAAAGTGGTATCACAGCAAAGCAACCTGGGGGACTCCTTGTTTCTGTGCAGGGTACTCTTTGTGGAGATTCCACACAGACCTCATTGCCTCCCTGCCCATGCAGGAAAGCCAATCCCTGGTTTAGATAGGTGCTATGGGCCTTGCACCCACCAACACAGTTAATGCAGTGCTAGCAGATGCTCAGGAGGCTGTAAATGGTGTGTGGCTTTTCATTGTGCTGTTGTACAACCCATGGAGGGACCAAAAGTACACAGCTCCTGAGACACTTCTCTGAGACAGTAATGGATTTATGGAGCCTCCTTCTTGTCCTTTAATTCTGAAGGACAGGTGGTAAAAGTTGACTTCCTCTGACAGAAATCTAGGGAAAAGCAGCTGACAGCCAGACCCCTTGGAAGAACCCATCACATTTCCAAGCACTGCCTGTGTCCGTGCAGCGCAGCCAGCACTTCCCCTACCGACAGCAAGTATCATCCGAGCAGGTTCCTGTGTTAGCAGCAAGAAAACCTTATGCAAATTCCACTCCTGTAGGCATCTTTGTGAAAGAGTCACTGTACAGGACATTGCAAGTCAGCAAATCTGAATTTGAATGGCAAGTGTCTCCCCTGTGGTAAATTGGCAAAGTCATGCTGAATTTCAGTGAGACTGCATCAGTTTGTGCTGGTTGAGGAACTGATTGCTTCAGCTGACTTATTATACTTCCTAACTTAGGCAATAGCTGAACATAAAGATCACTCCTTGTATGTCAGCTTAATTAGAAGTGACTAATTTAATGAATAAAGTGTAATTAATGTTTATTATGCCATGCAAATATCTTTTTTCAACAAGCCAGATAGATTTTTCTTTCTCTTGTAACCATAGCAGCCTGATTGCATTTGATCAACGTAATAAAAAGTGCAGCTGCAGACTCTAGGGTTAGGCTACATATACTAAAGGTATATAACTTACAGGCCTTCACTGGGAACCTGAACTGCCTATTTAGAAGCACTCAGTGCATCAGGCATGGACGTTCTTAACCCTAAATTAGGTTTAATTTTATTCTAATTGAAACCAGAGGAAAGAAGAAGCTGCTCTTTTCAAGACAAAGAAATTTCATTGACGTAAAAATAGTAAAACCAGAAAGAACCAGATCTTATCATCTCCCAGTATCCCCCTTCAATTCAATGGATTCAGAAGCATTTCCGTCAGGACTGAAAAATCAAATTATAATAAGGTGTGGAACTCCTTATTTTCAGATTCAAAGAAAAATAAATCTGGACAGCTCATGAAAATCATAAACCACTTCCAAATCCAGAAGATCACACAATGAAGTAATTTACTATATTGATGAATAATGTGCCTGAACAGAACAGAGTATAAAATGAATATGTATCAAGGTTATAAATAATAAATAATAAAGTCAACACAAGTTATATCTTTTGAACTAAGATGAAAATATTTAAACATGCATACAAATATAAATAATATGCAAAAGAAGGTACCTCAAGCTGTATATGCTACGACAGCTCAGATTCAGATAGCTCAAATGACACTTTAATTGTATTAATTTTCAACAGGTTTTTTTTCAATCAGGTTTGGCCTTTTGGGTGTGTAGACTCCTGCTATTACAAATTATGCTGGCATGCTGGGGAAAGGACTGTGGATAGGGCATTGTTCCACAGCATGAGTCGAACCTGTTAAAGGATGTTATAAACAAAAGAAGAATCCAGTAAAACATGTACAGTCTTGTTTTAGATAGTGCCATAACGGTATGATTTGAGTTTTGTTAGCTTATTTTATATCTTTATTTCTCACCTAAAAGCACATAATGCTACAGCTGTAGTTCACTCTATGACAGGGATCCCATCAGAATCAAAATCTCAGTGCCAGTCACCTGCTTCATTTATTTCTTGCTGTGAGCCTAATGAGAAAACAGCCAGAGCTACCTTAAGAAGCTGAGAGGAGAAATATCATTTTTCCAGAGGTACCAAGAAATTCCAACTCTTCTGAACATGAGAGACAGAAAGAACAGCTGAAATATCAAGAAATATCATTGTGAAAAGAAAAATCATCTCATTCTCAGTGTGATGGACTTAGATTGTAACTGTCAGAGCCACAGGAGAAAAAAATGGGAATTGGGCAAAAACTTTTCCAAATCTTGGGGAATTAAAATTTATCTAATGGCTTCAAGAGAAATTCCATTGCACCAGTGTTATTCACACCTTCCCTTATGAGCCAAGTTCTCTCAGAATACCCAAGCAAAGCACACCCCCAAGGTTTTTTTACTAAGTCCTAAATGTGCAGCAGAATTGGTATTCTAGAGATTAAAAGTGCTAAGGATGATTATTTGGGGAAGAATGTGTGACATAGAACATAATGTTTATGTAGGAAGATGGACATTAAGATAATGACAAGCTTTGGGTGAGGCAGGAGAGTGAGGCAACAGTTCTCACGGATCATTGGATGCCTGTTACCTTTTTTTGGTTATTTCTTTGGTCTGCAAACTCAGTAGAAACCATTGTGGGAAGAGCTGGTTGCAAATTCATTCTTTAACCATAAAATCAATTAATAATAATAAAGAAAATTAGATCATTTTCACCTAAAGATTTTTTACAGTACTTGAACTTTGGTAAAAAACTTCAACCACTGTTGATTAGAACGGCTTCTTTTGGTGAAGCATAAAATATAAGATATAAAAAGGCCTATATTCTTATGGTAAAGCCATTTTCCTGCTGTTACAGAAAACTAGGGATAAATTGTTATGTATTTATGACTGATTTTTTTTTGATATTTCAGACACTCTAGGATATCCCAGGAGGTTGTATCCTGAAAAAGCAATACCATATGCTTTCTGCAAATACATCAGTAGGAGCTCTCTAACAGTTCTCCATATATGCCAAAAAACTGGGTCATAGCAGAACTCTCTGAATATTGCCAACATTAAAAAAATGCTTTCTGATGCAAATTTGGGGAAGTGTATTAAAAAAAATAAAATTAAGATATTCTGTACTTTTGACTCCGTTAAAAGTACTGAGATGTTTCAATATTGAGTTTCAGGTATTCCATACCATATTTCTGTGTCCTTTCCAATTGAAATCCATTCTGTTCCTACTGGTGGAGGTGAGTATTGGTTTAACCTGGGAGGTACTCAGACACTGGAGATGCTGATGGCAGCGTGAGATGCCAAGACAGCTCTTGCAACAGAACTCATTTCAGAGGTTCTGGGAGAAAGGATTTCCCATTTCCTATCAGTGCCACTTTCCCCATGTCAGCAGTAGTAACTTTAGGCTTGACTGAAGGCCCTCATGTTGAATAATGTGAAAACTCAAAGGACTTTCTGTCCTGCAGAAGAACATTAGCCATAAGAGCTGTCTGACTGGACAGCATGTAGAAGGTCAGTGATGACATTATTATTTTTAATGAGCAAATAGCACAGCAAATATAAAAAGTAATTTGACTGCATTTGCCAGAAAAGTGTCTTACAACAAAAAGAGCAAGGGTGATTGTTTAAGTGAAGAGAGGCAGGAGTTTATATGAGCATGGGAATCCTCATGGAAACAACAGCCATTCCTGGCTTTGCTCCCAGGCAGAACAAGCTGAGTGGCAACTGATCAGGTGTCTTATATAAAAAATTAGTATTGTCTGCTGTTACAAGCCTGGTGGGTGCTCAAATACCTGTATTGCTCCTTCCCTACCTGCAGCTTTATCTCAGCTAATATAAAATATTGCCTTTTTCCTGTTGTGCCCTAATCTTATGACTCCGTAACAACAGGCACTGGGCCAGGCTGGCTTCTAGCAACCCCAGCTTTCAAATATCGTTTGCCTGGTTGTTTTCATGCTCAGTTCCATTCACTTTATGGCAGATAAAGATGTCAGGTCATTCTGTTCTTGCTGTGTCAGTGATCACATTCTGCAAACCCTTAGGTTTAACACCAGAGCCCCAACACATGACAAAGATTCCTCTTCTCTACGGGACCAGGATGCAATTAATGCATTTTTACAGACACCAGAGGCTGTGTTGTACAGGTGTGCACTTCACCACCAAAGGAAAATTTATATCTTTTGTCCTTGGTAGGTTTAAGAAGTAGGAAATTGCACAAAGGCTGGGGAAGGAAAAATGGAAAACATGGCCTTAATTATTTTGAGGATAAATTATATTATTTATCATTGCTGCTCTACAAAGTTTTCTGTCCCACCTGAGCTGCAGCTTCTAACACAGTCTAAGATGAAGTACTGAGTAGCACTTGATTAGGTTAGAATAACCAAACCACGGGGATGGATAGGAATTTCTTACTTTGTATCACACAGGGGAAACAGAAACAAAAATTTTACTTCACTTTCACACGCTATAGGATGTCAGACTGTGCTTCTTTTTAGGATATTCAGTGAGAGAATTGAGTGCAGAGATAATGATACCTCAGTGGGAGATGTGTCTCAGTGAGGGAGGAATAAAAACTGACTGCAGACACCAAGGTATCTGTGAGAGTGAGCCCAAATTGTAGGTGTGGATGTGCAAAAATGAGGAGGAGGAGAGAGGTTTTCTCTCTTCCCAGATGTATTTTGTGCAGATTTCAGGCTCAGTGTTGTCGGGGAAATCCCACCTGCAGAAGAAACAAGGATGGAATACCCAGAAGGGACACAAAGCAGTGCCTCCACTTGCATATGTGACAAAGCCTTAAAATCTTTTCTCACAATGAGCTTACTTCCCCATGTACCTGGGACCATTAGAGGTATTCTGAGTTTTCCCTAGCTTGCTTCCTTCAGCACAACTTTTAGCAGCTCTGAACAGTACCATGGTGATTTGTTTCAGAAGAAAAGGGAGAAGTTTAAGAAGAAAATACATGTATATACCAAATAAAAAAGTTTCTTCTAGTGTCACCAGAGGTGCCCACTAGCACTGCTTAGTGTTGATGCAGGTACCATGTGCCTCTTCGCCATATGAAAAAAATAAAGAGACTTAGAAGAAGTCAGGCCAAAGGCATGCCGTGGATGGAAAATAAGTTTTCTTCTCTACTCTGAACAGGAAAGAAGGCAGATAATTTCCTTATGGGGGTTGCCATGGTTTTTATTAAGTATCTGCTGTCATTGGTGTATACTTTGCCCAATTTCAGAATACTAAACATGAAAGAATGACAGAACAACACACCTGACTACTTTCTTGCCAAGTATCTCAATGCTTTTGAGGTTTTCCCCACAGTCATTTTGATAGGAACCAGATTGTACAGGTATTAATGTAGTTTAGCAGGCAGAGGCATGACAGCCAGGCTTGCAGAACAGTATCTGCTCCCAGAGAGTAGGGTCTGGATACTCCTTTCAGCACATTTCAGTTTAGCTTTGTTTTGCAGCCAATAATTCTTCAGTCTTTCCTACCATGGTGACATGAGTCACATCCCTAGAGAGATGGTTTGGAATAGTTCCTTAAAAAGAGACAGTCTATAAGTAGTCATGATGATTTTTTTTTTTTTTCTGGCAGTTTCCACCCAAGAATATGAAAAAATTTGTTAAGTTTTTCCTCAGGTATTACAGTGCCTAAGGCAGGAGGACCTCATGGTCCTTCCCTCCTTGGGCACGGCAGTAACTGGCTTCCAGCCCAGACCTAGTGCTGAGCATTCCTGTGCACCTGAAATCCCACTTGGAGAAGGCTGCAGGAGGAGCACACTCCTCCCCACTGCCTGCTGAGAGCTTTGCCTGCACACTTAGCAGGAGTGAACATACAAAACTGAGGTCCAGAAATCTGAGTCCAGTCCCAGGTTTCCCCAAAGGCTGTCCCAGCTGCCTCTGTAAAATCAACGTCTCACTGCGTTTTTGATGTCTCCACAATGTCTCACATTGTGATAAACATATACAAAAAGGACTTGTTATTTTACATCTTTACAGTCATCACAAAGGATGTCTGGTTTTCAACTTTTCCATCATCTTGCTGTGGATATATTGTGAGGAAAAAACCTTTTTGTCTATAGAGGGAAAAGAGGAAAGAAAACACTGCAATGATGAAAAAAACCCTTTAAACTCCCACCATAGAAAGCACTTATATCAAAAAACATTTTTCAGCAAAATAGATCATTTATCCTGCACAAGATAAAGCCAAGATATAGAAAACAATAGTATTCTGCTTTTTGAGGCATCTTGTATTTTTGACAGCCTTAGCCCACAGCCTTTGATTAGATAAAGGCCTTAATATTGCATTACAGCAGAATTACCTACATTATGGCAGCTGCTTGTTGCAATTGTGTTGACATGACTGGCTTCTTGTGTGAATGTATTCTGGTCTTTCTAATCTCTTTAGCATCAGCAGCAGGACATTTTATTTGCAATTGATTTTTAAATTTAGGAGTAATTGAAGTTTAAGTGCAGCTACCTTCTTGCAACAGGGACAGGTTGATACTGTTTAAATCCTAATTATGCACTGATTAAAAGTGATTGCATTGCCAAAGTGAGCAAGGGCCACAATTTGTTTCATTCTTAAAGGCTCAGCATAGAAAATTCATTGCATTTCCAGGAAAACAGATCAACATAAAGAGGAAGCAATTAAGAGTTCATTGTTGAATCATTAATTTCCTAGTAATTTTTGGAAGGTAGACAAGGTAGACTTAACTTTGAAAGCAGATCTTGTTGACAACGAGGATTAGTCATTTAATGATTTTGGTACTTGATGATAGAAGCTTTACCTACCATCACTCATATTAGGTTTTGCTGAAGCACATAAGGCAGAAATGGGCTTATTTTCATGTAATCCAGTCTTGTAGTGATCTGGCGTTTGCTTCGTTTTCAAATTTAACAGTGAAGTGACAGCCTGTAAATTATTCTCATATAACAAGTAGGATAAACGAAACCACTCACACTTTTCCTATGAGCAGAAGTAATTTCATAAGCACCATAAAAAAAATCAGAAAGCATGAGGGAAAGAGAGCAGCAACATATACAACAGTGACAGGGCAAAGTCTGAACCCATTATTGCTGGGAGTTCTGGATCTGAGCTTTGTGACTGTCACAGGCAATGCCTGAGACAGGTCTGAATGATCTGTATTGTGGGAAGAACTTAGTCCAGACCTGTGCTGTGTACAGTATTGCTTTTATTATTTATTTAGACACAGGTTATGCTTGTAGAGTGGGCTCTCCTCTTGCATCTGATTTCTCACTGATGGAATATCAGCATCGCCAATGAAGTGTGAAGGCAGTACATGCCTGCACCATGGAGGCAGTTTAAAGGGGGTTGTTTTAGGGTTTTCTTTCTTCTTTCTTTCTCTATAGAAAACACTGGATTTATTCATTCCTGCCAGCCTGTTACTAGCAGGAAAATTTCAGTCATGGCCAACAGAATTGGCAAACAGAATTTGCACAGTGCCCTGGCTCAACTCACCATTCTTTCAGACAAGTGTCTCCCATCATTGCGGGTTCCCCAGGAGAAAGGGAACTCCATTCCTTTTGTCAGGCTTTAAGAAATCTCCCAGTATTTCACTGCCAGTGCAGAGAACAGTGCCACAGCTGAGTTAGGCTTCACTAAGGTAGCAGTTAGTAGTAATTGCTAATACTGATGGTATTAGCAATTACTACTATCAGTGTTATGCAGAACTCCAGGAAAGCACACACAGAATTTATCCAAACATTCCTCTTTCTGGGATATTAAGGTATGGGGTGCTTACAATGGGTAGAGCAAATGGCCACTGAGAGACCACTGTGGTACAGGAACTGTGAATTCTGCAGTCTTCTTCATATTCCTTACCAAACAATGGATAGAACCAGCTCCCATTTTGGTGATCACAGAGGAAGGCTCCAGTTCAAGTTTGCTTTTAGCCTGGCTCCTTGTGAAAGCAAGGCTCACACATTACTCTGTGTATTGAATTACTTTTGAACTCTTTTAGCCTATGTGTTCCCAGTGCAGCAGAGGAGATGGGTTGCCAGAATAACTTCGTTCCCATACAATTTGCAAGTCCAGTCAAAAACAGCAACCCAAATTTCATCAGTATCATTTTTTCTGCTGTAAGGAAAAACCTCAGAAAAACAGCAGAGAACTTTATGATTACATAAGGATAATGTATGAAAAAATCTGGGGGATGTAGGAAAAAATCTGGGTTTTTTTTTCAATTATAATTCAGTCACTGAGAGATACACATCCCTAACAAAGCAGACATACAGAAAACCATAATCTTTTTTATCTTAAACTTGTCAATAAGTAGTAAAATCAAACACAGAGGTTCATGTCAAAAGAACAATCATGGATTATCGACTAAGGTAAGTCTTGAAGTAATAATGTGAAAAGCTGTTATCAAAAGGTGTGTAGCTTCAACTGAAATGTTAGATTTATCAGGGTGAATGCATAGCAATTCCATTGCAAGGAAAAGCTGATCCAAAAGGGAATAGTTAAATAGCATTTAACAATAGTCCTTCAAGAAGTCACTGTCATTTTGGGTGACTCCCTGGAAGTCAGTGGGTTGTCTTCAGGCACATACTGGTTGTATTGAAGAGAAGCCATCTGTAATTCTGAATCCTGATCTTGAGTTTAGTGAAATTAGAAATTACCAATTTCTATCTCCCTAGTGACATTCTATTGTGGTTGAAACAAACAATTTCAATGGCTCTACTCAATACTTGCTTACTGTCTGTAGTATGATTTTTCTCAAACTTTTCTTGAACCATGATGATCACCTAGGGAGCTCTGAGTGCAGTCCATCCCAGGTATTGGCCCAGGATATTACAATATAAAAATGGCTTTGTTATAATTCCTTTTATGTGCATTGGTTTCTCAATTACATGATTTATAGAATTTTTCAGGCCCAATTTCTGCATGTGTGAAGACGCAGGAAAAGAGCAGGTCTAACATGGTGGCATGTAAGCCTGAATGTCTTTAGGGAATGCTGTCCCAAAGCCCAGTGAAATAGGTAGACTCTTTTCTTTTGTGCACTGTCTTCAGTGGGATTTTTGCAGGTTCAGAGGACATTTACAGGTTGCAGAGTATTGAATTAGAATCATGGAAGTGTTAATGTGTAATATATGCATAATAATAGAATGGTGGTTAGAAATCAATATTGGCATTTGTCTTTTGCAAAAGTCATAGAAATATGCTACTCCTGGGATTTAATGCAGGGTTAATATATAAAAAATCCCCTGGGATAATGTTTTTCTGTGCTCCAAGAATTAAGAGGTTTCTAAGACTAATCAAAACCTTTCACACACACTTTTTTCCATGTTGTAAATGGATCAAAAGTCTGAAAATGTATCTGAAGTTATTATGTTTGCATGAATATTTTAAAATCTATAAACAAGACCTTTACTTTGGAAAAAATCCATTTCCCATAAAGGATTCACAGGAAGAGCTGTATGTTCAAAATGTACTTTCTATTTATTTCACCTCATTTGGTTGTCTGAGCAACTTCCTTTTCAGGAAGGAGAATAATTGAAAACATCTGCTTACTTACTCAATATTTTCTTTAACTTCTTGAATTTCAGTAATAAGGAGGTAAACTTGACTCAACCTAATCTAAGGATGGATAAAGACTTTTGATACAGTTGTTAAACTTTCCAGAGCCAACAGGAGGTAACAACAGAGATGTTTCCCACACCCTTTTCTGCATCAGATTTTTCTCCTGACTTGTGGCTAGAATTCAGAAAACATGGTTAATCTATTAAAGAGAATGATCTGAGGTCATGGTACCAATATTATTTTGTGATGAGGCAGTTTGTCTTCACAGGCAGTTGTGGGCACTGACCTGGTGTCCAGTGGAGGGGTCAGCCTAGCAACTTTTTACAATCTTCCTTCTTATTCAACAGCCTTTAATTCTGTTTGGAGAATCTGTTTCCTGTTAAAATGTTTGAGTAACCAAGTATAGCCTCCTTCAACATTGCCACTCACCCACCAAATGTTTGCAGAACATTTGTGGATTTCCCAAGACATTCCTGAATTGATGGTGGTCTCCCATGATTTCCAGGAAAATGCATACAACTGTGACAAGTCAAATACCTTGGACTTATGAGAACAGAGATCACCAACAGTTTTGAAATATGAATAGACTTTGCCAAGCTGCTGGGAAAATAAAGCCAAACAAGCATTTTCTTTTGATGGTAAGAACATTCTGCTGAGCCTGTTTGATCTTTTTTTGTTGTTGTTATCTGAGTCCATATGGGATTAAATGAGAAAGACAAGGTCCTGTTCTACATTTTTATCATTACAGAATACCATGTCTTTTATACAGATGAATACAAAGGCTTGTCCCAAATGTTTTACTGTAAGATCTCTATCTCCTCCTTCAGATTTTTCCTATCACTACACAACCTAGATGAGCAGACTGCATCAACCATTTATTTTTCACTCTTAAACTGCATGTGACTGCATCAACTATTTATCTTCTTTCAATTATATCTTTCTGTTTCTTTTGATTCAAAAAAACCTGTGACCCGCTCAAAATGCTGCTTAGGAATTGTTAAATCTTACAAAGAATGTTTTTCTACTACAGGTGAATTTCATCTCCAATCCTTCAGCTGAATTTAATCCCAAATGAAATCCCTGCTCCCTGCAGCCCTCTGCACAGAATTGAACCAGTATAAAAGTCTTGTAGTAGCTGCAATTTTTTTGGGGGGTGAGCTTTTATGGTGTCATTAGTGGTGAGTCTTGGAGATGAATTTCTTGTGATGAAGCAGTCTGAGCAACAATCACCTCTGGTTCAGCAAGGAGAGGTGAGTGTTATGAAGAGCTTATATAATGCACTATGAAATCAATTGTTTAATAGAATATTTTTTTCTCAAGACTTTTAATGTTTTACTGGATGTTCAGGAAAAGGTTTAATCCTGGGTCTTTTGAATGACAATGACACTAACCTACAACCTAAAGAAGCCTGTGGGTACCTCTTTGTAGGCAGGGTGTGGCTGGTTTTAAGCTGGTTTATGGCTGGTTGCCTTAAGTTAACACTATGTGTTCAAAGGTTGTGCTAGATAAAGAATCCTGCTTTGTGCAAGAGACTCAGCCAGTGTCTTGGAGAAAATCTTCCTTTTAGTGTTTTCTAAAAAAACCCTAGATTTGGAAGTCTTGCTATTCTTTAATTTTGGAATTGATGTCCAGTTATCTTTTTTTCTGAAGTCAGCACAAAACCTTCCCTGGCTCTTGGTTTTCATACATTCCTGACTGTTGGCATAAAGTCAAAAAGAAGGAATCATGGGACAGTGTGTTACATAGCAGAACAGAGCTTGGGAAAGGAAGCTTAGCTAGCCACTTACTTGCTAATTCTAGCAGCAAATAAAATCAAGATTTCCAGTCCTATAATCTTGTAATTAAAACTTGGCAAACTGTTGGGGGGCGGGGGGGGTATTGCTATTTTTGTATCATTTTTGCAAGGCAAAAAGCAGAACATCTTAATTTATCAAAATGGCCTAATACAAAAATATCATATGACAGATTATTTTTAGACCAGTTTTTATGACCATATCTATAAAAAAGTAATGCAAATATTTTGATACATCAAGCTTTAAATTAATACAGGAATAAAACCAAATAATTTTATTACAAACCATTTATGAAAGAATGGGTAAGCTTAGGAATAACAGTGGTTCTGGACTTCAACCTCAGCTTCTGATACCACTCTTTGGAATGAAACTTCAGTTCAAATAGGAAGAAATCCTTTCTTCCTTACATCCATGTGTGATCCTTCTACAGAGAAAAGTCAAAGCAGTAAGTTTATTAACTATAATGTATTTTTCTATATAAGATCCATTAGAGAATAAAACTGGGCTCCTTGGTGGTTTTTATAGCCACCTGTAGACTCAGAGGCATGTAGTTTGAAAGATTCTTTTGGCAGATACATCTGTGTGTAATGAAGCATTTTGGGCACCAGAGATGGGTGAGATGGTATTTTTTGTTTCTCAAAGTAAGAGCAACAGAGAGTGACTTTGGTTCTGCAGATTCCTTTGGGGAAAGATTTAGTGTTGAACAGTGCAGGCTGGGAGAGGGGAAAGGGTTAGCAACAGTGACAGATTGGTAACAAACAAAAAGAACCCCAACAACTGTTTTCACAGAAGTTTTGAAACAGCTCAATAGTAGAGGGCTTTCTTCCCTCTGCACCCTCTAAAGTGATAGCATTCCAAGTGACAACTTTACAGGCAATTTACCTTTCTTATTATTAGGACACTCCATTAAAAGAGATACATTAACATGTGAACTTACAGAACTCTCTTATCCTCCATCGTACAAAGAGACAGCTCACCTGTAAAAGTGGCAGTTGTGTTGTAAATTTATTCTGCCATATCCTGCAAAGGTTATTATTCAGTTTATCCAAACTGTCTTCATTCATAAATCTGTGGCTTGTAATATATGAGAAGTTATAACATTGACTGTGAATTCCTGCCCATTTTATGGATAAAAAGGGCAAGTTCTTTGCTCTAGTGCTGAGTTGAGCATCAAGTGCTGTTATTTGTTACTATTTGTGAAATTAGCTAACTCTGGAGACAAAAGAGCAAATATCTTTCCCACCAAAAGTCACCATTGAAGCTAGTGGTTTTGGTGGGGAATATGTGCAAAAGTATCAGTGATTAATTTTGCAGGAATGCCTCTGTGCTATTCTAAGTTTCCTCTCCACATGGGGCATTCTGAGCTGGTTGACCTATCTAATCCTAAAGACCTTTCACACAGTTAAAGTCACAATGGAGCCAGTCATTTGACACAAGAGGTCAAGAGATGCCATTAAAGCTGGAATTGGTTAGAAATGTCGTAGTGTTCTGGGGGTTTTGTAAGAAAATATTTTGTGTTGGTTTTGGTTTTTTCCCAACTTGACCTTGGATGGAGTCTTTCACTCAAGCACAAGAGATCATAGAATGGTTTGGATTAGGAGGAACCTTAAAGATCATCTCGTTCCAACTCTCCTGCCACGAGCAGGGACTCTTCCCACTGGACCAGGATGCTCAGAGCCTTATCCAGCCTGTCCTTGAACACTTGTAGGAATGGGGCATCCACATCTTCTCTGGGCAACCTGTGCCAGTGCCTCACCACAACCACAGTAAGGAATTTCTTCCTAATAGATAATCTAAACCTACTCTCTGTCACTGTTAAAGACATTGCACCTTTTCCTATCAACCCATGTCCCTTTAAAAAGCCCCTTTTCATCTCATGTAGTCCCTTTCAGTACCGAAAGACCTTTAATTTCTCCTCAACCTGTCTCTTCAGACAGAACGTTCCCCAACTCACTTGGAAAGCAGGTAACTTCAGGATTAGAGTATTTGTTTAAGAAAAGGAATTCTAACTCTATGGTTCAAATCAAGAATGAACTTGTGTTTTCTACGTTCATGCATAGCAAATAAACATCTGCAATTTATTACCTGGAAGGATTTCTGTGTCATAATCCCTGGTATTATATAATATTTTAAGAAAAATATATCAAGTGCTGAAAGGAAATACTGCTGGAGCCAGACAATATATTACTTTATAATTTTTCATTTATCATAGAAAACATTATTATGTTTCCAGGCACCTCAGTGGCAAAATTTAGTGAGGAGAAGTTACCTGTAAGATGAGTCAGGGACAGTACAAAACTTAAGACCCAGTTCAGTTTAAATGTGCTTAAAAATCAGGTGGTAACTGTTGTTCTTGCTTCTGAAGTGAAGATAGAACTAGGAAAACACCTCCAAATGATCAGTTAAGCTTCTACTAGCTTGACATAGAAAGTGGTATTATCTAAAAATCTCAATTTCTCTCCATTGGCTGCAGCAGCACAGAGCTTTCCACAAAGTGTCTTCTGTTGTCATTAAATCTGGCTGTGCTGTTTAACCATGTGGCTTTACAGCTCTCAGAATTCAGAGGTGCACCAGGTTGAAACAAAGTCTCTTTCCCCAGAAACAGCTGTGACCTCCACTAGAATTTAGGGTAAGAAAAATTAAATCATTCAGTAAGGTTAATTCTGGACACAACTAATCAGGATATTTACCCTTTACCCCTCTGTCTTCATCCTAACTTTCATCTTGACCACCTCATGTGGAAGGTTTGTAGTGTAGAATGGATCTAAGAACATGATAAATCCCTCCAGCAAGTGTAGGTGGGGTTTTTTGATGCCAACAAATCCTTTTCAGAACATTTCAGTAACTTTTATAGAACTTGTTTATCTGTATTCTTGCATCCTGGTAAGTTTGGAATGACCTCTCCTTTGCCTTGGGGTAAATGAATATAATCCCACTGTTTGTGTTTTTCATAGCAATCACAGTGAGTCTATCCTATCATGTGTTCAAGATCTCCGGGGACTTCATTCTATTTGAATATTTTCCATTGAACACCAGAAGGCAGAGGGAAAACATTCTTCTTTGGTAGAGGTCTGTAAATACAATAACAAGAACGTTTCTACTTCAGAATCTCTTGGTTCAAAGCACTGTTTTTGTGATTGAAGCTCAGCTCTGTCCAGGATGTTTTCATAGCAGAGTGATGGTGAGATGAGAAGAGGGAGAAGCAGAGGTTCAGGAGTGATCCTTTGAAAATCTGAAGCTTAGGGTTTTCTACTGACTTTAAAAAAGCATCTACAAGCTTTAAAGTGGATAAAAATCCAGTGTTTGTAAACACAGCAGAATTGTTGTGGATTTATTATTGGCAGTGCAATACTGCTGCCTCTTTAGAGAGGTGACCCTAAAAGCTCTATATGACCTGTCTTTCATAAAAAAACCCATCAAGTTCTCAGCCCTTATGTCCGCAGTGAAAAGCTGAAAGATGCTTCAAAGTTCAGAAAAAAACATTCTGAAATTTTACATGGTTTGAGTTAAGTGTAATGAAGGAAAGAATGCTTGGCTTGGACTTTTAATCAGACTAAGCAAAATAAATAAAAGTGAAATTACTGACCCACTCTTCCAGATGAGGAAAAATAAGGAGACTAAGTAAGTTGCTGGATATATAAAAGAAATCCTGTGCCAGTGCAGTGAATAGACACTTTCCTTGAAGCCAGGTGAGTTTCTTGGCAGCAGGGTTTCCTTGTCTGGCATGCTGAGAGCAGCTGTTTAGCAGGGACAAAGAGCAGGGTCATGTTGGGATCCTCAGCCACTTTCCTTGGCTCTTTAGGTGCTGGCTGGAGACTCTTTACCTACTCTTGTAGCTCCTGTGGGAGAACTGTATGGCTCATGCTGGGGGGAAGATGTGACTAGGACTTCTGAGAAGTTTCTCTTCAGCAGGAGAATGATATTGGGGGATGTTTGAGGAATAACATGTTGTCCAAGCATTCTTCAATCAATAAGTCTAAGAAGTAGCTGAAAATTTTGGTTTCACTGGATACAGGTTTCACCTTCTGGTTCTGGTTTGATCAGTAGAGCAGGACTTTTCTGCTGCTTTGTCTGCACCTCTCTCTTGCTCCTGCCCATTTCTCTTTTGAGCCATTTACTGTTTTATCTCCCTTGGTTTGCTTTTCTCTGCTTCTCTTTACCACAAATTAAATGAATCCTCATTAGAATCCTATCTTCTGTTTCTTTGTGCCCAGACTCAGACTGTCCCACAAAATATCACTTAGGGTGTTGTTGTCTGGGGAAAAAAAAAAAAATTCTTATATTTTCTGCGACACACATAGAAATAGTTTCTTGCTTGCTATATTCACTGGTAACTGAGTGAAAAGAACATTCAGCTAAATTTAAGATATGAAAATGTGTTGGTTACAATAAAATGGAGGAATCTCTGCATTTTTTTTCTCTCAAGTATTTTCTGATTTATTTCTTCCCACCCACTCCCACACTGAGCAAAGGGCAAAAGTCTGCAATTTGATACAAAGGGAATTTCAGTGAAACTGTTCACCTGCTCCAAGCACTTTTTTGCTGGGTTATTACTTTTTAATACTTACCCTTTACAGTGCTTCCTTCTGTACTTTGACATTTAGCTTTAATCTGTGAGTAGCCATAAACATAATTTCTATGCCTAGATTGGGGTCTGCCCTAGTGCCCTTGAATGAGCTCACAGAGGTGAAGTGTATCAGAGGAACATGGCAACCATGTCATATGAAGAGATGATAAAAATCAAACACCATCACAAGTATTTTCTTCTTTTTTTTCTTTTAGATATTAAGATCTAACACAAAATCCCCTGAATATGAATCCAAGAGTGATTTAAACCAGAAAGAAATTCAATTCATACGAATATCTTTTCATTTCAATTAGGCAGGGAGAGACCTACATAAATGTCAAGAGTCTGGTTGGCTTTTCATTTCCAGGGGATTTGTGATGAATGCCAGAGAATTATTTGAATTTCATACTGATGAGCTAACTTACGTCCTGATTTTCTCTACCAGACAAAAACTGGAAAAGTAGAACTAGAATAGATCTTGAAAGCTCAACTATTGCAAGTCCTGTTGCTGTCAAACAGGATCAGATGTGTCTGTGCAGGAAATAGTGTTGGGGTTAAGGGAGTGGGGGTTTTGAGAGGAAAAGAACACCGTATTTCCATGGCCAGAAGCTGTGTTCATGTACAGTGTAAAAAAAACATTTTCCCTCAAAATATCATGTACTTTGTCCCAAGTAATGGGATGTTTCACAGAGATGTGGCCATGGTGGTGCTTTTAATACATCCTTCAGAATACTGTCAAACCCTTGCAGTCTGTAAAGACAGCAGGCAAGCCCTTTGCACAGTTGTATTCATCTTTCCCATAATCAAAACTGCTGATGCCTGGGTGATTTTCTGGAGGGTTCCCTCCTGCAGAGATCAACTATGTACTGCCCAAGGAAAGAGAGAGAAAAGATGTACTGTTAGGCTGATAAATGTTTTTGTCATATTTAATTGGGATTATCCATTTAGCCCCCTCCATTTTCCCTGCAGAGGTTAATCACTAACACACACAAAAAAGGCCTAAACCAGGACCCGAACAGGAAATGCAAAATATTTCAGAATTACAGCAGTTAATGAGCAGCCTGATTAATCATCTACATTCTCTCCACAGTGCTAAAAGGACTTTGTCTTAAAATTATGTTAAACAAAAGCAGCCAGGGAGCATCTTATTCAACATGTATAATTAAGGTTCTATTCAGGGTTTGTTTTGGTTTTTGTTGTTGGCTTTTTCTTCTTTATTCCTTGGTCTTTTGAATCCATTTTTTCCTTGAAGAATATTTCCTGCACTATAAGGCAAATTCTGCTGCACCACAATCTACATGATTAGGAAAACATTTATTTCCCTCCAAAATGGGAAGAACTAGAAATATTCTTTTGATGCATTTTTATTTCCAAGCTAGGCAATACCCCTATTGTTTTCCCTCCTACTATTATCCAATACATAATTTGCATTCTAAGCAGAGATTTTTTTTTTCTGTTGTTCAGATCTCCATGATCGCAACCAGGCCTTTAATATTTTGTTGGTTTGGGCTTGGTTTTTATTTCTAGGACAAAAGACACAGATAACAGAATTTCTTTAGAGTATGATTGAGTGTTGGGCTATGGTATGTTTTGGGCATCATAATATATGAAGGATATAAAGCTATTAGAAAGCATCCGAAGGAGAGTTATGAAGGTGGTGAAGGGTCTAGAGAAGAAACCATACAAGGAACAGCTGAGATCTCTTGGTTTGTTCAGCCTAGACAAGAGACTGGAGTGAGACCTCACAGCACCCTACAGCTTCTTCATGATGGGGAGTGTCAGGCACTGACTGCTCTGGTGTCTAGTGACAGGACATGAGGCTGTGTCAGAGAAGGTTTAGGCTGGATAACAGGGAAAGGGGATTTTTCCCCCAGAGGGTGGTTGGGCACTGGAACAGCTCCCCAGGGCAGTGGTCACAGCACCAGCCTGGCAGAGCTCAAGAAATGTTTGGACAGTGCTCTCAGGCACAGGCTGTGACATCTGGGGGATGGTGCTGTGCAGAGCTGGCAGCTGAGCCCTATGACCCTTGTGGGTCTCTTCCAACTCAGAATATTCTGTGATTTTAAGAATCTTTATGCACTTTCTCCAGCTGGATCAGACTCAGTGGTCCTGCACAGCAATTTTTATTCTAATCACATCAGAAGTAACTATTCAGTCTGCAATTTTTCTTCAAGCCCAGGTCACAAAATATGCTTCTCCACTAGAAACACCATGTGGTCAACATGTCCATCTCTCTGTATGTTCCAAAAGACATTCATCTGCCTCAGCCTTTTATGCTTAGAGTGAAACAGGATATCCTCCCTGTGTTGGAGACCTGTAATTCCTATGCCTGTGCAGATCTTCCAAGCTGTGCTGGCCCCAGTATTTAAGCCAGCATTGGGATACTTCCACTCTATACTTATGGCAGAAGTTGATGTGTCTTCATATACAGCTGTCTAAAGAAATATATTTGGATACCTGTGTCTGTGTTTCTGTAGGGGTATGCTTGAGTTAGGATCACTGAAGTCTCTGGCTTTAAGTGTAGTTGTAGCTCAGAATCAGCACATTGCACATTGAAAGAGTCGTGGGTTTTGGTCCAGGACCTGCAGAGAGTGTAGTGAGGCTCAGTGCATTGCGTTGGCAACCATGTTCCCTGTGTTTTTGCTTCCAAGAAACCTCAGAGCATGGTGTCATTTCCACAACCTCTTCTCCAAACCTTACAGCCCTTTCTGAAATAGTTCTTCTATCCATGATCAGCCCAAGTTGGTAAGCACTGATGTCTTTCATCATTCACTTCATGCTGTTCCAGAACTTCTCCTGAGGAGATGGCATCTGGAAATACATCTCTTCGCAGCACAGATGCCATCTTTCCTCAACAGTTCTGTTTTCTTGACTGCTGCTGTGATTTATTGCTTATTGCTCTTGGTTCTGATGTAGTCAGATGCTCTTTGTTTGTTGAATAGTAAGCAGAAATATCATAACAAACCAGTATTTTTGAAGTAACATGAAAGATATATAACGTTCCTGATATGCAGTAAGTTTATTACCAGTGTGCTTTCTGAGTGAAATTATTGAAAATTTCCCTCATGGCCCACTGTTGATCACAGGTGACCTCATGGATCTCTGTACACAGAGCTTGATCTGGACACCTGCCACATCAGGACTGCATTGATCACTTCCATAATTCATTTGCTTTTACGGATGAGAGATCCCTGCTTTGCTGCCAAAGGAACTGAGTGATGTACCTGGAGCTGATGTTTAATATTTTTAAGATCTGAAGTCTTCCTATACAACAGATAACTTATTTTCTTTGCTGTCTCTCACAGAACTTTCTAATAGTAAAATATTGTGTTTCTTCTTTTTGATATTAAACAGATTTCTTGACACTTTCGTTGTGTTATCAGAGAGCTTGTAGTGAATTATCTGAAATGCAAGGGTATTCCCTGTAAAATAAATACTTTCAAAGGTCAAGATGAAGCAAATTAGCTAAAGGAAGCTATTAATTATGCACAGATCAAATTTTGATAATGCAGTGTAAAGTCAAGTATACAGTGATAATTTTTTTTGTTGGTTTTTTTGTAGTAATTTTTTATGGACAAGCAGCTTCTATTAGATATGGTAGGGTTTTTTTCAGGAATTTGTCATCTATTTACTTTGGAGAAAATGAAGCATAAAATTTAATACAAGTGCTGATGGAATTCAACCGCAAGAGTGCAGGTACCTTTAATTTCAGGTGGGAAACTGATCTTTCCATTCTGCTCCACAGTTCAATCAGTTTTTCAGAAGGGTTCTTAGCAGGCTTGGTGGTTGGTAGTGTGGAATGCTCTCTGGGCTGGGTTTTCTGTGCACCTGCAGGGTCTGATCTCATACACAGCTGCAACAAATGCAGGGACTCAACCCTATAACTGCCAAAATCCCTTGGGATACTACATCCCATCCAAGTCAAATGCTTCAATACCAACCTTTGGATTGTATCTGTTGGTGAGGACTGACCTGCCTTCAAACCAGTAACTAAAGGAAAATATGTGTTTCTTCTTAGTCCCGTAGTGAGATGTTTCTATAATTTGATACCTTTTTTTCCTTTTTCCCTTGGCTGTGTCTGCCAATCAGTTCACATCTCAGTGCACACAGTACTGGGGTTTGCTAAACAAGTAGGAATTCTGTATTGACTTGCAAAGTTGTAGAAATAATGCTGCTATCCAGAATTCAAGCTTTGGGATATTTACCATTGTGCTTGAAGTCATAAGTTACTTATCTCCAGGGGACAGAAAATAACAACATTTTCTTCTGAGTCATTACACTTAATAATTGAAGATCTACATGCTAAGCAAAACTTCTTTCCCTGGAAGCAAAAACAATTCCTGCAAGCAATATATAAGGCTAAATAGGCAATGTGTCTCATTCCACTTACTCTAATGGTTCTCTGACTGAATTTTCTTAGATTTTGCCATATGCTGAGTGGATTAGGAATGTGGTTTAAACTGTGGAGTAGAAAATGTTGATCAAAACCAGCAAGTCAATTTAAAAAGAACTTAAGAATAAATCATTCTTGGGAAATGCTGTATGTTTTTCATACAAAATCTTTTTTTTAAACTTACAGTATACAATTTTGAATATCAAGTCAGAAAAAAGGAGAAATTCCATCTCAGAGTTTAGAGGCTGGTTACACTGGGGAATGAGTTTAGTTGGCTATGTTTATTTATATGAGGAGGGCAAGAAAATAGTTTTGGCTGCAGTTCCTCATGAACCATATCAAAACAAAAAATTGTCCTCTATCTGCCCATGTAAGATTAGGACTGATTTTTTTTTCTTTTTTTTTTTTTTTTTTTTTTTCTTTTCGTTAAAGTTTAGGAAGATTCCTGAAAGTGTTGCTATAAAAACTTTTAAAATACAGGAAAACAGGAGAGTTCTTTGTAGAGTATGAAGCTTCCTATCCATTTTTTTTCAAGGCAGAGTCCTCAAGTGAAACAAACTCAAGCCAAAATCAGCATTCAGTAAGATTTCAATTCAAAACTCAGTGTTTAAAGATCTAACTTCCCATTAGGCAATAATTCTAAAACAGAAACTAATAAACTGGAGCAAGGGGGGTTAGGGGAGCAGCTGTATAATGCCCAGCACAGTTCCTAGTCCAGATATGTGTGAACACACCTGTGTGTTATGGAAATAATGTCCACCAAAGCAAAATTTTTTTCCTTAGGAAAAAAACACCACAGCCACCAAAAGCTATGTGTCTGCCTCGATAGAGTTCCTGACCATATTCTTGTGTAGAAATTGTGATTAAACCTTTGCAAACTTAGTTGTGTGCCTGTCATAAGAATGAGCAGCAATGTACATTTGTGAGCAAACCCTCTGCTCTATAAGTGAGTTTTTCTGTCTTCATAAAAACTGTATTTTCAGAGTATGAATGACATTTTTGTTTCTCCCTGAGTGGCAGATTCAGACCATATTCATTCTGGTCTTGCCTTGTGCAGTGCAAATCAAGGTCTGGACAGTCTTGAACAGATTTCAGACCTCAGAGGGGAGATGGAACAAAAGCAGGCTGCTTTGCTGGAAATGTAACTCCTTTATCTAACACCAAGATATGCCCAAGCACACAAAGGTGAAAAAGTGCAGTTATCCAAACTACACTTCTCTAAACCTGGCTGGTTCACAGCCACAGGACCCGGTTTTATTTTCAATGTCACTCCAATCTGAGTAAGATGCCCCAAGATGCAGAATGAGAATGTTTAGGACTGGATTACAAATCTTGTGCTGAACTCTTTTGCCTTATCTGAGTGCTGCCATCAGCCATATCCCTGTACCTCCATGTGGATGAGGTAGAAATGGCAATGCTTCCTCTCCTCAGGCACCCTGTGAGATTTGTTTCAGGAGTGTGTAATCCAAGCACAAGTCACTGGTCTGTCACTGACCCCTTTCCCTGGATTAGCTCAGGCCAGTCCTGGGTGCAGGCTGGCAGAGCTGAACACGTGTGCCTGCTCACACTGGGTTGTGTGAGGGCTGTCTGGTATCAGCTTGGCTCCCCTTGGTAGATAAATAAAATGAGAGCATCTCCCAGCCCAGCATGAGCAGGCACCATTAACAAGGTCAGTGCTGCTCTGGAGCAGAGGTTTCCTGCACAGTCTGCCAGCTCCTTCCCAAAGCAAAGGAAAATGATCTCTTTGCCCAGCCAGCCCCAATCCTTCTGCTGTGCCATGAATCAGCACAGCAAAAGGTCCCTTTATGCAGAAGAAATTTTGCCCTTGAAGTTTTTGGAGCCTCCACAGCGAGTGGATGTCTGTCCCTCTGCTGTACATTTGTTTTTCCTATGACAGGGAAATCTGGCATGGGATGAAGCACAGCAACTGGACCCAGCCAGGTAGCTGATGTGACAACAATCCACCCTTGGGGAAGTGGGATCCCTGGCACTGATGCCTTGCAGCATGTCAGTGTGCAAGGGCATGGGATGGAGATCAGAAAACATCATGGGAACTGAAAAAGCAGCAGAGCTTTAACTGGGAGGAAAAAAATCTTTTCTGAGAGGAAGAAAAATAAAAGGAAACTAGCCTTCAGGGTGTTTTCCTATTGATATAAACACACACAAAAACATTCCAAATCTGGATTTAGAATGAAATGTCCACTTTACTATCGAGTCACAGTAAATCCCTGAGCATTTAATGCTCTGAAGTAGCCTCATTTCCATCTTGCTTTTGATCCATTCTTTTCTCTTCCCTGTGTCCTGCAAACAACTCTGCAACAAGCCAGCAGCCAAATACTATATTACATAAACTGTGTGGGTTTGAGGCCAGCACCTACCAGAGTCAGTTGAGAAACTCCCCTCCATTTCCATGGTCATTGGATCAGATAGTGACAGAGTGACATTTAAAAACCAACAAAGGAATTAAGGGCCTCTAAGATAATTAGATGTGCTGGCGTATGTACTGTTTCCTCCATCTGCCATCCCTCAGACAGCTATGTGGCTATGAACAATATTTCTTGACATTCTCATGGCAGATACCATATGGTTTCAGAAAAATTATCTGGCCATGACTCCACTGGGCTATGAGTTTAAACTTGTTCTAATCTTGTTGTTACATCTGACTTCGCATTAACCAGTTTGTCTTACCTGTGATTGTGGTTTCTTTTCAAATTCAGCAATAGCCTGATTTTCATTAATTTGCGCATTTCAAAGTAGCCAGACAAAAAGCTGTGAGTCCAGTGTCTGAATAAATTCCCTGGGGAGGGGGAAAAAGTGAGGAATATGATGGCAACATAAGTAATGTGACTTATGGCCCAGGGTACTTCAGATTCTGACATTCCTTTCCCCTTTAAATATTTAGTCCACATAGAAAGCACCAGATTTGTTTACTTGATTTTAGTTTGCATAATTATATGAACTATCCTGTGTATCATAGCATAGTTCACAGTAATTATTTAAACATGCCATTTTGGGAAATAAGAATAGCAGGGTCTGGACAGGAAAATTCAAGAATTTGGTCGGGGGTTGCTTTTAAGACCTTTTATCAAACTTTTTCTGTAAGCAAGGTTTGTAGGCAACTAACTTTTTCTGTTTTACTTGTAATATTACAGTATCAAAACTTAGCAAAATCACACTGTGATTAGGTTAATTCATCAGTGCTAAAGAAGCAAATTCAGAAAGTAGTGTGATTAAATGGGATTCTTAGAGTGATTAAAAGCTTTTTTAATTCCTTTTTTGGCTCTGATTGAAAAAAAAAAAG
The DNA here is from genome assembly GCA_013397195.1 of Hylia prasina. Taxonomy (NCBI): domain Eukaryota; kingdom Metazoa; phylum Chordata; class Aves; order Passeriformes; family Sylviidae; genus Hylia; species Hylia prasina. The sequence goes on along the minus strand of VYXD01008550.1, from coordinate 422,985 downwards.
TCAAATATCTTCTTGGAAGAAATCCAACTTAAGTGCAAGTTAACTGAAGGGAGTCTTCTTCTCATGGCTCTGCATGAGCCACCTGCAATTACTATAAATTATCTGACTTGTTCCAAGCTGTGCATCTTTGCTGAGACAATTTATCAAGTCTCAGTTTCCCTATTGAGCTTTGTTTGAGGGTGAGTGATGCCAGGCTCAAGGCTGTTCTAGAAAAATCTAGAAAGAGGTTGACCTTGATTTTTCAGTACAGCTCAAGCAGCCCAGAGAATCTCTCACTGACTGAGTTTGTTTTTTGGTGGTTTTTGTCAGTGATTAGCCATATTACATTATATACCATATAAAATCATTTATCTTCAGGTAAGCTATGTCAGGTAATAACAAGGCTTATGGGCATCTTTAAGGAAATCTGCAGCTTCCCAGAAATGCAGCTGCAGCCCTGCCATGGAGTGTGGTACTTAAGAAGGAGTTTCATTATGGTTTTGGGGTTTTGGGGGTGGTTGCTTCTGGCGTGCTAGTGGAGGTGTAAACGCCTGCTGGAGGAAGGCCAGATGCCTGGGATGGGGAGGGGAGGCTCTCAGCTGTTGTTCTCCCCATGGAGAGGCCAGAAGGTGAGGATGCAGTGATGGGGAATGAGAGCTTTGTGTGAGCTTGTGAAGAGGTGTGGTGAGAGAAGAGAGACACAGGCAGGCACCTCAAGGCATGAAAGAGACACTTTGGTTCCTTGCCATCAGCATGAGATCTGGTTCTCTCAGCATTGCTGTGACAGATGAGGCTCTTCCAGAGGGAAAAGTGTTTAGCAGCTCTGTGGCACTGTCAACTGGGAGCAGCAACGTGAGCCTGCTGTTGGCAGCTCCCTCTGTGGGAGATTGCTGATGGAGACAACTTTGGCAACAGCCACTGCAACTTTCCCAGGCTTCAGGAACTCTTCTACTCAAGCTTTATCGGCACTAGGAGCTCAAAAGGAAAACAAAACCAAACTATCTTTAATTCTGCTGAATTGCTCAGGCAAGGAAGCTGTCCAGGGGTTTGACCTCCCCTGAATATCATTTAAGCATCTTTTGCTCTCAATAGAGACTTTCTCATTGAGACCATGTGATTCCTCATGATGGGGTCCATGTCACATATACCAGTTAAGAATCCTAAATGGTTGCTGCTGTCTGAGGTGTTGAAGATGCTGGCAGCCACTGTGGAGGATCATTTCCCAGGAGGAAAAGTCAGTCCTTTTTTTCCTGTGCAGGGAGGAGAATGCCTTGCAAGCAAGTGCACATGCTGTTCTAGCCCTTGCTGTAAGTTTGATCCAGGCAGAGACTGAGTTTTATCTTAATGTGTTATGTTAGCTTGAAAGAATTGGTGAAAGTAGAGGCAAACTAGCATGGTGATGATTTCCATGGGGTCCTGCAATGCCTCTTATAACAAAAAGCTTTCTTAAAGTAAATTGTGCTGTCAGGGAAAGTTGCATGGATATCACCCCACAAAAATAACAGAGGTTGTAGTGGGATGGATCTTGAGTTAAATCGTAATCCTGCATTTCTTGACACACATGCTGCTTGCACTAAAAGATACAATACCCTGATTTTCTCTCTGCCTCAGCTCCAGATCTCTTTTTATTTTGTTCCTTCCATTCCACCCCCCTTCCCCCCCTATTTTATGCGCAGGGCTTTCTAGACAGTAATGTATTTGGGCTGCTGCCTCTCTAAGAGGTAAACAGAAGGAAGAAATTGCCCTTAGGCCAGCTAGCAGAGCTTTTTCTCTCTAAGTCAGAGGCTTTAGAAGACTTTTCCTACTGAGATGATAGGCTTTTAAATGGAAACCAAGGGTCATTTATGGTTAGACTTCTCTGGCAATTACACAGGGAGAAGGAACTGTCATGTAGAGAGCCTCATTCACTTCACTGTCAATTTATTGGCTGAAATTTGCTCAGTGGAATAACTTCCACCTTCTCTGCATCATTCAAAAATAGAAGAAAAATAGCAGAAAAGAACGCAAAATTAAATGTTTCCTCCTGAGTCATGGATGCTAGCAGGGATTGTTAATAGATGCTGATCATTTCCCCTTAAAAACTGTGCAGTTCTTTTAATCAGGGATTAAAATCTTTCAGTTTTGTTTTACTCATCAGTAAATCAAGCTTTCTGAAATTCTGGCTCTGAACATTGAAGGTACCATGTAACATTTATTTCCTGTGACTGGTAATTCACATCTTGGAGGTAGGATAATGAATCACAGCAAGCTCTCTTAAGGAGAGTTTTCTGTGGCTTTGGGTTTTTCGGTTTGTTTTGTTTGGTACTTGTTTTGGTTTTTTACTCAGTAGAATTCCAAGTGTTTGTCAAAAATACACAATATATTTTCTAGTTGTAAAGTGGACAACCAAAGGCAAAAACTACATGGTAATAATTTGTCCAAAAGGAGTGCAATGAAGAGTGGCAAGGCATAGAAATGTAGTTCAGCGGACTGCTGGCCTGAACAGCAAAAATAAATTGTATCTCTTTGTGAATAGCCAGGGATATTGAAACTTTTACCATTTTCCTTGCTTAGCTTCAGGTGAAGGCAGAGTGACCAATGTCTGCTGCAGAAGGATAGATTTAGACAAGTGACAAAAATCAGGAGGCTGAGTGAAAGAGTTGCTTTTAAGCAGCTCTGCCTGTGAAGAATCTGTGAGTATAGCTCCAGAAATCAAACACCTGCTTATGGACCCGAATGAAATCCTCACTCTTACCCTTGCAGCTTGTAATCTCTTTCTTCTATAAGGGGACCCCCCGCCCCCAAATTCTCTCTTATTCAGTTCTTCACCTGAACCAGAGTTAACAGCATAAATCAAAGGTCAGAAAGAACCCACAGAACATAGAATTTGGATGCCTAAAAAACAAGGGCCATCAATTTTTGTCCTGTTTCTCTTTTATTGAGATAAAGAGATTTAATTTGGCAAAAGCTTGTCATCTTAAATGATATGTAGTCCACAGAGGAGGATTTCAGAGATAAACAATCAAGACATAGCAGCTTTTCTTTATCAGTGTGTTAATCTGATTTTAAGGACATATGTTTATATTTCAAATTAAAATATTTCTGATAACCTCGGCATTTCAACTTCCATGTTCAAAACACTATTGTTTCAGCTTGTGAGTCAATGTAAATTTTCAGGTTTCATATCAATATGTCTAAGGACCTCTGAATCTCTTTTTTTTGGTGGACAGTCTTACAATTATTTTAATTTAATCTCACTGGAAGAGATGCTGAGATTTTTCTCTTCCAGGTGTGGTTTTTACACTTGGTTACCTCCTGAACAACAAAACAAAAACAAACCCAAAAACCAAAACTGACAAACAAACAAAGCCAAGCCAATTTTGATGATACAATTAAACTAAATTACTTACTTATATTTATGTCAATCTCTGTATAAAATGTTCATGGATTGTACTAAAATTTTTCTTAAAAGTCCACCTATGACTACAGCAAAAGATGAATTTTTAATATCTGCCCATCTGAATGTATTATTTTCTTAATTTCTTTTATTGATTTTCTTTTTATTATCAAAAGAAAAAAAAAAAAGTCACCAAGTTTTGCCTTTGGCTTCCAGGCGAGTAGATGTTTGTTCTCTGCGTCAGGAATAGAAATAACAAACAGAACAAAAACCAAAATAAGGCAGATGTAAATGGTCCTGGCTGGAATTGTCAGGAGAACTATGTAATCTATATATCTCTTAAGCATGGCTTTATATTAATTTGAGTTCAGTGATACTATAAGGCTTTGCTGAATGATGGCTCTTTGGATTTTGTTTTGAAATATGGCACTGATCTCATTCCATTGTTTGTTATATTGTATATTGGTCTGCAGCACAGATCATCCTTAATTGACACATTACATTGTGAACTTAATATTTATAGGGCAATGCAGAGAGTATTGTTGCTGTTGTCTTGGCTGTATTTGTTCTATTTGAGACAAATCTTTTTAAAAAAGACTGTAAAGCTGGTGTCACACTTTCTCTGGAGGCTCTCTCAAATATGACCTATGAAATGAAAAATGCTTGTGCAGCCTCAAGGAGAAGTCAAAAATACTTTTAACTAATTATGTGTTCTAAGGGGAGGCTGATCAGGATGCACAAGGGTCTAGTACACTGTCCATTTAATCTGTTTTTTCCCTGGGAATTTATTAGTACTTATGCTATTTGGCAACATCTGAAACAATAGTGGAACATCAATCAGTAGAAACAACCTTGAGGGCCTGATCTACTGAAGCTGAAGAATTTTGACACTCTTGTAGCTGAGGTTAGCTTTAGATCAGATACTCAATAATTTTTCTTCATCAATCCTCTCTTTCCAGGACTGTGATAGAAATTTGATAATTTTTATTGATTCTTCTTCCACTGAGGGAAATAGGAGACAGGTACCTCTGTCCTCTGTGTCCTGGGCTGAGTCTTAGTCTCTAGCTCTGGATGATCAGCCTGCCAAGAGCTCAGACGTTAATTTTCTGACTGTTCAGCACAGCTAACCCATAGTAGTTTCTTTAATGTTGCCTTATTTTATCCTATTTTTTCAGAAGAAAAAGGACTTCTGTCTGTCCTATGGGCAATGTACTCTTACTCTGTGCTCTTCCAGTCTAACACTTAATAGGGTTCTGAAAATCAAATTATTGTGAACATTTTAAAGCAATGATTAAATAGTTCCAAACCTAAATCAGTGCTTTAAATAGACAAGGTTATCTGTAATTTCAGCAGTCGTGTCCTAGCCCCAATAAATGGGACTGTAAATAAGAAAAACTGTTGTGTGCAGAGCTATGATAGAAGTCAGGAAATGCAAGAACCAGGAATTGCTCTCAAGTCAGACACAATTTCCTTCTAATATGTGTGTGTGTATATCATATTTCTATATATATTTGGCAAAACTCTGTATTTCACTACAGATAAAAAAGTTCTTCCTGAAAAGGCAGACCGGTTCTTGTCTGTCCCCAGCAGAAGCTGATTGTGTTGGCACTCTTACAGGAGCCTTGGCAAAGTGCAGGGGGCAGCTGGAGTTGAGAGCCAAGTTAGGAGTGTTTAACTCCACGAGCTCACCACTGTCAAATGGAGATAAAAACACTGCTCAGTGCTGAGAGTTGTGCAGCTCAGCAGGAAGCTGTGAGGTGTCAGAGCTGGGACTGTGCAGAATGAAGGGCAATTTTTCTCAAGCTTTAAACCATTGATAAGACATGCCAGGGACAAGAAAAGTTTTTGTTTGTGTGTGTATCTCTGGGTATGTTGTTTTGCTTGTGTGTGTGCCACTTCAGAACCCAGGAGAGGTGCTGAATTGACAGCTACAGTGCCAATTAGCTGATTACCTGCTGAACATGCCCAGAGCTGGCAGCAACAGGACAAGTTTCAATGTGCCTGGAAGGGCCACTCTCCAGCTCAGTCTCTCTGCCCAACAGGAGCCAGACTTTCACAGGCTCTTTGCTCCCTTTTAGGCACTCAACAGCTTTGCATACAATGTGCCAAAAGCCTCTGAGAATCTGGCTACTGACTTTGGCAAACTGAAACCTGCCCATGAGATCTGGGAGTCCTGCTGTTGAATATTTTACTGACATGGACAACTAATGCCAGTCTTGGTTGTGGTTTCACTGATGTGAGCATTTGCTCGCTAAAAGCAAAACAGAGGAGTATGTTGAATTAAAGCTACAGTGCAGCCAAAGTAGCCTCTCCTGAGTGTGGTTGTATTAAGGCTGAGATGACTGAAAACTGGAACTCAACATCTCTTGTCAGAAGAATATCAAATTCAGCCTCCTTTTCATTATCCAGTTTCAACTGCAGGGCAAAAAGCTGCTGCTCCTTCATACACAGCATGCACTGGATACCTTGGACAATTCCAGCTTACTCTTCCCTTACCCCCAGGTGATTTCTAGGCTCTATTTCCATACCTTGTTAGTAGAAGACAACTAAGCAAGTAAAAGCCAAGCACATCATAGAAGGCGTTTCTGGAATTTTTGTGTAACTGGTAGAATGTCCATAAAACTTATATATAAGAGAAAGCAGGACTTTTCACAGAACTGTGAAGGGCGGTAAAATCTAATAAATGCATGGTTTTCCTCTTTGTGGATGTGAAAAGCAAAGCTTGCTGCATCAATGCAGATTCATTCTCTGAAGTCAGTGGAACATTTTCTTTCATGAGATCAGTTTTGGGGTTGTATTTTATATAAACCCTAATCACAGACTGAAAACTCTACCTCCTAAGAAAATACCAATAATTTTATTCAAACAATTTTAAAAATTCCTGATCCTGAAGAGTGGCATATTCCCAAAGCTGCACGAGGAGACTATAAGAGGGCTGACACTAAACCTTGAAGAATCCAACTTGCCTCAGTGCTTATGAGCACTCAACAGAAAGCCCTGCTATCAGCAATATATTTGGATTTAAAAGATTAATTCTTACTTCCTGAGTATTACGTTACCTTCCTAGCCTGCATTTGTTATGGGACAGACAGAACCTTGTTATATTGATTATGCAATCACTGCCAAGGTTGTAGCATTACAGTGAGCAATGGATGTGAAGTATATGAAGAAGGGTTAGATTTGAGACAAATTCAGACAGATTGCAATCTAACCCATTTTGCAGAATAGGGTCTCATGAAAGTAAAAATTAAGATGAAATTAAACATAAGTGACTGAGCTTGTGCATTATAAATAAATTCTTTGTTAAAAAAGAAGACAGTTAATAATATAATTACTTTTATATACAGTCCATGAAAACACAAATTTTACAAATTATGCAATTAAAATGTTTGTAATGAGAATCACAAATAACAACAAACATAAACATTTGTAGGCTAGATTCTTAGTTAGAGGGTTGCAGGTCTTTGACACCTCACAGTTTTGTGATGGTCTGCTGAGGTGGTGGAAAGAATTTTTTTGTCCTGACAGAAGCCTTCTATGGCACGAAGGCTGGACCAGGAAAGTCACAGGAAAACTTGCTTTGGTACAGAAATGTGCAAAGCAAACCTCTCACAGAACATGGAGATGGATTTTGCTGGCCATGTTCTGTTTGATGGAATTGTTCCCAAATACAATGTGCTTGTGCCTGGTAATGGTTGGTCTAGAGATTTATTGATGCCATTTTCCTATCTGGAGAAAAGTGACTTTGATTTATTATTTGACAAACCTGTCAGCTACTTGTGGGTATTAAAGGAGCTTTTCAGAGGTGGAGATATTTCAATGATATTTACATTTCTCCTCTATAGTTAAATGTCACTAGTTTCAGCAGGAGAAAAAAATGTTATTTTTGGAGGGGGCTTAGGTGACTGTTTATATCTTCCAAAGGACTCATGGGGAATTACAGTGTGCTGGGGGCAAGGGAAGCCACTCACCCTGCAGTCCCTCCAGCCAGTTCATCCTTTCTATCCATGTTACACTGTCTGCCCAGGCTTCTGGCACTCAGAACTAAGCTCAGATTTCCCATGGAAAGGTTATCCCAGCAGACAGTTTGTTGTTAAGACTAATAGAACCCCGTGACCTTGCAGGAGTGATGTGCAGGTAACTGCATTAGGATGGCCAGATATGCAAAGGAAAGGGAATGTTTTTGTCTTGAAGTTCTTGTTCCTGTGTCTCCAGTGGTATCAGCAGTTCAAAAATAGCTCATCTATGGCTTCCCAAGCTGCAACCTTGCCAGCATAGCCTCCCCATCCATTTACCTTTATTTCTGAGATTCAGGGCAGCACAAGGAGCCCACATGAGTTTGCATGGAAATCCAGCTCCTAATTCCTCTCATTCTGAATGTTGTCTTCCTTTGAAACAAACAGGAGAGAGACACCACTTGTTGACATACACAGCCTACAAATTTAATTCTGGGAGTCACACGTTCAAAGAGTCTCATGGAATTCCAACCATGACGCAAAAACTTCTGAGCACAATTTAATTCTTCTAGGAGTGCTGGTACATGAATGATTCAAGCCACAGTTCAGGCTGAAATTTCAGATATGAAAATAATGCCCAGTCATAGTAACAGATGTTTTAGGAAGTACTTGGGCTAGGTTTTTCAGCATTTTCGTATTTGTTTGCTACCCTCTGAGCCTTCCTGAATCAGATGTGGTTTTGCTGTTTTCAGTAATTCTTCATGGATTTCTTTTTCTCTGAGCTTGTCCATTCCCCTCCAATCCACTATTTTCAACTTTTATTTTGGAATAAGTATGACCACATTGGTTGGAGCTCCCTAGTCTTGTGTACTTTACCTGAGGACTGAGCTTATCCAGAGAAACACACACAAAAAAAAGAGATGGGTCTGACTGATGGGAGGCTGTGTTGATTCCCAGCAAACCAATTTAATGTTTGTAAGCACTGGTGATAGGTAAATCTATGGAGATAACATCTGATAGATTTGGGGGGAGCAAACTTTGATCCCTCAAACACTTGCACACCGAGGGGAGGTAAAATAGATTGTCAGTACTGCACTGCATGGCACCTCCCAAGTTGTTAAAGCTCAGCTGCTTTTGGCCTTCCTCTGCCATATGTAAGAGAAAAACAAAATTCTCACTTGACAGAGAATTATAACGATACATTACATGTCTTTAATATTAATTTACTCAGCTGCTGTACGAGTGCATGGATGAACAGCAAATGTTGATTTTTTCTGAAGGAAACCAATGGCCATAAAGTTGTCAGCATGGAAGTTGTTCACATGGAAGTCCATCTCTATCTACCTTGGAGACAAAAGAGCAGAGAGGCAAAAAAAGTGTTATCTGTTGTTTAAATACTTTGTCTGCCTCTGATGACAGCTGTGACCCTTAATTAATAAAATATCCCTTAGAAATTTCTGCAAAGGCTTGTCTTGGAGGTATCATGTTTGTGGAATTTGCAGCATGTTTCCTGGCTCATCCCATAAACTTTGGCAGCTCAGCAGGCTCTTACAACCCTGAGAAATCCTATTAACTTAACTGTGGTATGAATTACTGGCTAGAACTTATGGTTGCTGAGTTATTAGTAGTAGTAATACTATTGTTATTTTTGTTATTTTTATAATTAATATAATTTCACAGAACTATGAACAATTTCTCTGCCTTGCTTATTCACTTTATATCACTCCAATTTTTTCCTGAAAGAAACCTTGCCTGCATAACTGAGAAACAGAGAAGAAAGGCTGATTATCTCCTATACATTTAATGACAGTATTTTACAGTAACAATCTTGAAGACATCTTCTCAGTAAAATGATTTTTATTGTTACAGAAAGGTGCAAACTCCATCCTCTCAAAGATGAGTAATGGTCTGGCCCATAAATGTGATGCATGTCCAAACCACAAACACACCATGTACTCAGAAATTACCATCTTCCCATGGAGGGAATTTGTGGATGCTTCTCATAATTGCACTTCCATCTTGGAGATAGCCTCCAGAGTATATCAAATATACAGTATCAGCCTTTTTATGCCTTTTATGATGATTTCCAAGAGTAATTGGTGCTCATTAACATTAAATTTGCTATAAGAATGTACTTAGAATGCATCATGAACTGGTAGGAGAGTTTGCTGAGTTTTTATTCTTTTATGATTCCTACATGGCACAAAAAGATAGTGGAAGAGAAAATGATAGAAGGGTCAAGAGGCCTGGGAATTGTTTTATTTCACAGGCTTGCAGAGCACACCCAAAGAGGAGCTATTGATGGCAGCAGTATAGAATTAAAAAGAAAAAAAGCAAAAACTTTTTATGACTCCTTGCACTGTCTCAGGCAAGAAGCCATAAATCAGCGCCAAGGTCATAGAGGAGATCACAAAACAGGTCACTCCAACACAGGCTGGATTGAATTCTGGTGTGGCCAAGGGCAGCTTTTGATGGTGCTGCTTTTCCTGAGTGTGGAGTGAAGTACTGAGGGTATCAGTGGCACAGATGGTAGAACACACAACCCTGTACCCCTTGAAGGTACAGTTTCTCCCTCTTTCTCCTTCCCTTCCTGTTTCCTTTCTTCTGGCTGGTTCATGATCATCCACTACTGACAGGAAAAAAAGGAAAGGAAGGCATAGGCCTGGCTAGGATGAATGTCTTGCACTTTGCTTATTTCTCTTTGCTCTTTCTTCCTAACTTCTCTTATGTGTTTTGTTCTTTCTGTCTTTTCCTCCCTTCATTTTTTTTTTCAAAACAAAGGATAAAATAGCAACAATTGCAACTGCATTTAGCCCAGCTGGACCTAACATCAACATAACACCCACCATTTCTCAGTTGAACTTCATCTGAGTCCCCCAGTACCACCTGAGACCTCTGATCTCTATTTGTGGTCTCTTTATAGCCTCTGAACTACATAGTTTCCTAATTCTCACCAGAAAAAAATGCTACCTCCTCCTTTCCCTTATGCAGTAAGTTAACATGACCTGTGCTATTCTATCTCCTTCCTAATGCAGTTTTTATGGGGTACTACTATTATTTTGCTTTCATAATGTTAATTAATGTCATGTATTTTGACAAGAGTTCTAAGTCTACTTAACCTGTCTAGCTTGTTGTGTGCAACATATTATTGATTAAAGCCCTTTGCTCGACCTTGACACAATACTAGACAGTTAGTGAGGGGAGTATGGCCTTTTAAAAAGCCATTTTCTTCAAAGGCCTTAAAAGGTCTTATTTGCTCTTTTGCATTTCTCAATCAGTATCTGCTAAGGAGAAAAAAAAAAAGTGCATTAAATATATATATATATTCCCATTTTTACCACTGAGAAGAAATGTTGTGTTGTCATAGGACAAAAAAGAGGTGGAGCTCTGCACAGGCTACCCAGCAGCAGCCTGTCAGAGAGGCATTAGGAGATCTCCACTTCACTGTAACCATTACTCCCCAAACTCCTCAGGGTATGTCATGAGAGTCATACAGGAGAGCTATCCTGGCTTCTTGACTTCTCCTTGGTTCCCCACCAGTGAGAAGCACAAAGTTCACACTGATCTCTCTAGGCTTGGTTGCTACACCTAGGACTTCGTATCTTACAGGTACTCCATGGTGAGGTTTGTTTAAACAAATTCCCCTATTTCCCTAGTGAGGGACATCTTCCTTAAGGACATGGCATGGTGCAGCTGTCTGTAAAAATGACAAAATACATCTACCAAATTATGTTGGTACCCTCCTGAGCCCATAAAAGTGTCATTCCCTGATGTGGCCATGTCTGAACTGTTTTCATATCTGTAACAAATTCTTAGATGTAGAACAGGTAGAACTTCATACCATCTTTCCATAAGGTCCAGTGCTCAGCAAATGGCCTTTTGCATCTTGATAGCCTGCAGAGAGCAGAGTGTGAGGACAAAATACACTGTGTTTAAACCCTAGTGAAAGCCATTTATGTTAACTAGTTTTACTTTTCTCCAAGCCATAATAGAAGAAGTGTTCACCTACTCAGTAAGACCCACAGGTGCCTGGAAAGTAATGAACCAACAAATAATTAAAAAAAAAACCACAAAAACCAACTGAATGAAACTAGCTGCTCATGCTAGTTGGCATTCCAGACCAAGCATTGGTTAATTCAGTCTCACATCTTTCTGCCTTATGCTAGGGTACTCAGCCCAGCCCAAAACATCCTTAGCATTAAGTGAAATTATTTTGTTTGACTTTTCAGTGGAAACACTTGTGCAATCAGACACATCTGAGAAGCTGGAAGTTTTCCCCTAGTTCCTGCAAGTTGTTCAGGATGAATCCTCAGGAATGTCTGTGCATCCATCACCACGCTCAGAGTTCAACAGTGCCTTGCTGAAAGGGTTTTAACTCACACATTTGACTTTGTGGTGGCAGGGTCAGGACCTTCATGCTGTAGGTTGAGGTGTGGGGGGTTTGACAGCCATTGCTTCTCTGCTGCAATGTTTTATCTGCCCTAAACCCAATCACTGCCTCAAGACCAAGCATAGACTTCACACGTGCTGATGTCTCAATTGAGACTGTAAATTTGGTGTGAGTGCAGGGGTGTCATTGAGATCACAGTCAGCTGGAGTGCCTCAGCAGCTGGCATGGCAGTATGGAAATGGTTCCCACCCCAGGAGAGAAGAACAGATGGGGACTGGACTGTGCTGGGAGGCATTGCTTACTGGCTGGGCAGGCACACAGATACCAGAGAGCTGAAGGGTAAGAGGAGAGAATCTGCATGAAAGAGACTACAATATGACAGAAAAGAGGCTGTCACAATAAATTGTTATCCTTGGGTATCTGAGTTAACACATCAGTGCAACGAATGATGTGGTTCACTCAAGAGTTCTTGCCCAGCCCTTTGCAGACACACAGAAAACATTACAACTTTTATCTCAGCTCACACTGAGAGGCTTGTCTTCACCACAGTTACCCTCTATCCAATTTTGCTGGGTTTTTTTAAGAAAAGAGAGAGTAAATAATGGAGCTTCAAAAAAGAGTTGTCTCAGCACTGCCCACCATTGTATGTGCCTCACCAGCCCTGCCTTGCTTACACGTGTCCCTGGACAGCAGAGAGCAGAGTTTTTCCTGATAGATGAGAAATCAGGTAAGTGCCTGCACTAGATGTCAGAGTACAATTCTTCATGATTGCCTAGAACTTCAATAAAATTCTTCACATCCATCCCCAGGGATACAGAGCAATGCAATCATGAATGATTGATATTCAGCCTGCTACAATACTCTGGCTCAGTATCAGCCTTTGAAATAGGTTAAATAAAATAAACACATTTCAAGAGCTGTCAGGCCAGAGAATTTCTTTTGCTTGTTGTGGTGTTGTCACTGGTTTTTGATAAAGCAGGTGCAGCACATGGTGAAAGCCAGTGCATGTCAGGCATACACCTAAAACTCTATGTGTGCTTCAAATTTCAATTTGCCTTGATGATCATGGAGTATAATAAATTAGTGATCTTAAGGAATGGATCCATTTGATCATACAAACGTACTTATATAATATGCCCTCACCACTTTCCTGCGCTGTTGGCTATGTCAAAATGAAAAAAAAAGAGATGTTTGTGGTGATTGTTGAGTTGTTGTGGTGGGAGGTTTGTTTGATTATTAATTTATTTCTATAAATGACCTGGTCTTTTTTGCTGAGAAAGTCAGGGGTGGTGTAAGTCATGTTTCCTGTGGCAGAAACTCCTCCAAGGAAAATGAAGAGAGACTGATCTACGCGTGATTGGGTCCCTTGCAAATCACCTACAAATGCAAGGCAGCACAAGACCCAGTTACTGGGGTTCAGAAAGAGGACTCCAGTGTAAAAGAGGCAGAGAGAGCTATTTCTGAAAATAAAAAAACAGAGACTCTGTCTTGGGGATCTGTAAAAGTTTGGCTTGTTTGGTTGAGCAAATGGAGGTGGGGGACACTTAGTTACCGCCAGTAAATGCTTTAGAGATTGAAGAGAATCCCAAGGACATGATCTACTAAAGTTTAGAAAAACTATAATGCAAGGTGAGTGTGTGGGAAGTGATGAGTGGAAGGGAATAAATTGTCCATGAATATATATTAGAAGTTACTAAAATGTGTTCCATTGACCAAAGATGTGCTTTTCTGGAGAAACCTTCCTACTAGGTCAAAGTATTTCATTCATGAATTTTGGACTGAGATCCTATGGAATGGTTTCTTGGCATTGGAAGTAGACTGGAGTCTTGACAATTCTAGGTAGATGAAAGAAATAAAGTCATAAATTATCATCAGCCTAGATATCAAGCTCTTTCGATGAACCAAGCATTATGCTGCAGTCATTTCAGAATTTGTGATCCAAACCCACCATGTTCTGACTCTTGCACCAAGGCACTGTGCAAAATGGACGTCAACTTGGGTGCAGACACTCCTGTTTGCTGCAGAGACACTGGGCTTGCATTAGACAAGTATGAAGGAAAGCAGTGGTGTCTGCAGCTTTTTGGCTAGACTATTAGATGTGCTGGAAAGTTTGATTGTAATCAGTGGTGTTTGGATTTCAGATGATCTGGTGATGTGTAAAACTGGTTGAAAAATAACTTTTTCATCTGAAAAATATTGTATAATCATAGTTTCTGTGGTAGTTTTGCATATTTCTTTGTCTTTTGCCCCTCTAACTTCTCATAAAAAGCAAGAACAAAGTAGGTAACATTTGAATTTTAAAATTAAACCAAACATTCCATCGAGCAGATTTTATTTCTTTTTATGAAAATGTCTATAGTATTTAAAGTCAAATTTCAATGAAAGGGGAGGTTCAAAGGACATTTTTCATCCCTTCCAATCAAGTAATATTTGGGAGAAAGTTGTTGCCAGAGCTTGGTCATCTGTATCCTGTGAGTTTTCATTATTTAATGTACAGTGTCAGAGGGATATCTAACCAGTTCAAAACACAGAGGCACTGTGCTTGTGCTGAAAGATAGAAAAATATTTGCTTTTAAACAAAATACTGTGCTTTTTCCTTTCCTTGAATCAGTTGATTGCAAAAGCTTTCTCACTTCTTCTGTTCTTTTTTTTTTCCTTTTCTGCCTGACTCTGTCCAAATAATTTCTTCTTGAAATTAATAATCTAACACATTTCTTGCCTTATAAGAGTCAGATATGCCAGACAATGGATTGCCACAAGGGCACCTAATAGAGGAGAGTATATTCTGATAGCACCCTTCCTTTGCAGAGCAAACTCTATTGGGATTGTTTGGTGCAGTGTTGTTTGAACAATAGTTTAAGATTCAAGCAATAATTGAATATGAAGCCATCCTGAATTCCCTGTATGCATCAAAGGACAAGGTTCAGGGAAATCTGAGATAATACAGGGAAACAAAGATGAACAATTGGAAGGACAGAGGAATTATCTTTCCTGTTCACTGCTTTACTGAGCAAATCTTTTTAAACCTCTTTTCAATGAATGAAACCATAGGGTCACTTGCCTTGTGATTATAAGGATGATTTATGAAGAGTGTTGTGGTAGATGGGTGTTTGGTATGAATCATTGCACTCTTTTTAGGAAAAGAAATAGGTCACAGAAGAGGATATTGCTGAAATACTGGTTTGTGGTTTTTTTCTTTCCATAGAACCAGGAAGGGTCTCAGACACAGCTGGACCTTCATGCTGCTGTAGAAAATTAGAAAATATATTCTCTATCAGCTGGGTCTTTTAATTCATTCCTGTCTCTGCTTCTGCCATCACTGCAAATTCAATCCATAGTAAAAGCTCTTCAACTGACTATCAGGAATGAACTTTATACAATTAATTTTTTTTCCTCCCTAGTTTCTCTATGACACTGGTGCATACCTACTTACATGAAGAAAACTTTGAGTGTCTATAAAAGGAACTCTAGAAGCTTGCATCTAGGAATAATTTAATCTAATGTACTGGGGTAATGTTTTTGGAAACAGTGTCAAATATTACAGGATATTTACTTTTGGAAAGAAAGCCAGGAAAGAGGTCAAATGGTACTTTGTCAGGGCAGTCAGATTGTTCCAGAAATAGGTGAGCAAGTATCCTGTATTATAAATGCATTACTGTGCTCTTTGGAAAGAAAACATAAAAAATCCAAGAAAGGTTATTTAATCATACCTTCCATCTTTGTTGAAAGTCCTACACTGTCTGGCTCTAATACATGAAGTCTTTATCATCAAATCCCTTGGGGTGATCAGGTTTTCTGTGGTGAATGTAAAGTAATAGTTTCAGGAGTAAATTAATATGAGGAAAAGCTTCTTTTACCAGAACAGGCTGCTCAGAGAGGCTGAGGAGTTTCCTTCTCTGGAGATATTCAAAATCCCCCCTGGGCGTGATCCTGTGCAACCTGCCCTGGGTGAATCTGCTGTAGCAATGGACTTGATCATCTCCAGAGGTTCTGGCATTCTATGATTCTATAATTGGGTAAATTCTGACTTAGCTTTCCACTTTTCTCCCCAAATCATACAATAGAAGCTTGACAAGAAAATCAAGTTTCCGTAATATTTTTTTTTCCAATTGATTAAAAGGAGTGAGAGTGATATCGCATCTCTTTGCAGGTGCATTAATATGTCATAGTTTAGTTATTTCTATGATACTAGAACACTCCCATGTATGAAAAATAGGCAGATGGTTGTTGGAAGCAAACTACACAGGAGCTTGAAATGTACCAGTGAAGGTGTTCTAGTTCAAACAGAAATAAAATCAGCCTTTTTACATTGTCCTGCATGGAAGGCAGACTGGATGATCACACCCTACCTGGCTTCTTAATGAAAGAATTTGCTATTTAACTCTACCTTATGTAATTGTGAATATCTCAAATATTTTAAATTCATGTCAAAATTAGTATAATAGCAATAGCAAGTGTCATGATCTATTTTTTTTCATTTTTCACACAATAAATATGTATTTATTACAGGGAGAGTAAGGTTTAAGGGACAGAGTATTCATAGAAAGCCACATATTTCCCATCAGTAGTGTGAATTTTCACCGCACCTGCACAGGGATCTCTCTCAGCCCTGCTGCCTGTACCTAATAATCATCTTTAGGAGGTGGTGTTACATTCCCATACTCACTGAGACTTCCACATCTCTGTCACTCTGACTTGGGTTGTTGAGAAAATCAGTTGTGGAGACTGTTTTATGTAGGGTTTGCCAACTGCCCTTTGAGAGCTGGGGTGTTTGAAGCATTAATTGTTGTGAATCACAGCAGTCAGATGTGCTTTCGTGTCATTGCTGATCTGGTTTCATCCTCAAGCAGAGCCTTGGTGGGGGAGGTCTGGGGGCTCCCTTAGGTGCTCCCTGCTCTCCCACCTCCCAGCTTCCTGTCACAGTTTTCTCTCCAAATGATAGGACTTTTTACTATTCCCCACATCTAGGCAGTTTACATAACCCTAGTCTGGCTTCTTACTTTGATCTACCCCTGATGAGAGCTCCTTACCTATAGAAGTGATATCTGATGTCAGCTGCTGGTGGGTGAGGGGGGAGCTGTGAGAGTTTGCATGATTCTCACTTTGGATTATTTGCACTGTGTGCAATCTGAAATATTCAGAACCAAAGCCCAATCTTGCAGTAATTGCAGCATGTCAGAGAGGGTTTCCCCCCCCACATTAAAGTGTGGCAGGAACAGGAGAAAACACTGGTGAAAGAGGGGAAGAGATACAGATTTTTCCCCACACCTAAGTGAGGATTATTTTTGAATTCCTGCGTTTAAGACATTTTTTACATTTGATACAGCTATTTTTGAGAACCTCCCTGTATTGCTAGGAATTTGGTTGACTCAGAACACCTGTAAAACTCTGTTGGCAGCACGTAGGTTTTGATCCACTCCTCTCACTGCTGAGCCTGTACTCTGCCCATGAAACATTGAATGAACATGCTCTTGCTCATGGTGAATGACTAACAAGTTCAGTAAAAGAGAGATGATGATGCCTTTCCTTGTTTCACTTCTGTTTTGTGAAATATTGGCTAAACAAATACCCAAAATTATCCATTTTTTAAAATCTTTTCCTTATGAACACTCAGTGTGTGGGGTTTTAAACTGCTGACTTCCACAGAAAGGCTGAGATTGAGAACGTGAACAGAGTTTAAGAAAATATACTGAGCTTCATTTGTTTTGTTTCATTAACCCTTGCTGATATTTTAGCTGGTAAAAAGAGAGGAAATTGAGATTCCTTTAAATGAAATTCATAATTTATCTTCTCCTCTATGTTGATTTGTTTGTTAGCATGTAGGAAGAAATAAGCATAATAGGAATGTTCTTTTACTTCCAAGATGAAAGATAAGTCTGTGCCACTGCAGCAGAGACATGTAAGGTTAACCAAATAAATCATGCTATTATCCAACAAAATGTTCTCTCAGTAAAACAGCTGGGTTTGAACACTGGGTTTGACAAGTGTCAGCAAAACCCAGACAGGTGGCTTGAAACAGTCTCATTTTAATGAGTCCAATTCAAAGAGCTTGGCCAGTTTGTATCATATTTCATATCTTATATCAGCAAATGCAGATTTTTGTGTTTTCCAGTTAACAAAGACAGTATTTACGTTATTTTTGATTTGGAGACAAAAATTACTACATTAAAAATCAAGTGGTGACTTTCTGCAGGATAGGGCTAGTGGGAAGAAATGTCTCTGATTTTAGCCACTGCCTTTGTCCTCACCATAAAACTGCTGATTCTCCCACCCCAGTGCTCAAGTTCTGCCAGAAAAATTGTCATCAGCAGGAGCATGTAGCTAGCAGCAGCAGCAAACTTACCTCACTGTTACTGCAGTCAAGTACAAAATCATGCTGATCACCTGTCTTTGTGTCATTTGTTATCTCTTGCCAGTTCACTGCAGTGTATTGACATGGTCACAATTTGTATAAATCACAAGTGTGAGCAAAGCATCCTGTAGATCACTTTGCAAAAGTGATGAGCTACCAAAATTAGCTTGAGGCAGAAGACAAATCAGGCAACAGTTCTGCCTGTGCTGGCAGATCCAGCAGCTTCAAAGGAGGAGGGAGACAGAAAGAGGCAATGATGTGTCCCAGGACAAAGAGACACCTCTCTGGCCTCCCTCCCTCTCCCACACCTGACCCCCACCAAAACCCTTATGGCTCCTCCCAGTTTTTCTCAAGTCTCTGAAATGCCTAGAGCTTGCTTTGGGGGCTCATTTGACAGAAAATTATGTAAGAACAAGGTGGGTATTTATTCTTAAGCTACAGTGGACTTGTAAATGCATCTTGCCAAGTGTTCTCTCCTGGGGTTAATGCTACTATTGATTGCATTAAAGCAATTAATTATTTCTACTTCTTTTTAGGTAATACTTTAGAATGAATTTGATGTCTCTTTCTTGCATCTGTAACAGTCATTAAATAGGACAGTACCTTTTAGTTGCTGAATATTCTGGTTCAGCTCAGTCAAGTTTTAGGACATCTGCCAGGAGCATTCACAGACATAAGTTAAGCAGGTGCTTAAGTGCTTTACTTGGATGAGAGCCAGTGATTAGACTTTCATAGGACTGATGCATTAGGATCCTAACACCTCATTGGAGACAAAGACTTGATAGCACAATTGCTTTCTAGATAAGATGCCTTGCCATTCATAATTATTTCCCCCATATTTTAAAGCTGTGTCAAATAAGCTTTGTTAGCTCTTTGTTTTCTCTATTTCTGCCTCCCTCGCCATCAGGGTAAGGGAAGAAATAAGAATTAGGGGTTGAATCTGAAGATATTAGGTCTAGTCTAAACTCTGAACTTGATGGAAAATGTCTCTTGACTTCAAGGATGATTATATTGGGTTGTACAATATAAATTATCTGTGATGGATTTGGATAGTTAACCAACTTCCACATGAGACTCTGTTCCATTTCTTAAGTGCTATTGTAAAATAATTAAAACAGTGCCCCTATGACATGTCTTCATTAAAATGAGAAGAGCAACAATTACAGCCATAATTCTCAACAGAGTAAAAGACTTCCCATCTAAAAATAAAATTCCTTATAAGACAGGCCCTGGATGCTTGCAGTTTTGAGTTCCTTGCCTTCAGTCCTTAGGCACTTATTAGCCAAGATCCTCTTTTTCTATGAAGTCACTTAACTCAGTGTCACTTTTGTGTAAACAGAACATGCCTTTCATTAATCCTGCAGTAACAGCTACTGTGCTACCCTGGCTTCTTCAGCAACACATAAACATTTGACAAAAGACTGACTATGACAATTAAAGCAGCATCTTTCACTGAAAGTGAAAAGGCTGCAAAAAGCTGTTTCAGTGTATTGTAGATATCAATCAGGCACAGCTGAATGTGAGCTAATAAACATGTCACTTTCTTTATGCTGCCTGTGTGGAGGAACAATAACAGCTGAGAAGGCAGGGATGGAACACCTGGAGCAGATGATTGCATGCTGCTTTCTGGACTCTCTGGCTCTACCTTGAAGCTTGATACAATAAGGAATAATGCAGAAAATGTACAGTCTAGGAGAAAGGAAGTTTAGCAGGACCAGTTATTTCCCTTCTTCCAAGTCCATCTGCTAAGTCTTCTTATTTTGATCTGCACTGAAACATCCCAAGAACCAGAGGATCAGCAGAGAGCTACAATCAGAATTGTCTTGTTTTACCCTTGGTGTCTTAGAATCAAAGATTTTTGTTGGAAAAGAACTCTAAGATCAATCCAACCATTAACCTACACTGCTGTGTTCACCACTAATCCATGTCCCCAAACATGCCACATCCATGCATTTTCTGAAAACTTCCAGGGAAGATGTTTTATTTCAATCCCACCACTTTCCTGGGCAGCCCGTTACAACACCTTGGGAGAGAGCTTGAGAGAAGGAAGGGTAGTGCAAGGCACACCTGCAATGACTGACATGACACAGACCCAGCACAAGGACTAGCACAAAATCAGCAGTACCTTAAGATGCAAAAGCATGAAGAAACAAGGGAGCAGAAGACTGCTGGAGTTTGCAGGAAATCTCACCTCAGGGTGGTATATATGGCAATACCACACAAAGGACAAGGGCATAAAACCTTGATGGCTTCTCATCACTCAAGCTTTATCTCCCATTCCTCTATCCAGCTTTACTGCACCTTTGAGTTCCGTAAGTCCAGAAAGAGGTGTAGCTTTTATCAAATTCTCTCAATGCAGACTCAATTGTACCCTTCTAACCTCTTCCTGGTTAGGAGGCAGGATCTCAAATATTCCAAAACACCCATCATACTCATTCTTCTTCCTTCTTCCCTGACTAAAAATGCCTAACGACTTTTCAGTCAATCAAAGTGTTTACTTGCTACCTGTCTAGCTTTTCTCTGATGGGCATCAATGCTGTGATATATAATATACACCTTGGTCTGTCAGGCTGAAGCCTATATGACTCTAAAAACTTTGGAAAATTTTTAAATAAGCTAGCAGAAACACTACCTTCACTGCAGTAATTGAGATGAAAATGAAAATGTGACAAATTGATCAGCTCTCCAGTAGGTGAGGCAATCATACAGGAAAAAACTGAAAAAAAAAAAAAAACCCAAACAAAATACAAAATAAAGACAAACAAAAGCCAACAAAAAAGTAGATTCACCAGCCTTTCATGAGAGCAAATAGCAAGGTATTTGGCATGCTGATTGACTCTCTATCAATCTGTTTTCTGTGTGCCTTCCAAATCATTACAAATATTTGCCTCCTGCTAACAGGCAAACAGCAGGTCAATGCTGAAAAACAGATTATGTTTGTTTTGAAGTCAAAATTGAATATCCTTTTTTTTTCTGGATGCAAAAACTAGCAAAAGGGTAGCAGAGGTCAAACAGCAATTATTACAGTACTTTTGGCAGCTGAAATTGGAGGAAGGTGTTGATACTGATGCAAAACTGGGTTGGTTCTGAATGTTACCACCATAAATAAGCGCACCTTGATATTAAGGAAATTTGAGCTATGCCAGACAGGAATTTTCTGCCTCAAGAGCAGCTCAACACAGCCTATCCAGCTATCTCATTTATAAGCTAAATGGAAGGAAGGAGCAGTGGTACAGCGGTTTGTTGAAAAATAAAAAATGAGACCTTCACTCACGTGGGGAGGAAGATTTCCAGCCCCTCCCCTCTCTCCCTCCTTCCTTGAGTATATTCATATTTTATCATTTCACTTTTACTGGGTGACCTGGCTCATATGTTTTTGACACACTAGAAATGAAACTTTCCTCAGTGCAAGGGGAACAGTTTTAGAGGAATCTGCTAAGGCCAGGAAAGGAGCTTTAATCTGTGATGGGGAAGGGATGACAGGGGTGAGCAAAAACAGTGTGAATAATTCATGCAGCACATTCAGATTCCATGTGGATCCTGAACCAGCCTGAACACACTATTTGCTTTGCATTCATAATGTTTCATTAGCTGCTGTAGAGATGAACAAGGCAAAGTCATTAAATTTAGTGTAATGTTGTTGTAATACCACTTGTTGGTTGTATTACTATTCAAAGACAGTGACTACAAAGGACTTTGGTTTCTTCCCTGAGAGTTTTGTTTCTAAATCACTCCCAACCTGGAGGAACAGGTACTGGAGAGCGATTTCATCCTCCCATCCCCCAGCTCATAAAATGTGATAAAGCCAACTGAGATTTCAGGGCAGGTGAGTATGCAAGTCCCTGCAGCAGAGAGCTCAAAACATCTTTTCAGTAAATGCTAAACAATGCTCTCTCAGTGCATGCCACAATAATTACATTCTCTAATCAAGTTAGAGGATTCTACTCACCACAACTGATGCCTAAAATAGGAATTTTTATAGAACAATGCAATTCAGCCAAGTCCAAGCAGCCAGGACCCCACTGTGCAAGTGTGCTGAGCCTGGCTATGAGGAGTTGAGCTTTCTCAGGTCCTGGTGGTTCCTGCTACTCAAAATGAAAACTTGGAAGGCAGATTTTGGCTAAAAAAAAAAATTCAGTTGAATTTTGGACAAAAATCTCCCCCCACAGTGTTGACTCACTCTTCCTAGCTGAGAGTACTTCTAATGGTGAACAATTTAATCTGGAGTGTTTGGTGACTCTTGCAAGGAATATATTTATAAATAACTATGGGGTTTTAGCACTCCTGCAGAGCTTACCCCACGTCTGCTTAGCTGTTAGCAGATTGCTCAGGTTTTATGTGACTGTTTTAATATTCAGCTGACACGACACCCTTATCACTGGGTCCCTTAGTCCCTGTTCTGCCTCTCACTGTCTGTGAAATGAAAAACATTGTTTTGTCTTGATTTAAAGAGATAAATCACCCAGGTTTTCATGAGCTATAGACTGGGGAGAATGAATTCTTCAAGAAACCAGATGCATTTGTTGAAAAGGTTCTCTGATTTTTTGATGCTGACTGTACAGTAAAATGGACAGGTTAGGCTTACATGTTTGGCAAAATAAATCCAGGGCTTTTTCTGCCCTGGGTTACACCTGTTTTTTTCTTCCTTCCCATTGGCTGGAGTGCAGAGGAGATTGATAAGGCTCTTGCTGTCTCTGAGGCAATGAACCTGGTAGTTTAGCTGCAGTCATAGAAAATTATAACTGTAGATGCAGAGGTTGTGAGTTCAGGCTCTGTGGATGATTCAGCCCAGAGCAAGTTGTCATGTGAGCCAACCTTGTAACCTGAGTGGGTTGTAAAAGGGACTGGAAAAAGGCCTGGTTATTTACTCTGTGCACAGTGTGCCATTAAATAGGAAAGTTTCCTGAAATGTCATGCCAGTTCCTGTGACTATTTTAGATTAACTGTGTAAAATTCATGGCAATTGTGCTCAAAAAATAGAAACATAAAAATACGTCTTTTTCAAGAAGAGAAGTAGACAATTTGTCCAGATCCATGCTCAGCTCTGCTTCAACACTAAATAGCATAGCTCAAAGGTAGACCAAGGGTTTGGAGGTCTCTGACCTAATTCAGACTTATGATGGTAAGAGAGACATTCACTCCACTGAGCACACAAAGGGCAAACAGCTGTACAAAGAGAAGGGAAGAATGGGAAAGACACACACAAAGGAAAGGTCCTGGCTTCTATAGAGTCACACAATGGTTTGGGTTGGAAGGGACCTCAGAGATTACCTCAACCCCCCTGCCACAGCCAGGGACACCTCCCACTAGACCAGGACATCCAAAGCCTCATCCAATCCTGCCCTGAACACTTCCATGGATGGGGCATCCACAACTTTTCTTCTATGTAGTATATTTAATCCCCAGAAATCTTAAATAGCTTAATAAAGGAAGATAATACCATTTGCCACATTTTACAAGGAGATAAACTGAAGCTATGATTTCATACAAGAAAGCACTCCTGGTTTTCAGGGACAGTCCCAGGGTGGTTATATATTCAGTGTTTAGATTGATGATGGAGGAAGGTATACAGCAATGGCACCATCTCAGGGACACAGGAAGAGAAATCCAGGTGGTATGTGAGTCATGACAGGGACAGAGACATGACTTCTGGGGAGAAAGTGTGGGCAGAAATGGGTTACAGAATTGACCAAAGCTGATTCAGGTCCATATAAATCCATTTCATTTTTTTTGTATGAACATTTAGATGTCTTCTGACTGAACTCTTACAGTTGAGAGAATAGTTTTGTTGCAAAGGCAGTGTCTGGGCTCTCAAGGGTACTGTTGCCTACTGACACCACCTACACACAAGTTTTGTGGCCACCCCACCAACATTTACATCTGCTGACAGTCTGCCTCAGAAAACTGTCACTGATTCTACTCCTGAATTTCACTGCACTGATGTATATTTCAAGGAATTGCTCAGCCAGGAGTGCAGTCTGTCACACTAAATTCAGCCCCAGATATCTCCCATCCAAAGTCAAAAGCAAATTTCTATAAATTTCTAATAGAAATCAGAAGGATGCTCAATGAATTTCAAATAGAAATCAGAACTATGCTGAGGTAATGCTCATCCCATCTGCTTTGGGATGGCATAAACAGTGTATTCAGCTCTGTTAGACCGTTAGGGAAAAAGTAAAACTAAACCAATACAGGAGGAGGAAGTCATGTTGCATTTAAAGCAATTGATCTGTGTTTTCATGTGTTTGAGCAGCTCATGTGCTGAAGCAAGAGGCAGTGAGCTGTTTTGAAAGGTTTGTTTTCCCAATTTTGTGCTTGCATTCAGGATAGGAATCTTAATGGAAACCATGCACCAGGAGTAACCATATTTTATTTACATTTAGAAATTAAAAACAGTGATGCCCTTTCAAACAATCATGCTGTCCAAAATGTGGAGTTTATTTTATGTACAGTAGAAGTTTGGAAGGATTGGAAGGAATTATGTGGCATGTGAGAAGGTACAACAATGGGTGAATGGAAGAAATGCAAAACACAAACAGTGTAGAAATTTTATGGACAAAGTCTGTTGCCTGCTCTTTGTTATCTGGGGCTTTTTCCAAGATGATAATTTGACTTCTTGAGCATTCTTGAATGTCTGAATTTTTATTTTCTCTTATTGTCATAAGCACTGCTGAAGAAACAACTCTATTTCATCCCAGATAGGTTAGATATTGGGTTTGTAGGTTTAAAACTTGATCAGGGACTGTGAATTCCATGAAAATTGCAGGAGGGGTCAAATATAATCATATCTATATCTATAAATTCATATATATGTATGTATATATATGTTTATACTGTTCTCAATGTCCTGTAATTCAATATCCACTTTCCTTCTGGCACATTTACCCCATGTGGGTAAAATTAATAAAACTAGTTTCAAAATCTGGACTCAGAAAACGCCTCTGGTTATCCATACAGTAACATATCTTAAATCTTTTGACCCTGAACAAATTGTTCAGCCATTCTCCTGAGAGATGTCTTCTTGCCTAATAGATTTTCCCTATCATTCCACACCTCTTGGAAAACTCTTTCTTTCTGGCTGCATCTGGAATTTCTGTATCAGTGACTAAAAGCTACACAAGTCTCCTTTCCCTTTCCAAAGTGGCAGGTTCTGCTTCCTTAGCTCAAGTGAGCATAGTCTACAGCAATGACTACAGAGAAAAACTGAGCTGGCTCTTGCTCTAAACCATAGGGATGCACTAATATTGAGGATCCAACAAAATCAGAAAATCTTAGATTGTTTTTTCCCTAACTGAGCAGTTCAGGGAAGTCTTCAAGTAGCAGGAGTGGTTTAACAAAAAAACCCAGTTTAGTAAGAAGATAGCCAAACCAGCTGTGTATGAATGAGCTGAGTACTAGAATAATTCTAATCACTAATGCTGATACTTGACAAGTTTATTTAGAACTTCTACTTTAGTAATTATAATTTGCCCTTGTGAAAGCTGTGAGAGGCTTTTCCCAACAAGCTGCTCAGTAAAGGTCTCATCAGCTGCATTAAGTGAGATCAGTAGTTCTGATTTCTGTGATGCATCTACCTGGTGCAGCCCCTCCTGTCAAGGAGTGGCCAATAGCAGATGCCTCCTGGAAAACATAAAACAAGATGACTGTATGATGATCCTTTTCCCAAAATGCTCTCATAAACCTCAGGAAATTGTGGTTGAGAGATTTCCTGTGCCAGAGGTATATTTCTGCATTTAATAGCTCTCCATGGGCTTGTCAGCATTGCCAGAGTTTACTCACTGACTCCCAAGAAGACAGAATATATTCTCACATGGGTATTTTGAGACATAACCACTCGGTACACTCAATTGACTGTAATAATAAGTTAGCGCCCTTCAGGGACTGTACTTTCTACTAACCAACAAAACAAGACAAGGAAGGAAATATTGCCTGAATTGGATAACACCCATCATCCATGGGTACTCTGTGTCGTTCTCACAGCAGCAGGGATGGCAATCAGGTTGTTATCTGGCTGTTTTCCCAAAAGGGCTGTCTGGTTCTGCTGTGGTGTCACCTGTCCCTGTCAGGGCTGTGACAAACCACGCTGCACAAGCACCAGGGTGTTTGGCCAAGCAAGGTGTTTCTTAGATGGAGGCTGTGAGACAGAACATGGCCAACCTCACCAGAGGAAAGCAATGCAAATGTCCTGACTTTGTCCTGGACAAAGTGAGGCTGGAACAAAGTGAGAGTAACTGAGCATCATTCTGGGAAAGAGCACTGAATCTCTGAATGAGTAGTTAAGTAATTTAGTAACTGAGTAGGGGTGGAATTTTAAACAAATCATACATAAAGTTATTTTTTATAGTCAACCACAAGGTCTGAAAGAAAGTTGTATGTTCATGAGGCAGCACAAAATCAGCATTAGCAAATAAGTAATGACAATTAGGAAATGTAGGGGGTAAGTCATGCGAAAGTGAGTTCAAGAAAAATAAGGTATTGATGATTCTCTGTTGACATTTACCAGCACTTCAGTTTCTCTCTAACATCTGTTTCCGACTGAGACATCATTTCAAAGCCATTCATTCAGAGTAGATGAAATGTTTAGCTATTATAGGACTTGTTTTTCTCACTCCTCAGCAATAGCTTTCATCCATTGAGATCTGCCTATCTATACTCTTTTTATTCATTAGTGCAAGATAGTTGAATTACTGCAAGGATATCCATGAAGATACAACAAGATAATTTATTTGTGCTCTATATTGACTTGACAGTTATTCAAAGAGTCAGACAAGCTTTCTCAGGGATAAGAGAAGCAGACTTTGTCCAGTCCTTCTCCTTTCAGAAAACCACTCATGTCACCAAAGATGCAGATCCTTAGATAATCCTGGTCTTGCAGCTAAAGAGATGAAAGAGAGAAGATTCTTGAACAAAGACCAATACAGCCAGGGGGAACCCTACACCCAGACCAGCTTTCTTCTTCTTTGATTCCAAGTTAGTTCTGTTATTTTAGGAAGTTGGGAGTGTAGGTATTTTTTTCCTCTGGTATTTTAATGTAATTCTGTGGTAGTTCTTTAACAAAACTATACTATATGCATCTGCTACAGGATTTTCATCCACTTAGTTTTCTGTAATTCGCATACTTTTTCTCATATTTGAATAATAGGCAATATAGAGTTGTATTCATTATAACTTTCGTAACAGTAATGAGCATGTTTTGAATGAAAGAGGGATTACAAGCTTTTTTTAAAAAACAGATGTAGTCATATGCTTTAGGAAAGACTTGATTTCTTTAGTCCAACTCAAAATTAGAAAGAAAAAAACAGAATATTTTATCTTTTTTTTGAGCTTTTGGAGTTTCATTGAAACAGAAAATTCAGAGTGAAGCACAAAAAACAGGATGACAGTTCAATAGCAATCTGCAATTTTAATTTTACTTGTGTCTAAATAAATATAAAACAATTTTAATTAGTTTTGATTGAAATGTGCCTCTAGAAGAATAATTTTTGCCATTCAGAGAGGTCTATCCATGACTCCTATCTTTGTTTAGCAAATATATCTTCCTTTTTATGCTTGTACTTTAAACTATGCAAAAAAAACCCCTCAAGGGCTGAGGGCTAACCATAAACACAACCAAAACATGCACATCTCCAGGTCAGCAGTTGATCAGGATGGTGTTGGAGCCATGGTCACAGACTCTGTTTTGTGCTGTGCAGTGGCAGAGCTGTCTGCAGCTTGGGGAGGGATTTGGGTACACACGGACAGCAACTGCTGCTCTCTCTCTGGTTGTCACAGGGACACCAAATCCAACTTTACTCCTTGCAGCCAGACCCAAGTGCCCTCCATCTGTTCTGCTTTCTCTGCAGGGCAGCCCTGTCCCAACCAGGATTTGGATCACCATCCTCCAGGGTGGCAAGTTTCAGCTCTAGAGCCTGAGAAGCCTTGAGCTGATGGTGTGGAATCCTGCCCACTGCAGGAATTGCTCTGCAGATCTTATGCATGAATTGTACTTTTTACAAACATTTAGATGCTGTTACCTGTTTTCATCAGGCTACCAGATGAAATATTTTCTCTTCCATTTAGCAGCCTAAACAAGTGCATTTACCATGCATATCCACATATGCAACTGCAAGTCACTTACCTGTAAACTGTGAGATACACACAGCTGTGACACAAAGAGTGTCATACTCTTCCATGAGAACCCCAGCTAAGCAAATACCAATTTCCCAAGCAGAAAACACCACAATTACCAAGCCTGCATTCCTCCCAGACAGATGAAAAATTACATTGATTTCTTCACAGCCTAAAGTTGTAAGGACCTATGGATTCAGTAGTAGACTTGTAGCATTTTTGGCAATTGCCCTTTTCCCTTCATCCCCTCTCCCCCATATGCTGACTTCTGCTCACTAATCATACCAAACCAAGGTTAGACAGATTCATTTTCAAGTAACAAAGAAAAACAGGAAACAAAAAATCAAGAAGAGTATAAAAGCAGCTACCAAGAAATTACCCTCTCCAAAAAAATGTGGTTTTTTCCTTCCAAGAAGCTTATATTACTTGCTGCTCTCCTATGGCATGTGACACATTGATCATCAAATCACCATATGAAAGATGAAAATGGGCAATAATACTTTAGATGTTAGTCACTTTAGGGGCCTGGAGACTAATTTTCTTTTAAACTGCTCAGGAAAAGTTGATCTGATCAAATAGATGATTTTTGCTAGCAAATAAATACATAAAAACATCAGTAAAGGTCTCTAGTTTGCACTATGACATGTTTACAACACAAGAAGGGTAATGAATAGTGAGGACTAAAAAATAATACTGGGGGCTGTTTGGCCTTTCACACAAAGATGCTTTCAGAAGGTTTACTCTGAAGCAATACAAGAAAAGTTCAGAGACTGTCCAGCGTCCTTAGGATATATATATCTCTAAGAAACAAAATTTGCACCATGAAAGCAAGATCTGAGGCATACAGTTGTCTCTTAGATCCTTTTTATCTGATGCTTTTTAGTCTGAGGCTTTGGTCTTCTTACCAGCAAGCTTTGCTTTCTGCTCATGTCTCTCTCTACAGCAGCCCAGGGTGTTTTGTAGGCTGTTACTGGAAGAGGGAATCTAATTCTCCAACTTTAGCTTGGCATTTGAATATGAAAAGACAACTGTTGCCAGCTTTCCCAGGTCTTATTTTATCCCACTAGAATGAAATTTACCCATTTGGAACTTCTCTTCAGGTTAAGCACCTGACAATTGTTTCAACAGTTTAAAAAGTAGGAAAGACCTGGCTTATTAAATAATTGCAAATACTCCTGCTGGCTTTAATGATCTTTGAATCAAGCTGTAATTGTGGCTAAAGATTAAAAGCCTGATCATATCTGGTAGATGAAATTTCTTGCAGTGCAGAGTGAAGATTCTTCATTTCTACTTTTGACAAAATGTTCCAACACAAACGCTTCAAATGAGAAGACATTTTTAAAAATGTAATGGCTAAGGAAGAAAAATATGTGCTGTCAGTCAACACTGCTCTGTGGAAAAGAGGCCTTGTAACACCAAACCTAATTTGTTCTTGACAAGAATGCACAACTGGATGATAAACGTACCTCTCAAGATGTAATATTCTTAAAATTAGGTAGTGGTACAGCTGATCCTGTCTGGGGGTGTGGGAAAGAATTGATCATCCCTTTACTTCACCCACTTGTGCATTCTGTGAATCCATGATGTTACTCTTTTTTTAAGTGTTTGAAATCAAATTATCTCCATTTCATTAAACATCAGAAGCTATGAAGAATACAACGTATGGCTAAAAAGTGATTGAAAATCCTAAAAGGATCTATCAAGGGGAAATCATTGGCAAAAAGGCTAGGGTCGTTGGCAGATTGGGAGTGATTCTGCCTGAGGGTTATGCTGTTGTATATGTTTCACCAAAGGGTATCAGGGAAGTAAAAAGTCATTTTTAAGAATGGACAAAACCTGGTACTCTCTTAAGTAAAGATAAGGGCAAGACTATGATGCACAGGGATCTAACATCATTTAGTTATCATCTGGCCTATTCAAGTCACATCAAAAAACTCTTCTGCAAAATGGTACGGTATGATACCTTGGGAAACATGGATCCCAAAGAAGGATTTAGGAGCTATATTCAGGAAACAAATTAGGTTAACTGCTCTATAACATGGGAAATCTCTTTAAGAATATTACAAATGCCTTTTGAACAATGTAGGTTTTAGCTGAAGGTGATGTAGAGAGAAGTAAAAAAACCCTTCATTTCTGAAAATCCAGTTCTCACTTTCTATCATCCTTGGCTTACCTAAACAGCACAATAAACAGCAGAAAGCAATGAATGAATTTAGACCATAAAAGCTCAATTTTTGCAGTATGGTGAGTTAAATTCTGAAATGCAATTGGCACAAAAAGCAGATACAAAGGACCTCCAAATTAAAGTTATCTTGACCTGTACATCCAGATCACATAGAAAAACACTTTACACCAATATAACCTTCTCAGATTCTCAGAAGCAACTAGAAAGTCCTGCCTAGAGGGACTGTCTCAGAGCAGTATTTTCTGCAGTCACAGTATAGAAAACTGTGTGCAGCGCAAGTCTGCTTAATCTGGAAAAGTTATCAAACCAGGGATAGTCTAGTGGCAAATAAGTGAAAATATTTGCTCAAGTGATGGAGGTCACTAATCACCTAATTAACTGTGTAGAGCCATGGTGTCCTCTTTACCTCTTGAGGACTTGAGCCTGATAGCAATTTCTTGGGCAATGTTAAAACCTCTGGCATGCCTCTGAGGACTTGGCTAGAACACCCCTATGTCTGTAAAAATATGCAAGTCATAGAATTCTTCTGAGCATCAGTTCCCAGCATGGACTCACTCACTTTTCACAACGTGGCCCATTCAGGTCAGGAGGGTCAGGGCACGGTGAGCTCAGAGCAAGCCACCCCACGGTGGGTGATAATGGTACCTGGTTGTCAGCTCATGAAGAATTTGATCTTCCTGTAAACTGCTGAGAGTTGTGCAAAGCACTTGGAGCTGTAGAGATGAATGAAAAATGTTGGGGTTTTTTTAGATATCGTCAAAAAAATTTCACAGTTTTGCAAAGCCAAGAAAATCCAAGTTCGGATTTAAGTGAGGGGGGAAAAGTGAGTATCTTTTTCTCACTCCTGTAAAAGAAAAGTAACTAAATTTAAGATAAAGAAACCAAACACCCCCCACAAAAAATCGCCAAACAACCTGTTTATGACTTCTGGAATTGTTTTTAAAGGAAAAGAAGTAATAACTTTCTCATTAAAGGAACTATGAACAGAATTTTTCAACCATCGAAAGAAAATAGCAACAAAGGCAAACAAATGTAAGAGTAGGTTTTTTTCTCCTCTCCATCTGTGCTTATGTATGTCCAAAGGAAGGCATGCATACATAGTTTCTTATGCAAGCGATGTGTTCATATTCAAGACAGCTCCACTCAGGGCCTGCATGGATGCTCCTGTGAAGTGCCAGAGGATTTAGGATGTGCTCAGGAGAAACTATTCTTCACACATAAAAATTCAGGTGCTATCACTCCTGTGCTTGAGAGCAGTGGAGCCTTTTAGTAGCAGTGTTAAACACAATACAGACAGGTGCATTGCTTCTGCTATGAAAGAGAGCTTTATTTCATCTGGCATCTTTTGGCTGATGGCTACACTCACTGACACTGAATCTCCTTTCACCTCTGTGAGATGTTACAGCAGGCAGAAGTCTTCAGGTAGAAGGTATCTTAAGCAAAGTTTGTATGTATTTGGCATCATCCAATGGCCTTAAATATCTGTATCTGATGCTTTTTCATTTCATCTGCAACTGGCAAGATGAAATCTTGCATGGCAAGATAAATCTAGCTATGTTCCTTCCTTTAATGGGAAGGGTATTTCACCATGCTGTGATACCTTCTCTCATGTTGCCTCACGTGTGCTGAGAAATCCAACAGATTCCACAACAGTTTTGTAATTTGTCTCCTGCAAATGTCATCTAGAAATGGTGGGACCAGTCGTGCTTAAAATGAAAAGTACACTCAACAGCATGGAAAGAGATAGAAGCTAAAATTTCGTTTTTATGGCTTGACCCTAAAACATCCTGACCTCCTGCATCTGTCCATTTTTGACTGAAAAATAAGTGGCCAGTTGGGATAAAGCCCAAAGTTCTGAATGGACAAGTGTATTGGCAGGAACATCCATGGAAAGTAGTTTATTTAAGAAAGTATTAAAAAAAAAAATTGTCAGGAGGGAATCTTAAATATCTTGTCCACAAAATCTGGATTTTATTCAAATAATGAGTAGATACATACTGTATAACTTAGTTGCAGTCAGAGCAATGAAATTTTCTTTCCACAATACTCTGAAGTTGTTATTAAGGGATATATATTAAGCGGCAATCATTTACATGTATAAATCTGAGAAATCAGCAAACATCTTAAGGATATAAAAAAAATTGCTATGAAAAGCACAGATACTTTAGATATTATTCGAGGTTATTCAGCCTCCAAATATGTGTTTGTTCTTATTGCTCTGGATGATGGTACAAATATTACTTCTGGCAAATTAATTTGTTTCTTAGTCTTCATTTGATAGACTCTGGTAGTGATGGAAGATACCTGGGATCTTCCAGGTCTGCAGGGAGCTTTTATTGTCACAGTCACAAAACTTGATCTCCGTTGGGTAGAATTAATTCCTGAATTTAGAAACTGCACAGTGAGGGAGGGCTCAAACACAACTGTTGTGGCTATAACATGGACAGCCAGATTTGTTATTAACATTCAACTCAAATATTCATTGAAAAATGTCCCCTGATTGGATTTAGCAAAGGAATGGTGCTTGAGGTATAACAAACAAGTTTCTTAATATGTTTGCCACAGTTTCCCGTCAGTAATTCTCATATGGCTGAACAGAAGGCAGTAAAATTGGCTCAGCCAGGACAAAGACACAACAGGCTGATTTATGCATTGAAAGTGAGGGAAAAACCCAGTTCACACACACACTTTTGCAGAGCTCTTGCAGATATCAGCACTGCCATACATAGCAGCCAGCTGTGCAGGAGGAATTTTCTTCAAACCTACACTCCCTCTGAGCTCCATGTATTTTAGGGCTCTGTCAAGAGAATCTTTGTGTGAAGAGCTCTGATTTTTCATTCAGGTAGAGAGAGAGGGATAAATTAGCCTGGGTGGGATGCTCCCACTTTTGACAAACCTGACATGTCTACTGATCAGAGAAGGGAGCCCTGACAAAAACTCATGGCTCCAAAATGGGCATGGCAGTGATTTGTGATGAATTAGGGCAAAATTGAGAATGTTCATCACTCGATCTCCTGGGTAAGCAGCCACCTGCTTCTTCAGCTAACTGTACCTTGGCATCTGGGCTGCTCATCCTCAAGATGCTATTGTAACTCTGAGCATTGTCCCAAGTGAAGGTCTGGGGGTAAATGAACTTTGGCTGGAAAATTAAAAGGTGTGGAAATGGTTCTTTGTGCCTCACAGACCTCTTGTTCCTTCTTCTTCTTTTATTCCCACTGCCTCTTACCCTGTTTTGCCTTATTACAATGGAGGGGAAAATTGGCAGCTTTTACTTCCAGCTCTTCTCTTCTCTTCTGCATGAAAGCCATGCTGGGGCTGTGTAAAAGCCCTGACTTCATTGTGTTTATTTTTCCAGTCTTTTCACATATTGCCTGCAGATTCTTGTATGTGCAGAGATGTGGCATCCTCTGCAAGGGGTTCTGCACCACATCACTGAATCGTTCCACACCTGCCAACTTTCCTCCAATTTTCACCTTCTCTTCCCACGTGTCCTTAGTTGGTCATAACCAACAAATGGTGCTGCTGACCTCGTTGTGACTGCAGCCATGGTTCAGGCTGTGCTGGGTGGTGGGTACAGCAAAGTCTGCTCTAATTAACAAAGACAAACAAGGCGTATGTTGTAGTGTGAACATGTGCAAGACCAAGGTAGATTCAAGAAAACAACCAATATTTTTTTTGCCAAAAACCTTATGGGAACTGCCAAGAACTGCGGAGCATTGAAACTTTACAGCAGTTCTCTCTCCCTGTGAGGAACATTGGCTTTGACCTGTTTTTTTTCAATATAAACATAATTCTACGTGTCTATGATTAAAATGCAGAACAAAAAGAGTTGCTTCACTGCCCGTTGTCCCTTGCTGGGGAGGAACAAATTAAACAATCCAATGGCATATGTTAGTCACACTGCTTCACGCACTGCTGGAATGTTTTCAAATACTCTGGTGCCTTCAATTAGAATCTCTGTAGAAATGATTTTTTTGGACAGAACTGTGACATCTAAAATTAAGTATGAATTACATCAAGCCAAGCAAATGTGACAGCCATTAGAATAAGCATGTACCAACCTTCCACAAATGTATGTGTTTTGTGGAATGCTTTCATCTAGCTAAACTGCAGATGACTGGCTAAGGTACGCTCTGATTTTTGATAGCAGTGCTATTCATATTATCTGAGTGCCATAATTTTGAAGTGGCTTTCTTAGAGATAATGCACACTCTCCTCTCACACAAATGGCCCATGTAATACTCTTAAGTGGTCTTGTTGAAATTGGGCTGAGTGCTGACAGCTGACAAGATCGAATAGAAGTGTCTGAGACTGAGACTGGTCAAAATCTGAAAGCAGCTTTGTGAGAAAAAGAAATTCCAATTTCAAAGTCCTTTCCCTTTTGAAGGATTTGTACCTATTTAACTTTAAAAATAAACTGTCCATTCTTATTGTTCTCATGGATGCTTTACATAATGGTTAAAGGGCATTTTCCTACAATGTGAATAGTATCAAATTTTAATTTAGAATATTTCTTTTATTTCTTTCTTGTCAGATGTCATTTTTACACTCTGACTGAAAAAAAAAAAAAAAACAGAAAAAAGAAAAAAAAACTGTCCTTTCACTTCAAAACTCTCTAATGATCATTATGACATCTTGAAAATCTCTCATCCATTTTAGGGGAATTAGGACCAGGACCAGCATTTTTACACTTGATTTCCTCAATATGCCACAGTTAAATGCTTGTTATCCTTATCAAAACCAGAAGGTGGCAAGCACTCTTAAAGTATGAGCTGGATCGAAACAAGACAGGCTCCCTTCCCAGAAAACCTCAGCCACCATTGTCTTCAACTCAGCCATGAATTTCCCAGCCAGAAATTTGTGTTTTATAGCATCCAGTAAATCACAGCAGGACAGGATTAAATAGGAAAGTGAAGAAGAGATTTAAACATGTCTTCTATTTTAATTTAAGCAAAGAACTCTGAGACTAAAGTAGAAAATAATTGTCTAGAAAATAAAGCTGACCAGAAAAAATGAAATTTCCACCCCATAGCAGCCCTGGCCAAGTAAGGGCTTCAGAGAGGTTGGGCTGGCTGCCAAGTGTGGCCAAAGAGGAGCCACAGAGCACCTGAAGCTAAACCTGCCCTGCAGCCTGTACACAGATGTAGATTAATGCTACAAAATATTAAATAATGCTTTGCATGGATTTTCCCAGAGAGAAACTAACCCCAAACCTTATTTAATGATTTTTGCTGTTTTTCAGCAAAAGCTTCATGCTTTTTCTGCTAATCTGTCAGACTTAGAAAATGGACCTATTTGTGTGTGAAAACAACAATAGTGGAAAGCTAATGTGTTCTGGGGCGCTGAGCTGGAGGCGTTGGTAGGAAATTGCCTCCCCTGCAATGTTCTTTACAAACATTTTAGTTAAATTTCAGTCTGTAACTTAGCTGGGGGAAGAGGTCATCCAGGGCATACTAGAGAGGAGTGCCTGCATGGTGAATTAATACACCTAGATAAGTCTGTTATACAAGGAAACCAATATACTCTCCATTTCAGTATTGCTTACGTCATTACTTAATTTTAGCACTTGGCCTAAAGACTTCATGTCAGTCGGATTATTTTCCTGACAGCCTTTTTTTTAAAAACATAGTATTTAATGAATTTGTGGATAAGAAAGCTTTTAAATAAAGGACATAATTTCTGAGCTTCTTCCTCAAATCCTGGAGGCCTCAAAGCATGAGGAAGAAACAAAGCCTCAAAATGCCCATGAGAGCTGACAGGAGCTGATGACTTGAAAGCAGTGAAGATACAATCCTCTCTGACATTAATCCTGAGCTGGGAGCAAGAGACAGCTCCTGACAATGTTCCTGTTAATTATATGTTGCCAGAGCACGGGTGGCTGCCGTGCTGAGGAGTGAAATCCATCCACACCAACCTATGGCAGGTACTTAGTGTAAAGGTGATCTCTGCCTCTCCCACTTCTCCATGAAAACATGAGCTAAGATATTTCACCCCTCATCCTCAGTTACCTTGCCCCAAGCTGCAAGCTCAGTGCCGTTTGCATTGGTGACCCTGAGCTCCACAGAGAAATCCCCTGTGTCTACTGAGCCCCTCAGAGAAGTCCGTGGACCTGCTGCTCCCTGCAAAAGTCACACTGACCTACTAAACTGGCAACAAATCCACTGGCAGCAGCAGGAATGGGGTGGGATAACATCTGAGATAATGCCAAGGCATAAAGAGCAGTCACAGAGGAAAGCTGATGCAGAGAAGTTTGAGGCAAATAGGTTTTAATTAGAGTAGCAGTCAGCCCTTTGAATATTTGCTGAATACTAAGCCAGATATAACAAAACATTTCCTTGCCAACCATTGCATACATTAAAGATTGCACAGAATGAAGAAAGATCCTGAGGAAATCCTAAGCAGGAGAGATCTAAATCAGAGTTTAACAGGTCAGTTGTATCTTTTACCCTTCTTACAAGTATCCACCAGGGCAGAAGAGTCTTACTGCCTGGTCACTGTCGTTTCTTCTCACTTCTGCCAGCTCATCTTGTTATTCCATTTTTAATAGGGGTCGCTGCAAAATAGCACCCCTGAGTAAGTGTTGCCTTCTGAGCTGCACTAAAAGTAAGGACCAGAAAAGACAAGAAATAGCAAGGAGATATTTAAATTAGATATGTAAGTGACAGGTCCTGCAAACATGAGGATGAAGCTGAAAAGTGAAATCTGCAATGGGTGATGGCTTTAGGGCAGGACATCCTACTTTTTTATTCTGGCATCGATATCCCTTGTGCTCCTTCACACCTACAAAAATGGACTAATACTCAGTTTCTGGTCCCTTTATTTTGGAAGGGTGTGTTACACAGCTCAGCTTTCTGTGGGAACCAGAAAAAGCAACACCTGGCCAAGAAAAGGACACTAACTTTTCCTTTGGAGGGGATGGCAAGGCACTGGTAATGCACTGGGGGACTTGTCCATGTTATGGGGAGCTTGCTGTCTAGAAGAACAAAACAGAGATGTACATCCAATACCAGATTTGGGTGACCTAGGCCAACCCTCGCAGCTGAATAGAAATTTTGTCTAAAAATGGATTTCCAGAGCAACCGAAGGTGTTTGACTGAATGTGTCATATGGCATATTTTGGGGGTGAGGAAGAGGCAGGAAAGAACTGGCAGGGACACGATAACATCTTATGTCAGCTTTCTCAAACTGGAACTTTTCTGGTTTATTTCTTTGCCATCTAAATGGTAATTTTACCCTATGAAAAATTAAGCTAGATTCTGATATTAAAATAACTGTTAAAATGTGAAAAGGGAATAAGTTCACCCAGGTTAAAAATGCATATATGCACTTTTTTCCTCCTTTGCTCCATTTCTCTAAATTCTTCCAAACCAACACAAACAAAATTCCTCCCCACACCATGCAGTTCATTCTTTACAGGACCTCTACTTATTTAGCCAAATGTTTATGCTTTTTCCAAGTGTTAGTATTGTGTAATCTTCATACCTTCAGGCATCTTGCACCTTCAATTTCTCAAAGAATAAAGAGATATCTGTTGTTAGTTTATGAAGTCAAAACCAGCCTATCTAGACCTTTCTGAAAACTGACTATATTCTATCCTGGACTATTATGTTCTATTGAAAACTATAAACTTTGTTTTGATATTTTCAAGTAAGAGATTGCAAAGTAAAAGAAAGGGGAGAGGAATATAAACCTTAATGTGCATAAAAATGTGACAGGGAAGGAATAAAAGGGAAATTCACACCCAGGTGGTCTCTCCTCCTCTGTAGCCCAGGCTGAAACCGCCCCTGTGACTTCCCTAGCAGCTGTTCAGTGGAACGCAGCTGAAGATGCTCTTGTGAACCTGTGGGAATCAAACCTGCCAAGTCCCTCATAGCTCTGCTTGATCCACTCTCATCTTTATTTAATGCTCTTTCCCCCCATCTGTGGTTTGGTGCAGGTCTCCTCTTTAATTGTCATTAAGATCTGCAGGCGAGAAGCATTATATAGTCAGGAGAAGAGCAAACCTCTCCACCTCCCTGTCAGCCTGGTGAGATGTGAGATTTGGGCTGGATAGAAGTCACAAGCAGACAGTCAGGAGTGGCCTGTCTGCTGAGAAGGGAAGGACTGCAGCAGAGGAGGCAGTTGCTTCTCATTTCTAATTCTTGCCCCAAGAGAAGGCACAATTCAACCATGGCACTGAGGTACAAGACAGCAACCTGTCTTTCAGGGAATTTTTCAGATCAAAGGTGCCCAAAGCCATGGTCTCTCCAGATTCTGGGCCCAAGCTTTCCCCTAACCAGCCTATCTCTATTTGGAAAACTTGTGCAATCTCTCATTGTAATACCAGCTTACCACTGGAATTGGTGTTCAGGCAGAATCAATATTGCATCAAGTTCTCATGAACTTTTGGGTGAAATGTGCATGCTTCTGGCTCCAGTAAGAAACTGGCTGTTGTTTCCCCATACTACAGATGTCCTTATTTGTCACTACATTCTCAAGCATGACCCTGGAAGTTGGACTTCATTACAGCAGCAATCCCCAGTCCAGGGGGAAATGAACTAAAAAAAAAGATTTATTTCCTTTTTCAATAGCAAACAAGCAAACAACAAAATGCATCTTGGCAACATAATTGAAAGAAACTCATCACTTTTAATGAAAGTTAAAATGATTGTGTTCTAAGCAAGTTAATTTTATCACTGTATTATTGTTGCCTGACAGATTAGTTTCATTTGTAGTCTGTGGGGAGGTAACCCACACTAGAAGCCCATTGCAAAGCTTTTCATTGATTTTTAATGGGCTTTGAGTTGGCTCTTTGGCCAATTTTTACTTTATGCCTCTATAGTGCTGAGCTATGAAAGAAACACAGGAGTTAGTCTAATGCTTGGTGCATTTTTTTCAGAAGAAAAATGATTTGCAATGGGGGGTATTAATACCACAAAGTGAACTAATTCCCCTCCTGACAAATCCCAAATGCAATTTTAATAATATGAGGTGTAACAATGACTTGATGAAATGAGTTTTTATAGGAAAAAGCGGAGTTTCTTCTTGCTTAGAACACTATTTTAATACTCTCATTTGCAAAAGGTCATTTTTATACTTTTTTTTGGCCACTTAAAAATCATTATAAAGTCTTTGACAGAGTAGTTAAGAGTAGTACCTACTAGGGTAAGTGCTGCTTTTCACTTTTAAAGTAGCACTCCCTCAACTGGTGTTAGGTAAAAGTGATGTTACTTTCAAAACAAAGCATTTTGTCCATCAATTTCTGATGGCTTTTCAGCTTTTTACCTGTCAGGGAGTTGTTCTACAATTAAAAAATGTAGAAAAATTTTCACTTATTCATTTTTTCCCCGAGGTAAAAAAGGCCCTACTTTCAACAGAAAAGGTTGGAATAGAGATCTTTTTTGCTCAAATCATTTTTGGGAAATTTTTTCTTCTCTGTTGGATATTATATGCAAACTTTTTAATCTTCTTCATAAGGTGGTGAATCAAACATCTTCCCAATTGAATGCCGTGGGCAATGTGTTTGCTGGCTGTCATTTTTCATGGTCCACATGATGGCTGTAATCCAGGGTGTAGTCTTGAGTCAGCCAGCTCCATCTGCACCTCCCTGGACATATTTTCAGTTCTTCATGTGCTCAGCAAGAACCTGAGATGTTTTCAGAGTAAATCAGTGTTGTTTAATCTACAGGGTTTTACACATTATTTGCTTTGAGTCATAGCTGAGACCTGTACATCCAGAGACCACCTCCTATGAAAGTATATAAAGTAGGATGAACACCAGAGAGAGAATTATCCATACACTGAGATGGGATTTGCAGAAGAGCTGCCCTCAGATATTCAAAACAGTAAAAGTGCATTTTAAAGTCCATTGTGGGTTTATTTCAGGCATTGGAATTTTTCTGACCATCTTTCCTTTTCATGGCAAATGTAAAAAGCAGAAAGTTTCCTGTTTGTGCTCATGTAGGTGTTGAAAGTATAAAAAAGTAAAGTTCTGAAGTTCCTGTAACAATGGGGAATGGCTCACAGAATTGAACCTCTGGTGTAAACCCCTCAGAATTTTAGGCTCCAGCCTCAAAAGCATCTGTTTATCTCTTTGCATGTTTAAAAAAAGTAATGTCAAATATTATACAGCTTAAATGTAAGATGCACAGGCTCAATAACTGTAACGTTCTCTATGCTGCTATAAAAAGTTTTCTCTTATTGTTTTTATTCTAACTTTCTATTCCATCTCCATCCTGCCCTGGCAGGGTGCTCAGTGGGGCTCACTCCCCTGTCCCAGAAGTGGCTGAAGCTCAGCTACAGGTATTTAAGTGCAAAATACACAGCCACAAAGGGTATCTTCTTACTGGAATTTCAAATGCTTCCATTCCACACTTTGGTTTGGTATTTTTCTTATGCTGAAGAGAGTCAGAGTTGAATCCACCTATTGTTCCAAGGTGTTAGCTCAGAGACAGAGGAGTACCTGCTTTCTTGTGCTGGATCAGCTGGAAGAGAAGTGAATAGGTACTTCAGGAGGGTGAGAAACTCAGAGGCAGACTAGTCTGTAGAATGACAAGCAACAAAACACCCTGGAGGTGTTAAGAGACATCTGAGTCTGGTGCTTTGTGATGTGGTTCAGGGGTTACAGTGGCAGTGCTGGGTTGACAGTTGAACTTTATGATCTTAAAAGATCTCTTCCAAGCTTGTTGATTCTCTGATTCTATGGAGAGGTGAAATGGAGTCCATTTAAAGAAATTTTGTTCCGCTTCTGATGGGGCCAGGAAGGCTTCTGCAGGCTCTGTGAGACAAGGGCCTGGGAAGACCTCAACCCAAGTCAGCTCCCACAGCCTGTGGTCTCTGGAGAACCAGACAAGTCACCAGTGTTGACTGAGAGCCACCAGGCTGTGTGTCTTGCACAAGCTGTGCAGAGTCCTCTCCATGGCTAAAATCACCTTACCCCCAATTCCCATGGGATCACAATGCTGCCCATGGTTCAGTCCCCCCAGCTGGGCAGCCACAGGAGCTCTGAGGCAGAAGTAGTTCTGTC
This sequence comes from Hylia prasina, assembly GCA_013397195.1. Taxonomy (NCBI): domain Eukaryota; kingdom Metazoa; phylum Chordata; class Aves; order Passeriformes; family Sylviidae; genus Hylia; species Hylia prasina. The sequence goes on along the minus strand of VYXD01008550.1, from coordinate 381,635 downwards.
AGCAGAAGAGAGTCAGAGTGAACTATGCAGTAATTCCACTAGAACATATTCATATTCTTATTCATCTTGCTCGTAAGATGTGCCTAAATGTTCACATGGGAGCAAAGATAATGTGTTAGCTTATAACATTTATCAGGTTTTCTGGATGTGTTCCATATTCAATATTTTTTATGTCTCAACTCCCCCTCACCTGGGTAATTTCACAGGATTTCAATGCTTTTATGGTGGTGTAGAGTAGTTTGACATAAAAAAGGATTATATCTGTTTGGTGCCTAGTCTGGAAATAGATGGATGTTGGGAAGGAGGTGCTGCAGAATAGAGGTCTATTAAATCTTGTATGGCATATGAAAGGTTTGCCTCCAGCAAAACACAGACTAAGAAGTGTTTATAGTTTTTTAACAGAAAGTTGGTTTAAAACAAAGCAAAAATATCACACAATGCAGTTATGGATCCTGTGCTGCAGGATAAACTTTAGCAGGTGTTAAAATTTTATGACTTCAAACTGGAGATAAGCATAGGAGAAACATCCCTCTGAGGCTGTGGTCATTCCCTCCCACTCCACAAATATACATTTAAAACTTCTGAAATTTGGAAAAGCAGCCTTCTCAAAGTTGTGGAAATATACATTTGCCTTTCTATTATTCTCTTCCACAAAAACAGGTTCCTGGGTAGAAGAAAGTTGCCCTTACCTTGCAGGACTTTATGTTTTATATTTATCCTGCATTGCAAGTTTGAAATTTTTAGAGGAATTTACTTCTACAAATCAAGATGTAAAACTAGGTTCTCAGCAAACATGTGGCATTCATTGTTAGTTGTGAGGTTAATTTTCCAAAATCCAGTAGCTCTCTGTCCAATGCCAACCACTGTTTTCAGATAACAAATGTGATATCAGCAATTTTGATGGCCTTTTAATGTGCTTCCTTTTAAGACAATGCTAACTGGAGAATTGTTAATGATCCAAATTGCAACAAATTCTAACTACCAGAAATGATCTTATAATGCTTCTTAATGTATCTGATGCATTATCACATGCCAGGACCATACCACACAGGCAGAGAAAGACACCATATTTCTTTACTTTTTCAAGCCAAGGCAAAAGAGAGCAGCACTTGAAAATCTATGATCTTTCTTGTTCCTTCTAGTAACTGCTTTGTTATGGGCACACGTTGCCTTTTGTTCATTGGATCTTCTTGGAAAGTCTCTTGCCCCATTATTTTAAAGTCCCCAGCAGGAAGACTAACTTGGCTTTCTATATATTACAGCCCTTCCCCCTCCTTAGCCTTGTATCAAAGGAAGAACTAATGAGTTTACCCTTTGCTGAAGTAATCTGAAATAAAATAGGTAGTTGACCAAAAAAGTGCACTGCAAAGTATGAAACTGGCTGTGATGACCCAAGTAGTCTGCAGTCAAAATGGGGCTTATATTTCACTTAGACACCTAGAAGCAAGGTGATTCTCTGCTGTCTGCAGGTTGGATATGTAGACTAGTTTTGTCCCTGACTATCTCTATTGTCCACAGAAAGAGAAAGCTCTGAAAAGTCAAGAGCTGTCCTCGGAAGTTTTGCCGTTTGATTATGACATGTATGACGTACGCGTACAGTGTCTTGCCCACCATCCCACATTGGAGTTGTCTTAAATCAGTCCCTCCCTCCTGCCTTTGGCTGTTAGCAAAGGAAAAGAACTTTGTGCACAGCAGGGAGAATGTGATGCTGAGCTGATGGAATGTGTGTGCAGAGGGAGCAGCAGGGGACAAGGATGGGGTTGGCAGGATGTCACCAGATTGTGTGATTAGCAATGGGATGGTTCAAAAGCTCCCCATCCTACCAGGGACGTGGCACAGGAGCTGACACGTGACCCCGTCCTCAAGTTGTTGTTCACAGCAATGCTGTTTGGGAAATGGTTCTGCTTCTCTGAAAACAGGAAGGCCATTAACAAAAACAAAAACAAGGATGAGAAGGAAAGGCTACAATACCTTGTCTATAAATGTTAGACTCTGGCCCTTCCTTCTTGTAATACCATACAAGCTTCAGATGAAATGAGATATTTGAGATGGGATAAAAATTGGATAGTTTGAAATTAAATCTAGCAAGAGTAATATAAGGGAGCATTGATGAGTGGGTACTTTTTTTCCCCTACCATCAATATCCACCTTATTGCTTTTCTCCATGTATTAGTTTAGACCAAGCAGCCACAGAAATGAAAAAAAAAAAAAAAAAAAAAAAAGGGGTCTTTTTTTAAGGTTTTGGGTTGCTTTTTTTTTTCTGTGGAGGAAATATTAATGAAAACAACAGCACTATCTTCTGATACACTAAACTTGCATCTCTGCTCTGGTGAAGCTAAGAAAAAAAAAAAGCTGATTTTAGCCATGTGTATACAGGGAAGTGGAGAAAGTCCCAAACACCAAACCTACGTAGAGAACAAGCTTGAATTACAAAATAGCCACCTAGATACCTCATAAACAAGAAATACCTTGGTGTTAATTTAATATCTTTAGTGCAACACATAATCAGCTGACACGAATTTGGATATCTCTGTTAAAGTCAACAGACTAGAACAAGTTTTTATCTTGTGACATCTAATCTAGAGTGTACACAAGACGTATATAACAAGCCTACAGGTATATGGAAAAATACTGTGATACAGCCAGAAGTCTATAATGGGATTTCCTACACCTGGATACTTCCTTCCAAATCCTACATGTAGTTTGGATCCTGTCAGTTTTCCAGCATGTTCAGGTGGATAGAGTATTCCTCTCTAACATGTCAGTTTTCTGACTAACCTGTCATAACAATCTCTGATATCATTCTCTGACAGCTTACCACTGCTCCACATAAAATACAAGGGCTTTCCTTCAATCACAGTTGGATTCATATTCCATAATAAGAATCTGTGGGAGGTGTGTGTAAGTATAGACAGAAGTGTACGTATGTGTACATAGACAGGCACAAATCCAAAAGTATCTGCCTGTGAATAGTTAAGAGTTACAAACAGAAAAAAGTAAGCATTGCCAAGATGCATATTTCTTCTGAGCTGAGATCCATTGTTTTCTAACTTGTGGAGGACTTTTTTGTAGTCCATGACTATGCAAGTCTGTGCACCACCAGTGGAGTAACAACATATTGCTGAGAAATTAACTCCTTACCTGAAGAAACTTTGCACTTGTCTTAGAAAGAACTGTCTCCAGTTTCAGTCACAGTCGTTAATTTGCTTTGTGATTTTCAAATGACTCATATTCCTTTCAGTAAAACAGGCTAAAGAACATAACATCAAATCCTCAAATAGGTACAGTTTCTTTCTCCAAGTCCCTCTGGAAAGTCTGGAAACACAAGAACTGTTCAAAATATTGTCATCTTCTGATAGAAATGAGGGTTCTCTGTTCTGCACCACACACTCAGACCTGTCAAGTGATTGCTGGATTTTCCTGATGACCGAACTAATCTCTATAATATTTTCATATTTTAAATTCACAAGACCATGACCTTAGCCTGCAGATACCTACTGGCAGAGATGCCCATTCTCAGCTGTTTCCACTAGAAACAGTTTCCATCTAGTTATTTCCACTAGAGGAGTGTGACCGATTTGTCAGAATGGGAAAACTCACGGGGGAAAAAAAGGACAAATTAAAATCCAAAAGATAAATTTGAAAGTTAACTTTTGTTAAAAAGGAAAAGTTGCCTGCTTCTGGCAAAACACAGCTGTTAACTCTCCTGTTCTTGGTTTTCTCAAAGGGCTGGCAAGAAATTCAGCATAATCTAAACTACACACTCTGGGGTACAGCCACCTTCTGGAGCTAAGGACAGTCACAGTGCTGTGGTGACTTAGTCTGTTAAATGATTAATTAAACTCTTCAACATACCAATTGGCAGCTGCACAGTTACACAACTCCCTCAGCTGTGAACACACACAGAGCCACAGAGACTGAATCCCCAGCTCATTCCCTGGAACATGAGAAGCACTTTTGCTATCTCCCTGCAGGGCTTCACAGACCCCCAAAATCAAATCTTACATTCTCCATAGTTTAAACACCCCAAAGCTCCCCAGCAGCCTACAGAGAGTGCAATATCTTCATTTTGGGTGCTCATGGACATCAAAGCCTGCCTGCAGAAGGAACAGACAGCACTGACCTTGCAAATAGCAGGAAAAATCTTAGTGACTTGGGAGAGGGGTACACATTCCACATACAAAGAAAAACACTCCTCATTTCCCATGGCCCTATTCCTTTTTCCTTCTTAGGTTTCCAAATGAAAACAGTCCCTCCTGTTCTCTGTGGAGGAATTTTTCCTGACAGGCAGATAAACCTTAAGTTGAAAGTGAAAGCAAGCAGGTTCCTGAAAAGCTTTTCTGTATGACTGAGAACATCAGTGTCCCCTACTTGTGTCTTACTAGGTAAAGCTAATCTTGAGTGTTCCAGATGTAGAAAAGTACTGAGAAACTAAGATGTGTATTAAAAGGATCTTCTTGGAAAAGGGTGTAAAATATTTTTTTGACTTTTCCATTTATTACTTAAGGTACTATCTCAAAATCTTTCCCATGTTTATGGGCATCCTCTTCAATCCTTGTAATTCCAGCAAATGCCTCTTAGACAACCTTCCCCCTGCCCTGATCTATTTCTAATAGTGATTGCACTAAAGACTTCATTCTATTTGTGGCTGTCTAATAATTCATCACCCGGCAGCCTGGAAAACACCACTGCTCCCTAACTCTGGCAACTACTGACTAAAGTCTGCCTGAAATGAAGAATGGGTCACTGTGAACTGGCTGAGATCCTGCATTTACAGGCACATCCAATATAGAAACCTCTTTTACTTTGGGATGCAGTGACATCAGCTGAGAGATCTGATCTCAGTGGATTTTAAATCACACTCTGTAGCTGGGACTTCCAAAGCAGCCTGTGGGATCCAGACACATATCTTTCCTTACAATCAGTGTGTGTTAAAGCAAATGGAAGATACGTGTCTGAAATCTCCCACAGTGGTTTGAAAACCAAGCTACTGCGCAAGATGTAGAGCTTTCTCCATAAAAATAGCTTCCAGCTCTTGCTTTGGTAAAAGTAATGGAATTGTGTGAAAATATCCACGCTGAGGCCTGCACCCCTCATCCTTCAGTAAAATAGGGAGAAATGTGGCTGGACTGCTTTGTTTACACCGTTAACCCTCCCCAGTTCAAAGCCATTTAGAAGAGCAATTGTTTTGCTCTGGATCTGTAGGACTGTCCTGACAGATGAGGCTTCAGCCCTGCACAGATAAGGTTTCCATTCCAACCACAAGTTTATGCTTGTCCCAGGCTCTTTGGGAGGCTAAATCACAGCAGTTATGTCAGGGGAAGGATGATATGGAGCAAGGAGCAGACACGACCAAATGCCATTTTCAGTCAGGAAAGGAGCTCTGGTTTTCTTAAATAAATAAATAAATAGGCAGCTAAGACTCAGGCCTTGGCAAGGATGTGGTTTTGTACAGCTCAGAAAAGCTGCCTTCATATTCTGAGAGATGGTAAGAAACACCTTCCTGCAGCCCACAACAGTGTGCTTATTAGCCAGCCGGCCTTTCCTAATTGCATTATTACCTTGTAGCAGGCTAGGACAAGGCAACATCATTAAGTGAAGTTCCTGCATTTTAGCAGCCCACTGCCTTCACACCTGATTTAGAAGGCAGTGGGAGAAGAGCACATTCATTTACACACTACCCATGCAGCTTAGATCACCATCCACTCACACACCACAGTCATTTCCCTTTATTTCTTGCATTTTAGGAGTTCTGAGAATAGGCGAAGTTCTGTTACAATGCAAAGAGTAATTGTTATTTCATGATGGGAGAGACAGTTCAAACCTCAGGTTAATTCCAGGCGTCACGTATCAGAAAATTGGAGATGGTCAGCTCAGGGTTTCCAAAATTACTGCAAGACTCAAACTGGGCAAATGTTAAGCTGAGTCCAGGGATGTGCCCATAATTAATCTTTTCAGAGCCTGATAAATCGACTCAAATGGAAAACAACTGTAAAGGAAAATTTGATCAAGATAGTGCCAGAGTAACTTTTGCTCTGCTGAGATGTTACAAACTGTGCAAGACAATTTCTGAAACAGATAATGAGCATTTGAAGAACAGTGGCTAATCACACTTAAGATAACAACCTCAATGAGCCAGCTGTCAGCAAAGTGATGGATTCAGCTTCTATCCTACGTTTACCTGTAGAAAACTCTGCTGAGATCAAGTAGGATACTCACAGCTCTCTCCAGACAGAAAGTTCATGATAACAGAGGATTTGAATAGACAGAAGAATGATTTTCATGAAAAGTCAGCTACTCATACTTCTTTTTATATTTATCACATAGCTCAACTGTTTAACTCGTGAGGAATTTAAATGAATTCATGTAAAATGTTAAATAAACCTTTTCTTTCTTTTTAACCATTTCTTTTTCTCAATTTCTTTTTCTTTCTCTTTTTTAATAAATGTTGTTTGGGTCGAGAATATGTTCATAAAGGCCATTCAAGCAGGAGTCACAGAGAAAACAGACACAGAAGTGCTAAAACGGAATGCAGAGAGTTTGGAAACCAAAATGATCACATTTGCCAGAGGAACTTAAGGGATAAAAGTACATCACATGAGACTCATGTCTCCCTCCATATTTATGGTAGAGCTGGCACAGAGGAATGCATACAGCCACAATTGTATTACCCTTAAATCACTGGCAAAAAAAATGCCCCAGAGTGATGTCCAAGTGTTCACATGCAGCACTGTAAGGCAAAACCCAAAATGAGAGCTGTGTGCTCAATGCCTACAATGGCATGGAGGGCACAACTGGGCCTGATTTTTTCCATCTAAAAGATAAAGAAATTATTTGTATGTTTATTATTCAATATACTGCTTATGTCCTTTGAATTGATAAAAGCAGCACTAAGCTACTATACAGAAATCCATTAAAGAAAAAAGAAAACTACATCCATATTTTTCCTCTCTTGTACCAAGATCAAACATAGGCATTTACCTTTCACTAACAATACTAGAAACCAAATATTTTTGAGACTTGTTTAAATTTGAGATTTTTGAGATCTGTTTTGAAACACCAAGTGAGATGCAGAATCCTACACAGCTGATTTGGATCAGCTCAGTGGCATCAGCTATCAGCTGGCTTCTATACACCCCTCCTGTATTGTCCTCCTCATGCCTTCAAAGCTTGTTCAATGCCTCACAAGTGGATCATGGAATCCTCAAGTGGCCTGGGGTGGAAGGGACCTTACAGATCATCTCATTCCAGCCCCTACTGTGGGCAGGGACACCTTCCACTAGACCAGGTTGCTCAGAGCCCCATCTGGCTCATGGATGATGACACCTCTATCCTTCTTGCACTTAAGGTTGACTATAGCACTGCTATGCCAAATATAATCCACGTTTCCTTTTCTTCTCCTCAGCCAGCAGAGTCACAGTTGCAAAGACTCCCAGTGACAGAGAGAGGAAGCCAGCCCACTCTCATCACCGGGCCATTGTGTGTCACTGCCATGCATCATCAAGTGACAGTGCCACCCACACACATGGAGTAATAACAGCCCAACAGATGTGAGAGTCATTGTGTTCCTGTATCGTGCTGCTGGAAGACACACTAACAACACACAGGAGCAGATTTGTAAGGAAATAGTTCTGGCAAAGTTTCTTCAGAGAACTAGATGTGGACCAAAAAGGATTGTGTGGCTTTTTTGTTTGTTTGATTTCATTTTGTTTGGCTTTTTAAATACTTGTTTTTCTGTTTTTAGGAGTGTTTGTGACATTTATGATTTGCATTTCAATTACCATCGATAAACCTGTGCTGGCCACATATATATTTCTAAAAACATCACAGATTTCTCATTAAACTCCTCCCTTTCTATGGAAGGCAGTGCATTTACCTCTTCCAGACAGTCCCTCTGCTTTGATGTTATGATAGCTTTGTGCCATGCAACTTTCTTCAGCTAAAAGAACATTCTTTTCATCTTTTTTACTCACAAGAGCATGTCCACAGTCAGGTGCAAAATCCATGAATGCAAAAACACAATGGACAGACCTTGCCACTAGCTGTGACTAATAATAACAGACCTTCACTGTTGGCTTAAGGTTGTACTTTAGTCAATAAAACACTTTAAGACTGCCCTGGTAACTTCTAATTAGGAAAGTAAGCCTCATAAAAATGTTCTTTATAGCAACCTATTCAGAAATTTTTATTTATTAGACTATTGACATTTTGGGATGACATTTGTCTTTCTGGAAGATGTGGGACATTAGAAGAGGTATTTTAATCATGAAACATGAAGTCAAGTTCCCAGTGACACAGTGCCAATCCAGCCCATGATCAGCTCCAGAACTGTACCTTGCACCTATGTGATCCCAAGAAATTCACTTACTGTCTGTGCCTCATTTTTCCCCTACAGGGAAAATATAGAGGGAGTAGTGCTTGTCCACACGATTTGTTGTCTGGTGGTAAGAATAAGAGCATGTATTTTTAAGGGATGCATGCCAATCCATATGTACATATGCTGCTATCCAAAGCTTTTGCTACTTTCCTGAGCTCTGCTCGTGCTCTGCTTTGAGTGACTCGTGCTGCTTGTTCCCACATCACACTTCTGTCCGTGCCTCACATCAGGACAGCACCTAAGAGGTAACATTTGACTAAGTGATGGGGTAATAAACCACATGCAGAAATCTCTATGTATTTATATATGGGTGCAAGTCAGGGTATGGTTCTCCTGAACCTGTTGCAGCTCTAGGCCAGACTGCTCAAAGCTGCAGTGCAAAGCAGTGGCAGATTGAAACAAAACCCCCAACACTGCTGTCTTCCAGACCACTGCTCATTCTCCTGGGCTGTATTTTAGCCAGTTAAAATTAACTCTGCAGAACACAAACAAAATTTATTGTGGAACAAGGCAAAGGAGCATAAAGATACTCTTTCCAAGTGACAGCAGACTCCCTGGACCCTCTCTATTTTGGTAGTCTTTGCTGTCATAATGACAAGAAGTTACTTGTAGCCCTTACACAAGGTATTGGAAACACCAAAACCTTCTGTCTCCTGTATTAACAAAGACAAATTAATGCTATCTCAGTGCTGCTCATAGTTCCTCTGGGTGAAATGAGTGTGCCAGCAGTGATTCACTCACCGCTGCTGAAACAATCACTCACCCTGCCCATCCCAGCAGTGCTGTAAAAACTAACCTGGGTGTGCAAAGACAGCACACAGCTGCTGCTCCTCACTCCCATGCAACTATTACATTCCCCTGGGCTCCCTGCAATGTTCTTTCTAATGAGGTGGGGTACATCAGCCTTTAGCTGGGGGAGAGTCTGCCTGAGAAAAACCAGCACCTCAGGGTTAATAGGCAGAAGCAGCCCATCCCCTTGAGTTCAACTGATAGCACCTGTGACATCTTTGCCTGTTCTGAGAGGCAGAGCACAGATATTGCCTTCTGTAGAATTATGTGTATCCTTGTGGCCATGGTGGGGAATAGGTGGGGAATAGGTGGGACTAATAACAATAATAATAAACAGGACTGCAGGAGCAGTAAAATCAAGTTAAGGCCTTAGCAATGGTGAGTGCTGCTAATGTATGGTTCTGCCAAGCATCTCTAGCACCTTGAGACAATCAGGAGCTGTCCACTGGAGCACAGTCCTGGTGCTTCCTGAAAAAATCCCAGGAGATGATCTAGGATATTAGCAAGGCTTTATTGCAAAAGGCTTGCAAGGTAGGTCATTGTGTATCACATAAAATAGTATCTCTAATAAACCCATGGCAACTTTAATTTTGTCTCCATCTTACAGAATAAGTACCAGCATCTATCAACACCTTCAGAGGAGTTTACAGGCACTCTGTGAGCTGGAAACCAGCCAGCAGGGCTATTCTGAGATTGGTGATGCCAGAAGGGAAATAACTCAGATGGGCCTTTCTGACGAGAGTTTCAGTATATTCTGTGGCCTGGCTCAGATCCAGGGACCACAGTGCTGCACCAAGGCTGAGCAATGAGACAATTCATCCATTTGACACTCCAGAGAGATGCATTTGAGGGTGGAGAACTTCATTTATATTTTATAGTGAATGTGTCTCTCCTTCCCATTACTCAACTATGCAGCAGCAAAGACTTCTTAAACTCTATGTTAGAAAGATTACTCTACAGTAATGCATTGTTTTTGCCTATAATAGCCGTTAAATTAAGTTCCTTGAGGGATGACATCACTTTAGACCTGTCTTTCTCCAGGTAAATTTGTTCATACAGACTTCCATGTTGCCATGACCAGACAACCATGGTGTGTGTGCTACCACAGAGGTGACAGCAGGTGAATTCCTTGAAATTCAGACAGTGTGTTAGGCTCTGAAGCTGGGGAACACATTTTGTCCTGCCAACTCCCAAGCAGATATCAGTCTGTAGCGTGTCCCATCACTGTCACTACGGAATTTCTGCTTTGGCATGTCTGGTGTCGACTGCCCCACCAAGCCCTGAAGGTCAACTAAAAACACTGAAGAAATTCAGAATTGAGACTCCAGAACATTCTTACTACATAACATATGTGTAAGCCCCCAAGGGATGTCATCTTCTGGGAGGAAATCACAGCCTATTTTCACCCCAGGGAAGAGCATTAAAGACAGAATATTGCCCATATATGTCCAAAGGATTCATGAACCCTGAAGCTGATCTATCAAAGACACACGCATCCAGTTCTCATAAATAGTTCTCTGCAAGATCCCATCTTGCTCCATTAGCTCTCTGGAAGCCTATTGCTGCTAAAATCTTCATTTAGGTTCCTCATTTACAAGCTGATATTGGATGGTATGAATAGACTCCTTCACCATTCCTTATCACAGCAAGTGTGAGTGTCTTTTTCAGGTTAGTCAAAACACATCCAACAGAACAATTTTCTAGGGGAAATCTACTTTGAAAGCTCCCAGTACATAAAGATTTTAATGGCAAAAATTATTTCCAATAGATAATTTTATGAAAAGTGGAACAACTCTTTATAATTTGTTAAGAAAAAGAAAGGTACATTTTAAAGCTTGGGAAAGGCTCAGATGCTAAAAGCAAGCCTGAAGAGGAAGTTTTATATGTCTTCTTCTTAGAAAAATCCAGATACAATAAATGACATCCTTCAAGACTGGAAGACTTTCCATTCCGTCTATCTGTACTTTGAGCCAAATAGAGTGCTGAAGGCATGGCAGAAAAAGAAAAATTTTAAGCAATCCTCAGTAGAAAACATTACTTTCAAGAGACTTTTTTTTTTTTTCACTCTGTATTTTCTTAATGCACAGTACCTAGAAATCCTTTTCCACTTTGCCCAAAATTCACCAGAAGTCTTCCAGTGACCTTGAGCCTTTTGGATCTCACTTCCAGCCTTAACTTTCCCCACATTTATTTCTTGGCTTCTGAATTTTGACTGTACAAAACGCGTTAAAGAATGGGAATGAAAGTCCCTAAGCAACCAGAAAAAGCCTTTCCTCTAACCTGGCTCTTCTGATCCCTTTTCTAGGTCATATTATTGATAAGAGCAGGAGTCTCCCCTTCCTGGGGATGTACCATGATCAAACAACTTTATTTTCACAAGAAAAATTACACAGGGAAACACTTTGCTGACCTGGTACATGCTGCAGTGTCTGGAAGAGAGAAGGACAATTTTCCAAGCTCATACATACTCTTTTGACCAGCATTGCCTTAGCAGTGTCAGTGGTTACTGTTGAAATGAAAAATCTATTCCCACTTCTAATAAACTGGTGTTTCTCTGGAAAACATAGTGCTTTGGAAAACACACAATCATGTTACTTCTTTGAAATATTTCAGACAAGGATGGCACTTTTTAAGCAGTTTTGCCAGAGCATCAAAATCAAATGTGTCACTGGATAAACACACAAAATAAAAGTTCACATAAAAGTGAACATTCTGCTGTAAAAATATATATAAAAATACACTTATATGTATGTACATGCAAAAACCAGAGAAAGATAAAAAATATGATCTTAAAACCTACAGTTCTGTACTCTGCTCTTGTGGTTTAACTTAAATAAATTTTATTAAATTTGTTAGACCTAAAGAACACTACTTTCTAAAAGTGATTTGTTTTCAATGCTAATGCAATTACTCCTTTTCCTCTAAGCAAAGTCTTCTGCAGTATTGGAAAAAAAGAAAGATTAAACCCACAAAAATCAGTCCCAGCTGCCTATTCTAGCCCTTAAGTGCAGTGTGTGGAATCCTTTGACAGAGGAGGAAAAAGGAGACCTCTGTCAAAAGCAAGCATCTATAGGAAGGAGAGTCAACCTTCCCTGACTCTTTTCCAGAGTCTTTCCCTTACAGAGGTGCTATTTAGAGATTAATGGCAACTCCCCATCATTCAGCTAAATGCTTTCCCACCCAGAACCCTGCCTGTTTCTCAGCTTGACAGTCTGGATGTGAATTAACATTTTTTGCACTTGGAACTTCAAGTTTTAACTGTTTTTAAACTTCACCTGTTTAAAAGATGTGATGTGGAGTCAGCAGAAGGTGGATTCAGGTTCTTTCTTTGCTGTAGATTTACACTTTCTGTGACTCAGTTTATCACATTTTCTCAATGGTATTTGAGATACTCATTTCAGAGTCAGAACCCACGGCTGCATGGTCCTTTCAGCTACCTCTTCCTCAACAGATGGTAAAAAAAGTAACCCCCAAACCCTCAGGGAAGTCATGAATTACTTCTTGTGAGCAATGCCATTTGGAAAATGTCACTTTAACAGAGGATAAAGTTCTGCTCTTGCATAGCTTATGCTTCTGCATGTGCTTCAGAGACAACAGCAACATCAAATGTCTACTTCTGAAAAAGCAATTTATTTCCCTAAACACATTTTTCCATAGGCCTAGGGTTTTTCACCCATTTCAGCAGTAAAAAGCAATATTCAATAGATGCAGAGTCACTTTTTGTTGTGCAAATGACAGTATCGTCTTTGTCAGTATTAAAATCTCAGCCAAACAAAGGCCACAGGTCAATGCTTAAACCACATAAAATGATTGATTTTTTTTAATTACAACAGCAAAGCAATTATACACTTATCTAACACTCTTATTACTAGATACATCCTTGTAAAGGAGACAATTGCCTGCAGGCTGAAATTCACAGCTGAACTCCAACTACATCCCTTTCCATCATATTTGTAAAAGTCTCTGATCTTCAGTGAACAGACAGTGCAGGGACCTCTCCTGAAAATTTTGCTGCTAACAGATTTCTTTCCCTAAAGAAGGAGTAGTGCAAGGTTTTAGAAGAACCTTCTAATAATGTTTCCTTAAACAGCATTTGGAGACAATGATAGGAAATACACTAAACCTGCAGCCAAAGAGCTTTAATGGGAGTATTGACAGATGCAGAGGGAAGATGAGAGAGGACACCTGTGAATCTTAATGATGCTGATGCTGCTAAAAGAGCAGCTTTATGTAAAGGGTAAGGGAAGAGTAGTGCTAGAATGGTAGTTGGGAATAGGAATGTGGGAGAGGGTATTATTTCTCCTCTGTTTTTTTTCCAGTCATTTAGCTGTAGTATGAGGATAAATTGTGAGGCAAGAACTCATTTCTGAAATTATAATATGAGTCTTCTAAAAGGGATATATGTTTCTATTTTGAGCTTTTCTCTTGCTGGGAGTAAGAAGCTCAAGGGTAGGAAAAGGAAGGAGGTTTCAAAAGCAGAAGTGATGCAACTGATGCTGCCTTTGGATTTATCAGTGCAGGAGGGAAGGGAATCCTGAAGACCCAGTAAAGGTAACATCTACATCTGACTCTTAGTGTTTTGGTTTTTTAATTAGAATTGAATGAATTGAGATTCTTTCTTGTGTCTAAAAGAGGTAACTGGCACATACTTTGGTTTGGCTCTTCATCAGTAACTTTGTCCCATGCCTCTCTTGAACCTCCTGCTGGCTTTTGTCAAGGCAGCTCAAAGGAGTTGTCAGATGCTTCTTCTGAGGGTAGCCACAAACCCTGCTGGTTCCCCCAGCTCCAAATCCCAGGGTTGCAACTGTATCTGACGTGCTCGGATTCCACACTGCAAACCTCTGTGTAGATTTTGTGCAGCATTCTGCTTTCACATATGGATACCTTCCTTGGTAAAGTCCTTGATTTGGCTCTCTTGGATTGATTTTTGTAGGGAAGCACTGATGCTGCCTAGGCACCTGTGGGTGCAGCAAGCACTGGGGTCAGGAGCTGGTTAGAGTTGTTGGATTGTTTGCTGTGCCACCTGCCAGTGTCCCTCCTGCAGCAGCCTCTTGGTGTCTGTTGTGCTTGGGGTGATCTGTGTGGATGGCTCTGGCTGCGTCACTCTGGTGGGAGTCATGAGCAGGTCATACAGGGGTTTGATGCCACCATGGCTCTAAAACAGCAGGGAGCCCTCTAAAACCTTGGGAAAGTGTGAGAAAATACAGGCAGCCCCCAGTTGCTAAAGGTTCACAAATTTTGCCTATTCAGACCAGGAAAAAGGCTGTTATAGGCAGACCATTTTAGCCTCCACAGATTTACTTACTTATTACTTACATGCATTCACAACAGTGCCACCATGGTGTTGATTTTAATCTTGATTTACACTGACCTTCCCTTCTGTCCAGAGCCCCAGGAGCATAGCCAAAGTACCTTGCATTCTCTAGTTGAATTCACATCCACTGCACTGACCTGGAGATTTTCAACCTGTGGTACAAAACTTCTCAATAGTCAGGTTCAACTCCTTCTCAAACAAGAAGTTTTCTCTTCCCCTGTTATGCATTCCCTTGATATAACCAATGTGTTCTACTTGTGATCTATTTGAGGCAACACATGACATTCTCTTTTATCAAAGACTGTTTTTCACCCAAAAATAGACTGATAACTTCACTGTGAGTGTGAAAGGTGGACAGTACATGACACATTTTTTTTTCCCTGAAATCTTCAGGACATGGTGATCTCAGTTTCATGAGTCCCAGGAGGGGGGGGAAAAAAAAAAAGTGTTCTCCTGGCTATGCCACCTTTCATGCTCACAGTAAAATAATCAGTCTAATTCTAGCCATATTGCACAGTGTACAAGAGGCTTTTATTATAAAGGTAAGGGGGTTGATTTATTTCTTGTAGCTTTTGGAAGACATGGTGCAAATGGGACAGTGGTTAGTCTCTTTAAGTAGTTGCATATGTATCATTTAATAAGGCACACTTGACAGCAGATGTTCTTGGAGTTAGCATTCATTCTCTATGATGTCCTGAGCAATGCCTGGGAGTTAACTTGAGGCTACTGAAAAAATAGCATGTTTGGACAGAGACTGTTTGCTACAAGATGCTCCAAATTGCAAATAGCTGGGATTTACTTCTTTTTTTTGCCACTGTTCATCTGTCTCAATTCCTAGTAGCCTAAAAGCTAAAACTTAGAGGGTGTTATCTAGATGCCACTGTTCTCATGCATGGCTAAGCTTAGCTGTAGGCCACATCTAACTCTTTGACTGGTGACTCACTAATTCTGGGGTTTTATTTTCATATCAGTGTGTTTTAGTTCACCCATTTCTCCAAGTTGTCTTGCATGATGCAGTAAATCAAACTAATAAGGTTACCATCCTTACTCCTCTCAACCAGGGTAGCAACCAGCTCCTCAAGAAGACAGTCTTGAAACTTCTGTAGTTCATGCCCTTCTGCGAGAAAGTAAATGTTTCTCTTCAATTTCTTTTTGTCTCTTTCCCTTGTGCTTATTTCTACAAAACTTTTGTACCTGTCCTTGTGCTTGAGTACTGAGTGTTGCAAGGTTCCTAGTGTTTGAAGATTTTTAGCTAATGGTTTTCAAGGTTGAATGCCTAAGGCTTAGTTCTTGAATTCAGCCGAGGCAGGTAAATAATTGAGTTGCCTGAGGTTTTCTGGCTGTTACTCATTGTCCTCCCTAATGGAGGTGACAAAAATCTGATTCTTCTGAACAAACCACACTTACCAAACTCTTTGACTTCTTCAACATCACTTTAAATCCTAGAGAGATGTGGTACCTGGAAACATGTCACAGCCTTCTGCACACTCTATCCAGGGCTTCAATAGTCACATTGAGATAGAAGAACTTGCTTGTTAGAGTGTTTTCAAGTGATACAAAAGCACTCTCAAAATCAGCTGCAATCAGTGGGAGCTGCAGGTTATGCAGCACACGTGGATTTTCAGTCTGCTTGAATTTCAGAGTAGTGGGGATCTCAAATCTTAGCTTCAGTCACTAAAAAATACAGTCTGGGCATAAACTACTTGCATGAATGAGATTCTCAACTTCCTGGGTCACTTGTCCCTGTGATCTGGTGGGACACTGAGGGATAGGCATGAAATATGTGTGTGATTTACTTGCATCTGGCTTGGATGTGCATCATGAGGTGTAAGGATAAACTCTTGTGAACTTGAGTAGTGTATTTGTTCTGAGTACTGGAAACTGAAGCATGAAATACGAAATTAAACGTCTGTTCAGAGGGAGAAAAGAGGAGGTGTAAATTTGGGCATAATGACGTCATAGAAGAGCTGCAAATGAGACATTATCTATGAAAATTGTTTGAGCTGACAAAGCATAGAGACTCTTGCCAAGTTAGTGAGGAAACATCCAAGCTAATAAAGCAGAATTGTGAGAGTATGAACATGCTACAGAAAGGTTGCTTATCATGGCTAAGAAATGGGAACCAGCCTGGTTTTACACTCAATGAACAGAACCTCAGCTGTCTCACTGGTAAACAAAGAGAGTGCAAATGAGGTTTCAGGTCACCAGAGGCTCTTCAAAATAAATATAACTCACTGCATCCCTCCTAAAGCCAAATGAGAAGAGGGCACTTTCACCTGCAACCACCTTCATTGGCAACAATCCAAACTCAAGGTCATTTTGTAGACATTTTTTTACTAGAGACTGATTTTCCTCTTTCAAAGGAAATCGTGGTGGTTTTATTATTTATCATTTCAACAAACACATTAGGAGGCTAGCCAAGCGGAGTAAGTTCACTCTACCTCAGAGGTTGCACTTGGAGCTTCTCATGTCCTGTATAACTCCTCCATAAATCCTGCAGTTTCCATAACAATTGAGGCATTGTCGGCGAATGACCATGTGATGTTATTCCTGGGCTCACAGAAACACTCAGTAGCAACCACTGCTTCTCTAACCTTGACTCCCCCAGTGGAGCTCTACAGAGTCACTGAAACCTTGTGTCAAAGTACAGGGTAAATTCCATGCTCCTTTTTACAGACACTCTTTGCTAATCCATCCACTTCTCCTATTGCTGTGTGCATAAAGCAGAGTGGCCTTTTTCCTAGCGCAGAGCATCCTGGCACAGTTGATTTGCATTTAAGACTTGCAAAAATTCTTAAACAGCTATACATTCACTTGCTTCCATTGTCAATGCACCTCTTTCCTCTTTTTCTGTGGGTACCAAAATCCAAGGCTGAACTCAGTTTGTCTCAGTTTGGGGTTTTGGTATCCAGTAGTACTGTACTTCATCCAGCATGGCCTTTCCTGGAAGCTCCATGTGCATGAACCAGCCAGGCCTGACCTTGCTCTGCCTGAGACATCTGATGAGATCGCAGCTGGAGGTGATATAGCCATGAACATTGTAGTTATGGGAAAGTCTGGGGAGATATTTTTACCAAATAAAAATGGAAAGCTTGCAAAAGCATGACGTGAGCAATGTTTTCAGTACTTTGAGTTCCCTTCTCAGGAACTCTTCAGGCGTCTCGTATCAAGATCTTAGTTAATTTATTTTTCCAGACTTCCCATTCAAAGATTTGTTCTATATGAGAAACTAAATGCTTCAGTCCAAGGTCAGGGAAAGCGATGGTGAAAGAGTTTTGTGGATACACTTAAGTGTTTCATTTTTAGATTTTGTTTTCTTCTTCCGTAGCCAATATTCAGTATAAAAGAAGGGGAAAGCTGATACAGGAATTGTGTTGAGTAACAAGCTTTCTGGCTTTTCTCTGTAAAAACTTCTGAAATAATGATAAACATATGTTAATATGTGGTGATCAGTAGAGGGGAAAGAAAAGATATGGGACCATATCCAGCTGACTAAGTATATGTATCCCTTTGAAAGGATGAAGGCATCCTGCAATTTCCAGAATGTGCTTCAGAAACCACCGCAAGTTGAGGGGTCAATGGGTAAAATTAGAGTGAAACTATGAAGAGAGCACATGGCCCTTATTAATATCTGCTAGGAGGGGAAGCATTAAAAAAAGTGCCTACAGGTCACTGTCACAGGGGATCCATGGCCTGATGTCCTTCACACTGCAGAAAGGAACTTAGTATGCTCTAAACCAGATGGAGGTTTAGAGCTTTCCACAGCAATTAAAAATGTTACGTTTGCTAGTCAGATCAAAGTACTTATTGCAATTGCTAAAAAAACACCCAGAAAATCCCTCTGAGAAACAAGCTTGTGCTTTGAATTAAAGGTTTACAGTGTGCAGACTGCCTGTAAGTGGAGTGGTGCTGAGGGGCTGTGGACTCACCCTCTCCTCAGCATTTGGCAGAGTTGCCATGTAACCCAGAGCCAAGTCCAGAACTGGAACACTGTACAAGACAAATTACTTCTTGAAAGAAAGGAAAGAAAACTATCCGGTTTTAGATGAAATATTGCCAGAACAACTTCTCAGACTGAGAAACTACGGAAAGTAATTGAGGACACAAGAACAGGGTGAACTGAGCACTGTCTTCACACACAGCTTTGGCCTTACCAGCAACTTGCATGGGAGATCTCAGTCCCGGATGGTGGGTTGTGTCAAGATTTTCTGTAACAAGAACATGATGATGAACAAAACTCTTGGGAAACAAAATTTCATTTACTAGAATTTACATATTGAAAATCATTAAAAACAAAGATGCAGAGACATGAGGTAATTATCCCACTGGTAGTCAGTGAATGTCAATACCTTCTGTACATACCAAATATCAGAACTTCTCAGATTTTTTTGGACAAAAATTTGGAGACTAATACAGTTTTGTGCAACTGTGCACACTAATTTTATTTTTCTTCTGATCAAAAGTAGCTATTGTATTCTTATTTTTTTTTCATTTTATCAACATGTAACTGTGAATTTTTTTCAGATAAAAAACATCCTTAACCTTTAGTTAGCTAAGTCACAACCAGAGGCCCACAAAGCATTGTACTTTTTTATGTTATTCCTGAGAAGGAAATAAAAATCCCAGGTTTGTGTTACAAAGCAGTACTAAAAAGTGAGGGCTCTCCTGATTCTTGAAATATGTATTCTGTACCACTGAATGGTACTGGTAAATTTAGTCAAAACCAGTGTAGGTCAGACAGGTAGTCCATGATTCATAAAGGCATTGGACTTGTTTGAAATATCCTACTTGCATGTTGTTCCTGGGTGAAGTTTAAATAGCCACCACAAATATCCTTTATTTAGGGGTAGATTTCTGCTTCCCTTCTTAAATAAGGTAATTAGCCCATATTTCAGCTTTCAGTCTGTGTCATATATTCATGGGAGCTGGCTCAGCATTCTTAATAGAGCTGCAGTTAGTACACAATGCCTACAGATTAACAGAATGGATATTTAAATGTCCTGCTGCCTGACTAAAATCATTATCTCTGAAGGATCTGGGGGAAGCTCAACATTCACATTGAAATTATGAAGTAATATCTTGTTATTATCCATCACTTGTAAAGCCAGCTGTCTCACAGGTCCTTATTGCAAGCACGTTATCCTGTCTCACTCTGGAGACATCTTGTTTCCAGCCAGGAAAGGAGGCAGGAAATTTGTGGTTCTTCACATCTGTTGTTAGATCTTGTCTGCAACTTCATCTTTAGGTGCTCCATCCTAGAGACGGGACTGGGAGGTGATGATGAGGAGCATTTGGGATCAATGGCCTTTCTAATATTTCTTTTAACTAACCATTGGGATAAAACACTAGGCAGCAAGGATTTTGGCAAAACCCAGCAATATTTCATTGCAATTCTGACTGTGCTTTACAAGTGAAATTAGAGCCACTTTCCTCATAAGCTACAAAAATAAAACCAGATTCTGAGTTTTTAGCAAGCCTAGTCCTGCTGTTCCAGGAATCTTTTTGGTGTGGGGGGGATCCAGAGTGGGAGAGAAACTGTTTTTATTTGTTTATTTGTATGAACCCAGTTATCATATGGCTCATAGCATGGAAAGAGAATCTTCCTCCACTCTCAGGAGGATTTGTTTTTGTTGGGCACAGCTCTACAGAAATGCATCTCTGGCTGCCCCAGTGCTGAGCAGATAATTCCCTTCAGCAGATAAATCCCTTGTAACTCTGCCTCATAAGAGTGTGCTGAAACCAGCTTGTCCATGCACAGTCCAGAATATTTCTAAAAATCAAGAGGACCAGTGGGTTTATCTATGGCTCACAAAGTCAGTAGCATTACCAAGCCTGCTTCCTCTTTTCACATTGTTTGAGAATAATTTGTTTTAATAAATTAGATGAGTTTCTTTTCTCACAAACTGCTTTTCATTGGGAAATATCCATAGACATAGAGGTTTCCATGTGCAACTAACCCACAGCACAGAATTTGGTTTATTATTTGGTCGATAATCAGATGCTAATTACTTTAGTGACACTGGAATTGAATATTATTCTCATATTGGGCTGCATATTATAAAAAATGGCTCTGAATCTTTCTGTCTCATGCCAAGCTTGTACTTCCAGTCCTTCCCCTTGGGTACCATGGAGACATAGCATGAGAAAGAAGTGGAAACTGTTGGATGCTTCTGGTAATGTTTCTTTAGCAAAATTTTGTCAGGTTATTCTTCTCTTTGGAATATCAATTCACATGTTATCAAGTAATTTGATATTCCCTGAGGCTACACAAGATTCATAGCTTCTGGCTGTTGCAGACATATATAAAACAGTTGTTATTTTTCTGAATGTCAGGTGGATTTTTGACTTTTACATTCAAGAGTTGGAGCGCTGGTTGTTACTTTCCTGCTGAATCTCAGCAGAAATCACTGTTTCTGTGGGACCTCAAAGCTGTTGTTTTATCACTATCTGTCACAGTCATATATTTTCACAGTTAGAGAGACCTTCCCAACTTTCTTCTGTAAGAATGAACTTCAGTAGTTGTGTGTGAGACTGTTGTTGTCAGGCAGACATGAAAACTAGGAGAGCTGGTTCCCAGGCTGTGATTCAAACCATCTGGGTTGGGGATTTTCAGTTTTGCCACTGATTTCCTCAGGACAAAAATCAAAGGTTATTTTCTAGGGCTCAGTTTTATTAAGGTCCTATCTCATGCTTAGAGTGCTCTTTTGTCTTTGCTCACATTGAGTTTGAGCCTGAAAAACCATCCCATACTCAGGAAGGGGCTTTACTCATGCCATGGAGATACCACAGGTTTGTTTAAACATAGAATTGTTCTTTTATTTGTGACTGGGTTTGTTGGGTTTTATTTGTTTCCTCAGGTGGTGGCTGGTGTCTTCCCTGTGTCTGAACACCACAAAGGTGGGGCTGTTTAGGGCTTCCAAAACCTGTCCCACATGTTCCCTTAGTTCTGCACTAAGAGTCATAGCCTGACCAACACAGGTGCAGACAGGTGTTTAGCTCAAATGAAAATGCCAGTCAACAGTGACCTGATGTCTCATTCTTGGCTGACACAGAGCCAAGAGCACCTCCAGACAAGGCAAGAGGAAAGGAAGAGAACTTGGGCAGTTTTATTTCTGCCCCCAAATCCTGATGAGTCTGTGCTTGCTGTTACATTTTGTAACCCAAAGCCACCTTGGAAAGAGTTACATTAAAGGAGCTGTAATGCCATGGAGCTCGTGTTTTTATATTACAGGACTATGATGTGGTTCTGCCAGCAGTTCTCTTGGGAACTCTTTGGCTGCTTTCCCAATTTAGCTGTTACATGGATGATTCAGTTAAAGAGACACGAACACCATGTTCTCAAGAGTGCCTGCTGAGACATTCCCTTGAAGACATGTCTAATGGCTTCACCAGTCTGTGGGTGCATCGATTTATTACAGAAAATGAAAAGAACAGAGAAACAGTGGTGTTTGTTCTGCTGTGAGGATGGAGAGTGCACCAGAGCTGCAGAGAAAAGGAAAATGTAAAGGATGTTTCAAGTGTTAGCAGATGTGTTTGTGGCTGAAATATCATGGCAGAAAAAGGTTGGGATGGCTCAGATTTAACCGAAGGAATAGTTCTGAGTAGCTGAATTTCTAAATAATCTTTTATTTCAAGGATCTTTTTGGGGTTTTGGGGGGTTTGTTTGGGCTCTTTTTCCCCATATGAAACCACCTGTGCCAGTTATAGCCACTCCTTCACTTTGGACACACTGATATCAAACATTACTGACCTGAAATCTTTGAGAGAGATTTTTTTATTGGGCTTTTTCTGCTGTGAACCATTGTGCTCAAAAAGTACCTAGGAATTCAGGATCTTCAAACTGTCTGCCTGCCTGTCAGTCAAATTTTCTTTATCAACTAATGGGAACCAGCAACACAAATCAGTTCTGCATTTAGGCTAAAGCCTGAAACAGTAACAGCTGTGATTTATCATTTGCACAGTGGTCAGTCTGAACTAGGGTGATAAACATTCTTCACTACAGACCACAGGCAAAAATCCAGGTAATGACAGAGCTGTCCTCAGGTTACATGATTAAAAGCTCTTCACTCACTTGGGAAAGGAAAAAGATAGCTATGTATGAACAGATTGTCACACACACAAAAAGAGATGATTACCCCACTACTGACATTCGCAATTGGTGAAAAACACTTTCTAAAAATCTGTATGATCATTTTGTTCCCTCTCAAAGATGTTCCAAAGCCATTTTGTCAGATTATGCTCTTAAGAGAGTCCAGACAGGGCAGGGCTCTCTCCAGACCAAATGGCTGCTGCTCAGCAAGATTTTCCCAGTAAGTGTCTACACAAAGAGCTTGTCTGCTCAGTGAGGGCTTCAGCTTGTACCCTCCAATCTCTCATCTTGGAGGCAATCATGGCATAAGAGGAGCAAGCATCTGGTTCTGCACTATCATCCAAGCAACATGGCTGGAAGTAGTGCTGTCCCAGTCTTGCACAAAACAGAGCGCTAATAAGTGGAGAAGAAGACTATGAAGACAGCTAGAAAATCAGTATTATGTGGGGAAAGGTGAGAGAAAGCATGCTATACACTTTTCATATTTTTGTTGTTACTCTCTGATAACTGTAAAAGCTTTCCAAAACACAAGTATTTTCTTTTCTTGGCCTTGAGGTGATGTGTGCATAAATATACCAATATTCAAGTTGCCACAGCACTCCTCAGTGGTGTGCTTCCCAGCTTCCTGCTTCACAGCATCCCTGAGTATCTGATGTGGACCCTCATCTACTGTTCCAGAACTAGAGTTTGGGCTTATGTTGTCATATTAGGGCAGTGTCCAGAGGATCCAACAGGAGACCAGTCTCCATATCCTGAGTGCGGTGTGGATTCTGGTTTCAGAGTGAAGAAATTGTTCATCAGGAGTTGCCTTCAACAGGATCCACAGGCTAAAAACCAACAGTAAACACATCTCCTGTGCTTATCCAAGAGAGAAAAAAGGAAGAAAAGTATTTATGTTTAACCATTTCTTAAATGGAGCTTGGCCAGGGAGACACACGTTTGTAAAGTGCTAAGGAAAACCACTTCAGTGGGGGACTTAACTGAGACAATATAAGAAGCAGTAATTGAATCAGGACAAGGAGTCTCTTTCATGCAGTAATTGTTGCCAAGATTTTTCTCACTGTAGTTTATTTAGTGTCAAGAAGCTGTTTGAAATCTACTGACTCTCGTAGGTGTTTGTTGTCAGACATAAGTATAAAAGTGTAAACCCATTACTATTAAAGTCATGGAAGCACTTGCACTCTTCTCTTTTGCAAAGAGATATTGCAAGACGAAGTCTATTATGTTAGGAAAGCATTAAGGGGTTTTGGTTTGTCTCAATGCACCCTTTCTATATGAAGTGCTTGTAGAGCACAGAATATTTAGAATGGAATGAGGGAAGTGTAGAACTCAGAACTGTAGATAATTTATGATTCTGAAAAGGAAATTAAATGGTAGAAGTGACTCATTAATATCAAGTCTTTTTAATGAGAGTTTAATGAAAATGGGCATGTCTTCAATGTCACATAGAGAGGAAAGCCCTTCAGGCTGTATCTTAATGACTTTCTTAGACTGCACGCATTTAAAACTTAAGGTTTCAAATAATTCTGTGCCATGAACAGGATTTACTCTGGTTTTGACAGCTTCCTAAATGTCCATGAAGTAGAGGCAAGATCTAAAATGCTTCAAGCTTAAGCAGAGCATCATCAGATATCCTCTGCTGCTTATGTGTTGTGCCACTTTTGTTTCCTCTGTTGCTTCCCAAGTTTTACACAACTTTACATTGTGATTTCTCTTATTGAGCCAAAAAAGTAAAATTTGGCAATGCCAAAGCTGAGGATCCTTTCTGTAGTTCATTGTCTTTGTGCAAAGAGCTCTTCTTTTAATCCTCCCTGTTGAACAGAAGTTGACCTGAGTGCATGTAAACCATTTAAATTGAGAGAAATTTTCTTTTAATCCTTTTCCAGCTCTCAGCTTGACTATTAAAAATGTCCATGTGGTTCTACTGCCAAATTCTTTATTCTGCCCTAAAGAATTGTTTATTCTCTAACAGAAAAGTACTTTTAATAAAATAAAGACATTTAAGATAGAGTGTTCTATAGCACTAAGCCATATCAGAAAATCTTAACAATAAATGATATGTCATTTTTTTTTCCCAGATACACAGATGTTTTTCAGGCTCTATAACAGGAATATAAAGAAAAAAAAATACTTTCCCTTTACAGCTAAAGCAGTAGTCCAGATTGGGTCAGGAGAAGCAATTAGTTTAGAATCAAATATCCCTGCAGCCATCTGTCTTGTCAAAGAAAGCACAAATTTCTGCTTTCATGATCACGACAGAATGATCAAAGAGGCTTTTTCCTCCAAACCAAACCCATTTTCAAGCAAGACGTAAGCCACTTAAGCTCTAAATTTTCGTGCCATGATTTTTACAGGTTAAAATACCAGTTTCTTCATACTGCAATCTTAACTGTTTTCACTTTTTCCCCCCAGTCTTGTGTTGTTTCAGCTGTTTCTTATGCCCGTGTTTGAGCACAGCTACTTATTAACACCAGACGAAAAGTAGCTCAAGGCTCAGCCATGGGAAAGGCTCCCTTTGTTTGCTGGAGATACCCCTGATATTTTGATTGGGAACTTCCCTGGCTTTGCCGTCAATTTTCTCAATGATCTGTTTCATTCCTGTGCCCCAAAGGAAAAAATGACATGGCTGCTATTTCTTCTGTTTCAGAGGGGCTCACCCACTTCTGAACATCATCCATCAAGGAATGTACAGCCTGTGACTGGTGCTGCCAAGCTGCCTCATGCTCCATCTTATCTGTTAATCCACTCTGAGGATCCTCAGTTTCTTTCACTTTGCACATCTTCTCTTTAAGAAAAAGGTTAATGTTCTTCAGGTGTACAAGCACCTTATATCGTCTTCCATACTGAGTGTGGAAAACTCCTTATTTAAGGATTCATAGACAATAATTCCAGGTAATAAACAGGGAACTAAGGCCTAAACACATTCTTTCTCAGCTGTGAGGATGTCAGCTGTTACCGATTTTGTCACATTCCTTTGTCAGCATCTTTCTGTTTTACATCCAGTCTCTCAGTCCATCTGACACACAGATCACAAGGAACCACCTTCACTGTGGCAGATGGGATCTTCTTTTGACAGATTATTTCATGTGACCAACAAGGCCCATAATCCATTAACAACAATCAAATGTCATTTTGCGAGTTACTTTGTAGAAACCAAAAACCAACATTGGGACATGCCAACATCCATCAAATACAATTTACAAAATATTCTCCTTGCAGATTAATAAATTGCTTCGTAGCCTGTCAACAATGCTAGCTAACAAAATAACATCAAGTGAGCACTCTGTACAATAAATAAAGCTATTTACAAGCATCAGTAGCATCGCAAAAAATAATAAGCCTGTCTTTCTTCTTTTGCATGTCTTGGAGAGAAAGGTCTCCTGCTGGCCTCTGAATCAGTGAACATCTGGGCTCTCCAGAGAGCTCTATACATGAAGTTCAGCAACATCAACTTGCAAACTGGCAAGGCTGTTCACTACACTGCATCTAATGACATATTTCCCTCATGTTTACTGGGGGGGGAATTTTTATATCAAACCTTTGATCACAGTATCCAAGGCTATCTTATTCTACATCTTAGATTGTTATTTGTGATAATTTAAACCAAATCTAAAATGCTGTTACTCTTGATTGATTTGTTTGCTATTTGGCAAAGAAATTGATGCAGCCTTTAACATTACTGGAAATGAAAAGCAAATGTTTGCTCTGTGTTTCCAATTGGAAAGTCTTATGTCATTTAGAATGAGATATTTCCTTATACTATTGATCTGTCAAAACTATCAAAGGGCTTTCAAGTTGTAAACAGACCTGACCCTGAGTGTCTGTAAAAGTCCATATGTGCAACTCCAGCAGAGTCTCTTGAGAGAGGTGAAATCTCTATCCTTAAAAATTTTCAGAATTCAACATTACAAAGCCTGAACCACCTGCTCTAACTTTGAAGTTAGCTCTGCTTTGAGCAGGAGGTTGGATTAGTGATCTTCCAAGGTTTCTTCCCACCTCTATTTTTCCCTGTCACTTTATAATACCTACTCTTCTTCAGCCTCTCAGATCAGTTCATGTTTGCTTCTATCCCCTTTGAACAGGGACTGTGCTTTAGCAACCTAAGTCAAAACTGTTTTTCCATACTGTTTCTATTTACCTCATATACCTGTTTTCATGTCCTGCTTAAATCTGTGTATTTCTTCCTGCTTTGCCATCCAGTTTTGTGGCAATAAGGATCTTAAATTGGTTTATCTTAATTCATTCTATTTCTCTACCAGAGTAAGTTTTTCTTTAGGCTTTAGTGTTGTCCAGAACTGTTTTCCTCCATGTTAGCATCTGTTTTCTTAATATCTGGTCTGCCATATGCTGATGTTCTTCTAACTGTTGTTACATTCTTCACCTTTTTTTTTAAAGTTTTGAAGAAAATCCTGAAAGTTTTCTCCTCCAGAGGAGGAACAATCTGCCAGCCTCTCCTGGACTCCAGTGGAGTCCACCTACCAGCAATCCTTTCCCCATGAATGTCTTCTGCTGGTAAGAAGCCTTAAAACTTCAGAACACAAAATATAGAACAACCTACTAATTTTCATGACCTTTCCATGTCTTTTCTAGGGACCAGGAAAACACCCAGGACCATCCTGTTAGGACTACAGGTTTGTGGTGAATCATTATTCCTTTCTATTTGCAGGTTATGCTTCCTTTTCCATCATGACTGTTCAATACACTCCCCTGCCCTCTATTAGTCTGCTGGCTCAGCATTATTGTTCATCTCTCACACTCTGCTGTTTGGGGCATTTTTTGTCCTCATCTTTCTGTTTCTCAATACCAATTTCTTACTCTTTTCTGTTGTCTCTTTTCATCAACTGAAAATTCTGTTAATGGCAGCAGCATTTGCTTAAATGCAGAAATGATATTACCAGAAAAAGGAGTGGACAAAAACACCAAAACCCAAGCCCACAATTTTAATTTTTTTTCCTGTTTCTTTAATGAAAACATATACAGTGGTGGTGTAGTACAGCAAATACATCACAAAACTTAAACCAATTTGAAAATATCGATCTGTACTCTTGACATAACTGGAGCAGAGTCTCCTAAGGGATAGCTGTATATATTGATGCTTTTACTGTCTGTGCCCTGCAAAACTCTGGATACTTTTAGTATTTGTAGTTTTCATGGCATGCCCTGACTCCTTAGTAAATAAATCAAACTTCACTTAGGTCCTGTCAAAGCTGTGTTGCAAGGAGTAGCCACACACTGAACCACAGTTCCAGACTTTGGGGTAGTCACAATTTTGGATTGGACTTCACGCTGAAAGTTGTGCTCCAATTCTAAGGGGGCTTGTTCTTTCCTAAACAGTTACAGGATTTATTCTCAGCAGTGAAGCCAAAGCAATCTTTTGCCAAGAAACAGAGTTGTTTACAAGCAGTCAGGCAGGACCATGCAAACTAGGATGGCCACAGAAGGCAGTCTGGTGTGGTTTCCTGAGAAGATAAGTGGCATCACAGCTTTAATTTTGATATCATGGGAAAGTTACAGATTGGATGATGAGTGTTGTGTCTATCCAACTCCACAACACAGTCAAAAGCTTGTAGCCATCTTCCTCCCCAGTGCTGGTCTCACAGCATGTCCATCACCAGCTGAATAGTCTCCATCTCCCTCCTGTACCAGAGAACCCAGCTGTACTTTGATCTTCAATAAAATAACTCCAGAGTTTTTAAATACATAGGTTTAACATACTTAGCTTCTACAGCCATACATTGTGGATGTGGAGTGGGACTTTTCACAAGGGCCTGTACTGATAGGAAAAGGGGCAATGCCTTTAAGCTGATAGAGGGTAAACTGAGATTAGATATTAGGAGCAAATTCTTTACTGTGAGGGTGGTGGGGCACTGGAACATATTTTCCAGAGAAGCTGTGGGTGCCCCAGCTATGGAATTGTACAAGGACAGGTTGGATGAGGCTTTGAGCAACCTGGTCTGGTGGAAGGCATCCCTGTCCCATTGGGTGGGGTTGGAACTAGATATTCTTTCATGTCCTTTCCAACCCCAAAAAATCTAACATTATGGGTCATTGACAGGACATCCTCAGCAGATGCTTTTGGTGGTTATAGGCAGCCTGTTGATTTCTTGAATTCTGTAAAAAAACACTTAAAAACCCTTCACCCTTTAGGAACATTCTCAAACATCTTGCTGTATAACGTGTTCATTTGAAAGATTGTAGATTGTGTTGATAGATGTACTAGTACTGCAAGAAATTCACGGGAAATCATTGAGTTATAATTTTGATCATACTGGAATTTCCCTCCAGAAATACAATGAAAATCCCCTGGCTGCTGCTTAGGGAAACTAGGACAAATGTGAGAGTGCTGGCCAAGCTGTGGTTATCAAGCCAAATGTGAAATCTAAATGATTGAATTGCATGAGTCTTAACTGGATATGGGGCTGTGCTGCTATAGGAATTGCTGGCTAATTGAAGTGACTGTCGTGAGGGTGAAATAAAGCAGCAGGTAGTACTGAAGCACAACCAGGGCCAAGCTGCCCATTCAACCTCTGCAGATCTTGGAACAGTGGAGCTGCTACACTCCAGCTCTGCTTCTTGGATCTCAGTGTTCAGTTCTTCTTGGATCTCAGTGTTTAGTTCTTCTTGGCTCCGAGCAGTCTGCTTGCATTTGCCTCTATGAGGTGGTCAAGGAGCCGTGTCTCCCTGTACATACAGTCCAATGTATCCTGTGCTGTGACCTCTCTGAGGCATTTCTCCCTTTTCTGAGCTGTGTGTGGCACATAGTGAGTGCTGGTGGTTCAGACTAAACAAGCACTTGCAGCCCATCCATCCTCATTTAGGGGTTGACTCTTGTGAGGCTCATCAAAGCAGGCTATCAAACAAAGTTTTGTTTGAGAGAGGCTGAAAGCCCATGTGTGCCTGCCAACCACCTTCCAGCTGGCAAGAGACCTGAGCAATTCCACAGACAAAATGAGATGAGTTTAGAATATATTTCCTGCTGCTGTACCTCTGAAAAGGGAAGTAGCTGTTCTGTTACTCCAGTGCTGCGTGCCATTCCAGGGGTGAAGGGTGGCATCAGTGTCCAGCTGGAATTGTCTGGGGCACTGCAAAGGCCTTTAAGTGCTTGTGCAGCCATGTGCCCTCACTCAGGCAACCCAGCTGCAGCAAATTAAAGCCAGATAAACAAGTTGTATCCTAACAGTAACTTGTGGTCCTAGCTGATCTCTCAGGCTTTTTACCAACATATGCTGTCAATTTCTAAAGTCCCAAAAGTACAAGAACTATGATATCTGGGCTAATGGGCCCATTCACATTCCTTTTCTTCCCTCAGATTCATGCTGCTCAAAGACAATGCCAAGTGCTGCTAGGCCAGGAGTTGAATTTCAAGTGTAGCCTAGAAATGTGGTGTAAATGCCCCCATCAGCATTTGCAATCTCTTTGTACATCTCCGTTTCCCATCATGCTTCCAAAAGCAGCTTAATGAAATGCAGAAGATTTTTTCCTGTGTTTGATATGCTCTATATTTTGAACTGTCACAGAATTAGAATGCTGTCCTAACTAACACCTTCAATAAGAAGCAAGAACTAGAACATTGTCAAGTTAATGGCTGTGACAAGCACACCACTGGAGCAGGATGAAGGTCAATTTGTGCCCTTGGTTTCTATTTTCTCTTTTGCCTCTGGAAAATCACGTTTTGACCAAGCAAGAAAGGCCTTCCCATATCCCAGCTTTCCTTCCACTGTCCTAGAAAATTCACTAGCTTTTTTCCCATGTTTTGGATATGTCCACAGTAATTGGAAAAAATGTACTCTCATCACCACAAATTTCTTTCTTTTCTCTTCCCTTCTCTCTAAAGGTCTCAGCACTCAGAATAAAAAGGATTTAATGCTATAAGCCTTGGAAAATAGCTTATTCTGCATAAACTCCACTTTTGGGACACTTGCAAATAAAAATGCAAGTTCCTTGAGTTTCAGATCACCAACAGAGGCCAAATTGAGAATGATTCTTCTCTTTAACTCCTTAAATATAGAATATCTTTTTGGAAAACTCTTTATACACAAGTTACAGGAAACCCCGGATGCTGTTCCTGTTGTAAACAAACAAGGTAATGGAAGGTTTCCTTTTGGCCTTTAATATCTGCTTATCTGCAAGAACCATTGAACATCTTTATAGCTCACTGTCAGTGTCCTCTGAATGGACCTTTCTCCCATAGTTTCTGTGAATTTTCCATGTGCCCCAGTCTTATGATGTAGGATTACTAAATAAACTGTTTTTCTGGATAAATCAATAGTTTGAGATTATCTTCCTAATTTCCCTAACAGATGGTTTTCTGCATATTCTTTTCATCCCTTCACCCCAGCTGCAGTCTGTATCCAACCTTTTGTTGGAGTGCTTTTCCTTTTACTGAACACAAAAAAATATCCTTCTCTGTAAACATAATGGGATTCCTGTGATAATACAAGCAAAAACAATAGGCACCATTGCTGTTTTGAATTGCATGAAATCCAACCCACTCAGTTTGGAATGATGTGAAAATATAAGTGGACTTTGTTTTTTCAACAGAGCACATTGTGCATGAGAGCTGCCTTGAATTAGGAAGTATATGTTCTTAAACTTCAATAAACATCACAAAGTTCTCACTACAGAAGTTTCCTCTTAGGAGCTGCTTTGTAATACTAGGGCATCCATCCTACCATGAAGTTCAAACCCCACTCCTGTAATTGTGTGAGTCTATCTTCATTTGTGAAAACATCTTCACTTATGAAAACTGCTGCTGCAGAAAGCCCTGAAATGCTGTTGTAAAATTCACTTGTTTAGCTGAAACCACAGAACATTTTTTCTTCTGTTTTGTGGGAAGCCATGCTTTACAATGGTTTTTCATATTGTCACGCAGGCAGAAACCTTTCCATTTCAGTCAGGTGGCAATATCCTTAGAGCTTTTTTAGTTTTTGTTTTCATTTGAGTGAAACGCTGAGTGTTTAAGGAAGCATCAGCCATACCCACAGCTTGCAGAAAGGAACAACAAAGACAGGTTCATTATTTCTGTCTCAACAGGGCACAACTGTGGTGCTGGGACTCAAATATTGTAGATGCTGGACAAATACTGACAAAGCTCGAAAAAAGAGAATTGTTAATGACCAATAGCAGCAGTGTGGGAGGTGATGACAAAAACAGGGAAATGGATAAAGGGAAGCTAAAGAAAAGCTTTAAAAACTGTGTAAGACATGAAATATGATCAGTACCTCATAGTGGTGTGGACTGCTGAAGTCTCCCTGAACTCTGCATGTTTTTTATACAGATAGACTGTATTAATGTCATAGGAAGGTCTGTGGTGGGTCAGATGTCTACTAGGCACATGACAGAAATATTAAGTTAAAAAATATATCCTCAGTGAAGAATGAACTTCGTTAAAGTACACATTTCAGGAAATTGTTTTACTTTATAATATTGCTTAAGCGGAAAACCAAGTTAAATTTATTTCATTCTGTGGGTAATGATTCATCCTCTTCTGAAAGAATGCAAGCAGACTTGTAATGCACTCAAACATGACACTAAAAATATCCCATTACCATCCATAGTTTGTCATACTGAAGTATTTCTTGAGAGGTTTTCAAAACCAAGACTTAAATATTCCTGTTCAGTTTATCAAGTACGTAGGCTCTGACTACTTTCCAAATAGCTGCACTGAAGTCTTTAGAATTAATTCCTAACAACTTAAGCAACTAAAATTCCTGCTAATTGGATTTTAATTGTTTTCTGTGCAATATATTTAACCTGATGCTTTTGCTTGTTTATATAGAAACAACATGGGGATGGATCATATTAATTTAGATTAATTTAGTTGTAGAAGCAAAACATCAGTGCTTCCTGTAGTGGTAAGTGCCCGTATTGTAGAATTTGCACCCCAAATCATTTAGATGTAGTGATGTGCTTTATGTGTTTCTCTACCCCATTCTGACTGTTTTTTCCCAGTAACTCTGGAATGAAGTACTTGTCTGTGGGGTTTGAAGAAACACAGTTTTCTCAAAGTTACAGAATTCCTACTGCATTTGTGGAAAGAACAGAAGGTGAGAAAAGAAAGGTTTCAACCACATGCTCACCCCTTACTAAAACAATTAAGTCCACCAAGATGGTAATTTGGGGCACAAATCAATAAAAAGCCAGACACTCTTGATTCTACTGCTCATGGTGTTCTTTTAAACTGTGACAGATGCAGGTTTCTTAAGGCCTTGACTTACAAACACCTTTCCATTCTGGTTTTTGTCAAAGAAATTTCCACTTAATGAAAACTAAAACATTTTGCTAAAGCCTTCATAGCCCATCTCTCTAAATGTTAGATGACCCATGGCATTTTCTCTTATCCAGGTTGGTACACTTCTGCTGAGAAAGCTTGGATAGTTAAAATCCAGGTCTGTTCTGTTGTATGGATTGCTCTGTGTCTGAGCAGTCCAGGTCCTCTGACATCTTCTCTCTGATCTAGGATCACTGAGGGAGAAGAAGCTAAAAGCCTGAACCTAAGAGGAAACAGGTGGCCTAGACATTTTGGGTCTGGATTTAAAAAAAATAATTCTGATCTGGATGTTGGATAACAAGACGTTTGGATTATTTAAAACACATATAAAACCAAATTTTTTTGGTTTATATTTCAGCATTATTTTTCCATTCAAAATATTCACCATCATTGTTCTACAGGGGTTATAATAAACCAGACCTTTCAGGGAAGTATAAAACATTATTGTTTGATCACTGCTGGGAAAAGTCTAAATGTGTCCTTAACCCAGATTCTATTTGCACAAAAACATTAATTTCTGCTCATGGTGTTTTGCAAACAGGAAATGCAGGGCCTGTTTATGGTTTTGTTGTGTATTTTAAAGTCATTATTGTCATTATAGAAGAAGCCAAAGACCTGATAAGGACCCCTTTATGCTACCATGTTTGGTCAAATGATGGTTCTATGTATACTACATGTGATCATTACAAACTTATTTTTAGATGACCAGCGAGACCTACTTACTTTAAAATTAGCAAGGCATCAGACTATACCATATTTTTAAAGGACACAGCACAGCTGCTGCATGAGCAAACACAAACGAGAAAAACTAAATTTTATAAATATGTCATCAAGGTCATAAAAACAAATGTACTGGATAAGAAATATTATTCTGATTTAAGTATGGGTGTCAACAAGTTCACTGCCTGCTCTGTATTCAGATTGGTACTGATAGGAAAAGAAAGGCATTTGGCAGCAATGTTAGCTGGTTAGTTTTGTTTGGCAGAGTGAGAGTGGGAAAGCAGAAATAAAAAAAGGAATAGTGGCAAGGACAGGTCCAGGACAGAGCCAGATACTTGTAGGAGAGTTGTGCAGTGCAGGAAGGTCCAGCAGAGGAGACTGGTCTGGTTCTGGGTCTCTGATGAATGCACAGCTGGGGAACCACAGAATCAATTAGGCTGGAAAAACCTTGAGATAGAGTCCAACCTATGACCAAACATCAATCAGACCATGGCACTGAGTGCCATATCCAGTCTTTCCTTAAATACTTCCAAGGATGATGACTCCACTGCCTCTTCGGGCAGCCTATCCCAATGTCTGATCCTGTCTGAAGAATTCCTTCCTAATGTCCAACCTAAACCTTCCCTGGCACGACTTAAGACTGTGTCCTTCCCTCCTGTCACTGGCTGTCCAGGAGAAGAGCCTGACCCCCACGTTGCTACAACCTTCTTCTAGAGAGTTGCAGAGAGCAGTAACATCACCCTTGAGCCTCCTTTTCCCAAACAACCCCAGCTAAACAACCCCAGCTCCCTCAGTTACTCCTCACAGGACTTGTGCTCCAGACTTTTCACCAGCTTCTTTGCCCTGCCTGCATTTGCTCCAGCACCTTGATGTACTTCCTAAATTGAGGGCCCCAGAACTGGACTCAGGATTTGAGACATGGCACCTGAGTCACAGAGTCATGAACTAGTGAACAGGAAATTTAATGAGTTTAATTATCTCTTCTGGGATATGGAAAGGACAAAAAGAAAAAGGCTTTTTAAAGACATTCCACAAGGGGTCATCTTCATTCTTGTTCTTTCTGAAATGTAAGGGTTGTTAGTTGTGAGTAAGAGAATTTGTTTCTTCTTGGAAATTACTTCTTGAATTTCAGCCCTGAGATTGGTGAAATAATTGGAAGGGAAAGGGGGGCACATACAGAGGCACAACTGTAGAGTAATTCAGTTTGGGACCTTTTAGAGGAACAAATGAGATCTTACTGAAACATTCATCAGAAACTTACCCAAGCTACTAAAAGGAATGAAACAGGTGATAATCTGAAAAACAGTATAGGAAAAATGTCAAAAGTAATAGGATGCTGAATAGAATTGGAAAAGCAGGACTGTTCTTCTGACATAAAGTTAGCACTTTCAAAGGTAATTTCCATGGTAAACCTACATCCAACGAAAAGAAATCCATCCCAAAGCAGACCATAAACTGCCAGAAGAATGTTAATGCCCAAAAAAAGGACTTATTTTCTCAGAACCATTGAATGCTGAGGTATTTCTATCCACATCTTTTCTTGTATTAAAACCATGAGTACTGTTTTTTAGGTTGTGAGGAGGAATGAAGTGCTCTTAAAAAAAAAAAAAGTAAACTTTTTCACTTCCAAACTGCAGATTCTTATGTAGCCCATGAAGCTGGCATTGAACAAGTGTCTTCTGACTGATGACCACTCATAGCCAAGTTCATTGCACTTCTTGACTACAGAAATTACTGATGAGATCTACAGACAGATTTAGGAAGTGAATCTAGACCAAACCAAATTGGAGGAAGGAAACCACAGACAGGCTTGACTTCTTTGGAAATGCCTCAGACGGAAGAGAAAAGCTCATTTGTACAGCATAAGAGTGTGTTGCTCTTCAGGTCTAACAGGGTGGTATTTTTCATAGTCACTTATTCTTCATGGCTGTGAAAGAGTTTTCACTACTAAGTGATTCTTTTGGTGTTGCCTGAGTGCCTTAGTGTCTTTTATCTGTCTCTTGGGAATAATATATTTTTAATAAACAGACTTCCCTGGAAGCAACATCAGTAGTTGTACTTGTAATGCAAAGCAGATACCAATTTTAATTAAGAGCCCAATTCCTCCATGCTTTTATTTGACAGTCCACAGTAGTGGTTGCAATTGCAGTTGTCATGTTCATTACTAATCTGCAAAATGAGCACTCACAAGATAAATGAGAGTAAAATACTCATAGGGTACATGTAATTAGCGCATGACTTGTTATAAATTGTGATGATCTTGATAATTAATCTGGGTTGCATTTGATGTTTGGAGGCAGTCTGGATAGAAGATACTTCAATAAGTAAGAAAAAATTCCTCTGGGGCATGGGAAAACGCAGTGAGAAGTGGGGAAGAAAAAAATCATGGGTCTAAAAGAAATGTTATTTCATAGTTGCAAACTAAGGCCCTAGCTAAGGCTAGAATTTTTTCTAAGGTCTTGAATTTTTTTATCTCAGGTTTACACAGAAAAGACAGTAATGAGCATCTTGGCTCATTAAGGATCCAAAGGATGTGCAAAAGAGCAGTTCTGGTGGACTGATTTGCCTTCAGAAGAAAATGGTTGTACAGGGACAGGGGGCACTTGCTGTGAGAAGGAATGAAAGTGCCATGTGATAGTAAGGATTTGGGTCTCGTTTCCAAAGCCCACAGTAGGAACAGGACCTAGACCCAGGTGTGTATGCATTTTGTCATGTTATAGAAAGGGATTTCAGGGGTCCAGAGCAGTGGGAGGCCTGGTGTCACCTGTCTGTACACAGGCAAAAGAAAGCATTGAGGGCAAAGCTCATTATTATCATACCTCTGTGGGCCTAAGCCTGGACTCTTATGATAGCCCTGAGTTACTCCCAAGAAGAGAGAAATCCTCCTTTTTGTTTATTTCCAAATGCCTACCATGTGTCACTAGCAAATATCCAAGCCTTATCCAATACTGCAGTAAAGCTCTCAGCATCTCTGTTTTGTGATATTCATCAGTTATTCCCATTCCACTTATTCTGTACAATATATTTTTAACGTGTAGTCTCAATGCTGAGACAGGAGAAGCCAACTTACATTTTCCTTTTCCCTCAGGGAAAAGATTAACATTTCTCTCTGTTATGGCTTTTTTACTGTAATTGCTGTGTAAACGTGTGGCCAACAATGAAGGGCTTATCTCAGGTTCCCTTGTAGAAAAGTAGACTTCTAATGACCTATTTATCCCCTTTTACAGTCATGGAGACAAAATGTCATTTTCTTCAGTACTTCACTGGTGAAGCTGCACAGAAAAATGAATGCAAGAGGTTGCACAGTGTTGCACTAATGAAGCTTTTATACCTGGGGAGAGAAAAATGCTCAAATTTGATTAAAATTCTATTACCTGTTATTGCCACATCAAACTGTTGGGCAGTTCAGACATATCCACGGCACATTAATTTACCAAAGCTTGGCACAGCCACACTGCTGAAAAAATGCTCACGCTTTGCACCACAGGTGGTGTAAGTCAGTGTGACAGGACACCTCTGCTTACTTGAAATTTTTGTTTTACCTCTTTGTAAAGAAGCAGAGAGGACCTTTTGGCTTGATGTCAGACTTGAGGTCATGTCTCTGCATCTGAGTGCTGCACCTGATGAATGCGTTGGTCAGCCAATAGATGAATTCAATAAAGCATAAATGAGTTCACCCACCAAAATATTACTCTGCCTCTTGTCAGAGTTGTTCATGTGTTTAATGTACTCATATTGGAGTGATTTCTCTTCAGTACAGCTAGGGAAAAACAACTTTTCAGGGCAGCAGAGGCTTGGCAGAAATTATAGTATTTAAATTATTATGCTCCAGCCCTGAGAGGATGATGGCTTTACACACAAAGCAGCCAAGGACAGCCAAGAGGATCCATTTCCCTGCTCTTCCACACAATGCCTCTTGTTCCTTGCTTGGGGAAGTCAGGTAGCTCTACACACTTTCAGTCATTACGTGACTGGAGTACAGCAGCTCAGAGAGACTTGCACAAGTATCCAATAGGGACACAGTTAACAAGAACCAGTGTTAAAAGGAATTCCTGAAATGAGCCATGAGACAGGCTTGGAGTTCCTTGTGGGTTTGTGCCCTCAAGCTGGTAGCCTGATCCTTAATGGTAGAAATATAAATTTACTTTTCTTTAAGTTTATACCATCTGTTTCATTCTGCAAGGAAAAATCCATTAGAACTGTTGGTGTCAGTGAAGATCACAGAGAGATAAGAGGTAGATTTGGCTTTTTACTAATTAGTTATTAATTCTTTTCTTTAAAAATTATTATTTATACTCCACCTTTTGTTGCAACTGGATATTTCAGTATTTTGCCTTATTGCTATCCTTGTTACTTTCCCCAAACAGCAAAAAAGAGCTGAATGCATGGTTGAGAGAGAATTGCTGATCCTTGGAACCATTTGTAATTTCAAACATTTAAGCTAACTTTGAAAATCCAGGTTTATGGTGCAAGTCAGTCGTTCTGATGTTTGAAAAAGTATGAAGGCTTTGCAAATGTACAGAGCAACAGAAGGGTTAGAAAACATGAAGGAGGAGAAGAGGAGCAACAAAAAATCACAAGAAAAGTAATTTATTCAATTTCATCATGTAAAATAATTTTAAGTATTTTAAACAATGTGAGCTTTTCCATCTCTTCCACCCTGACCCATTCTGTAATTTAGAGTGGAGGAAAGTTAAAAAAAACCACATGACTGTTACAAAGAATCTGACTGCCCCACATGCCATGTTACCAGCTCCCACAAATTGGTGCTTTTCCATGGATCTGGGTCACACTTTTTCCCACCAATGGAATAATTGACACAGTAATCACTTGTATTGTCTCTTCTGCTGAGTCCACTTTTGTTTTTTAAAGTTGGTTATAGATTAAAGATTGAGCTCAACAATACTTCTCAGTATTAATAACTTCCTTTGTTATAAGCTGATAATCCAGAAAAAACTCCACTGCCAGCATCAAGTATTGTATTGAACTGTCTGTCCTCTGTTCCTCTGGGGAAAACCAATGGGGCTGTGCTCTCATTCATTTCTCTTTACAGCTGTGAGGGACGTGAACAGCCAGGTTTGATAAAAAGCTTTATTGTATACTCCATAGCAGTTCATCTTGGTAGCTGAAAATGCCAGGACACTGTATAAATCATTTTATGGTACCAGTTGCTTTATACTTCAAAGGGTACTCACGTCAAATTCTGTCTTGGCTTGTGTCTAGCACTGCAGAAAACACTTGTCCCCAGGTGATATGAGAACAGATCAGGTCAATGGCAACGCCGCACACGCAGCAAAATAACATTAATTCATTATAGCACACACAGGACATGAGCCTGAGCAGTGAGAGATGCTGCCTCAGGGAAAGCTTTATAAGAACAGAAGGCTCATGGTTCAGCAGTCAGAGTAGGACAGGAGTGGAAGTTTGGGTTAGACAAGCAAGTGGATGTCATTTCTCCATATGCTCCTCTCCTGCATCTGATCTGCTCTGGACACTGCCACCCTGCACTGTGTCACAGGGGCCATGTGACTTCTCTAGGAGCTCAAGTCTTCACACAGCAAACTAGAAACCATC
Source organism: Hylia prasina (assembly GCA_013397195.1). NCBI lineage: Eukaryota > Metazoa > Chordata > Aves > Passeriformes > Sylviidae > Hylia > Hylia prasina. Next base: position 342,502 of record VYXD01008550.1, on the reverse strand, counting down.
TGCTAAAAATTTGCTGTTATCACTACCAATTATCATTACCAGTTACCATAAGGTTAAGGCAATATTGTATTAACAATAAGGTAACAAAATAGGGAAAACATTTTGGAAGAGTCCTTCCTCTGGCATTCAACCTGCACTCATTTGCAGTTGCCTCTGTGCAATTGCTCTAAAATCGTTTGTGAAACTTATTGTCTGAATTTTGTTATGTTAGGCAGATTCCCTCCTTACAAACTGTCCCCTTGTTAGTGATCTTTCAGGAGAAGATTTAAATTCTGAGTCAGAAATTGAATCATAGGAAAATATTTTTCTCATTCTTTGCATGTGATCATCACGTTCATCAGCTTCATATTGTCACACAGAAAGTCATCATGTCTCATCTGCCTTTATTTACTCATTTTCACTAGACTCGTCATATTTTTAATCCATAATTTCAGGTGCCTACACTCTCTGGCAAAAGTACCTCAAATTCTCATGATTCCCAAATCACGTTTGGATATCTCAATACAGCAGGTAACTGAAAACCAAACACCATTATGCCCTGTTCATGTAAAATCCTTTGCCTTCCCTACACTTCAATTCTTAGCATGGAAATTAGCACCAGGAAATCCCTTTTCTTTCTAGCAGTAGGAAATCTAGCTCACTTCAAAAAAGCTCCTGTAGCATATTCTATGACCTGTCAGATTCTTTTCATTACAACACTTCTCACTTAAGAAAAAGATTTTGTTTGTTCATTTCAAGTGGCAAAGCAGATCATGCCCAGTGGCTGTGGAAAACAGCCATGATGGACTAGGACAATGTGTGAGGACTGTGTTCTGTCTTTCAGAACAAATCTTCTCTCTCCATTCCTGTCCTGCTCCTCAGCCAGCCCATTCACCACTCTGCTATCAATGGTTGCTCAAGCCAGAGACTCTCATTTACTGTAGCAAATGAGCCAATAAATCTAACATGTCATAATCCCAAAACCAAGCAAAAACCATGCAGCTGAATTTTCCACCAGAGTACATCTGCATAGCAAGGCTAAACCCTCTGTTCAGTTTTAATTAGGATCAACTGAGGACATGACCAGCTTACTCTAGCTTGTAACACCAAATTTGTATTGTGGAATTTCCATGGATTTAATTCATGCATGTTGATAGTTTAGAAGAGTTTGTCATAAAGCATGCTGAAACTGGGATTTCTTTACAATGACACCCTCTCTTCTTCTATCTATGAATATCAAATGGGAGCCTGTGTGTCTCCTGCTTTGATATATACTGCTCTTGGAGACAAATCTAAGGATCATTTCCAGGCCTGGGACAATCCACTCTTCAGCCTGAACCAGATTTAAGTCAGCTGAGGGGGAGAGGGGAAAGAGGAGAGTTTCTGTCTTGATAATTAACTTTCTTGCTTTGGGTAAGCGGGGAAATATATATTTTCTTTAGATAAGGACATATCTAACCACCATACACTCGGCCAATATATTGTCCCAGTGATTTGGAAATACTGTCCCAAGACATTCATCACCCTCTGCTTGCATCTCTGCCTGAGGGCAAGAGAAGCACATCACCTGACATCACAGCTGGGCAAAGGACTCCACACTCTGCCTATTTATAATCAAACTAATTGACTGGCAGAATCTTGGACTGAATATGATAAAGATTGTGATACTTAGGGCAGGGGAGAATAATTTCCTTCAAAGACTTCCTCCTCTGTTTAAGGTTGCAGAATCATGCTCCTGTCCTTCTTCCTATGATTCAGATACTGCAAGTTATTTCCATCCTGCAGTTACATTGTCAGCAAATCCAAATATGCTGGCAATTTCTTTCCAAGATTTTGCTATACCCATTTCTTGCCTTCATGCCAGCTACTATATGCAATCAAGCTGCATTGAGAATGAAAGGTATTTTTAAAGATGGAGAACCTAAAAATCTATTGAAAGTCTCTAGTAATCTCCTCCATACTTGTGCTACAGCTGTGCAATAATTTTCTGGACTCGTGCTTGGGGGAAGCATTTTGTGTGATAATTTCCTGGACAATGCTTGTGGAAGCATTTTGTGGCCATATTATGCAGTCCAGTAGTTATAAGTCTTGAGTAGTCATTTACTTGTAAATGCTAGATCATCTCAATTTTCTCAGGCCTAAGTGATTTTATTAATACCACTACACTTTTGATGTTACTGAAGTAAGGCTGCCTATTACAGCATCTGCACATCCCACGAAAACAGAAAAAAACACTATGCTTTTCCCTTTTTTTTCACTGATGTAATTGTTTAACTCCATTGATTTTTTTTCTAATTCCCTGAAGGGAGAATTGTGTAGAGGACGAATGAGAAGATGAGAACTGCAGAAGGTCCGGCACCTCACCAGAATCACTCCAGTCAGCATCCTGCAGATGAGTTTGTAGCAGAGACCTAGGGCAGGAGCAGAAAGGATATCCGCAGGGATACCTTTCCTCTCTTACACTGTTTCAGTTTCTGATGGAGACTTTGAGATGTCCTGGAAGATGCATTGGTCTGGTTGGGTTTGATAGCTGTAGTTAGACTGTTCTTTCTCTGAGCCTGTTCAATTCCCTTTTGAATCAGTCTCTCCATTATGCTGCTGATGGCTTGCTTTTTCCTTAAACTCTCACTCATTACTGTGGAATTCAGCTTCTTTTTCAGACCTTTTAGAAATACTTTGACAAGCACAGATGCAGCACGACTCCCCTGGTGGCCTCTCCATGAGAAAGCAGTCCATTTATTCCTTCATTTGGTTTCTTATCTTTTGACAGTTAATTCAAAAGAGGACATCCACATTCATTCCATGACAGCTTAGTTACTGTAGAAGTCCTGGGAGATGTCTCCTCAAAAAGTTTGTTAACTGAACTACACTATTTTACCCGGGTCACAGTTACAGCTGTATTCATTGACTCTTCTGTGAGACTTGATTTCCCTCAGAGGAAGCTGTTTTAATCCTTTCTCATGTACCTAATTTACCCATGTCTGTAATTCTATTATTTTTGTAAAACTTCATACAATTTTCCGCCTACAAACTGTGAATACCCATTTATAGCTTTCCTAGGGCAAAAGCACTGTTCTGGATTATTTTTTTAGTGACTTAAAAAAATTACTTTTTACTATATCTTGGTTTTGTTTTGGTTTTTTTTTAACAAACTATCTGAGAAAATAAAAGAGTAGAAATTATAAGTTTGAAAATATTTTAATATCAGAACATCTAATTAGGTAATGGGAAAGAAGTGGCACACTTTCCACACTTGGAGAATGGACATAGGGTAGGATTTTGAAAATTAAGTGTATTGATACCTTTAAGTATGACTAACAGGGAGAACCCCACCCCTCCAGCATTCAGTTTCATCAATATTTACTGAGGGGAAAGTCAAATAGCTAAGAGAAGGGAAATAAGGAAGAGAAGGATACGTCAGCTTTTTGGGTTTGTCTCCTTAGGAGCTTCACTCCTAGTGTATCTTCTGTCCCTATACTGAAAATTCCCACAGATTTAGAGAATGGAGATGGCTGCTAGAGACAGGAAAAACATATGGGGCTGTAGAAAGTGAAACAGGATGTTGTGATGTCCTTGAAATGTCAAATATTCCAGACTTCAGAAACCATCTCTAATGGGAATGCAAACAGAAACTTGATTCCTTTTTCTTAATTCTGTGCTCTGAGCGAGTGGACAAGGAGAGCAAGGAGAGTCCCAGCTCACACCGAGGCACTGCAGGTGCTGTGTGAGATCCCCTCACACTGAGTGCCCGGGTGTCAGAGTCAGCCTTGCACACACCGAGGGTTTGCATGGGGTGGGTCCGAGGCAAACAGTTCATTTTCATGTCTTGTAAATCATAAAGGAGCAAAACAGGTTTAGGTGAGGGCAATTTGAACTTCAGTATTGCTTTGCTTCAGAACTGCTTTTACTCTTTTTTGTCCCTCTCATTGTCCTCTCTCAGCTGCTGCCGTTTTTTACTCAGTCACAGCCTGAATATCTCATTTTGGCTATTCCCTGAAGCTAAAATGCAATCCCTGTGGTCCTGTCCCTGTTCAACTCCCCAACTCCCAGTCTTACTGATTTTTTTTTTCCAGCCTGTACAAATAATTGATGCTCTATCCATGTATTCCTTCAAATCAATCTCAGTGCCCTTCAATCTCTCCACTCATGAATGCCACAAATGGCTCCTCTTCATTTACTGTCTTTTTGCTGCTTTTAACATTCAAGGACTCTCTGGTCTCTTCTTCCCTCTTACTCACTGTTGTAATTATATTTTTCTAGTCTATCAATTATGCCACTTTCAATGAATTGTTAGTTTGCTATCAACAAACACCAACCACTTCTTCCCTGTGTCCTTTATAAAACCTATAAAAGACACACAGCAATCCCTGAAAACCCCATAAATCATAAAGCAAGAAGCTTGGAATAGTCAATAATAGTTGGAGTTTAAAAATACTCATTGAATTATTCATTATAATGATAGGGGGAATGTGGGTGGCAAAAGACAAACAGTTGAGAATAAAGACAGAGACTGATTTAACAGGGTGTGAATGAGGTAATGAATGTCAGATTTGACCTCCTTTCCCTAGCAGTCATGCTGTCAGATAAGATCTCTTTGTAATCTACCTAACTCTGGTCTGAGCTCTGTTCATTCCTGTCTCCATATTCCCAGCAGTTCATGCAGGATGCAGACCTCGGTGGTCCATGCACACAAAACCAGGGCTGGAGCTATCAGGAAAACATTTCTTGTGGCTGGAAGCTGTAGTTTGAAAATTCTTTGTGCAAATATGTGTTGTTTAGGTTGTGTCAAAAAATCTCCCTAAACTCTATTCTGTAAGCTTAATTTTTGATCAGCTGAAAGTACTGTGCAGAAGAGAAACACAAAGACTTGCAAGAGGCTTCATCTACAATTGAAACCATGAGAAAGGAAATCTGGATGGAGACTGGTCCAAGATTCATTATGTCTAATGGGTGCTGGGGCAAGCCTTCAGATGTTCACTGTGGTTACAGTGGTTCCTTTTCTTAGAGCTTAAATTGTTAAGATACTGAATCACGCTGATCATCATCTAGGACTCCATTCAGTCTTGAGGGACTTGGACCTTCAGAGACCTTAAATGCAGGCAGCACAACTCCCAAAAGATTGCCACACGAAAAGAGCATTCTCTTAAATCTGCAAGGACTTTTTTCCTTAGAGGAGGCAACAGTGATAAAATCAATATTAATTTTGCATTGCTCAACTCCATTCTCAGGAGAAATGTCCCAGTGCATTCCAGCGTGAAGCCATTTTCAGTTTATCATGTTTTAATATCTGTCAGAAAGTTGTAAAAAAACCCTGCATTTCTTTTCTAGTTAGGAAAAGAGAGTTAATAACTCACAGCAACTTGAGAGACTATTCCACCTAGCATATTAAATTAAATAGGATGAGGCATTCTAACCATCTCAGTATTATCCTGGCTTTACTGCTCTCTGAGAGAAGATGCCTAATAATTCCTAAAAATAGTGCCACAGAAACATTTCTGAGTCTGTATATAGAAATTTCAAACGCTTGCACCCTGATCCCACAATAAGATGAGATCTGCCCTGCCCCTCTTCTCCCTCTGAGCTCTGCAAAGAAGTCACTTGGCTACATGGGCCAGGCAGCAGCACTGCTCTCAAGCCATTTAACCAGTGCAGAGCAGCTCTGGTCTGAGAGTCCTCCCCTCCTCCCCAGCACTGCTCAGGGCAGAGAAGAGCATCTGCCCTGATTCTCTCTGCTGGCCACTGACAAACACACCCTGGAGCAGGGCAGCATCTGCTCTGCACTTCTTCACTGACTGTCTCACTGGGAAACGGGCCTGACTCAGCAGCAAACTTTATTATTAGGATTATTGTGGCTGGGAGCTACCAGGACTGGAAAAGCCCTAGTAAAATAACACACAGCTGTGCTGCTTCTGTATATCAGGTATTACATGAAAATGGGTTGGTTTACCCCTTTTAATTGAATGCCAACCTTTCACAGTAGATACTGCAAACACCTGTATTAACCATTTTCTCTTCTATAAACTGGCAGCAGAACTTTGAGGGATGCTGGACAGGCCAGAGATGAATACAGTGCAGCCTGGAAATAAAATGGGTTTTTCAAAATGATTTTTCAAATATCACTGGTTCCATTTCACTCCCACACTGTGCCATACCACAGTGAAGTTACTGAAGACACTCAGGGCCAAGCAGGAAACATTATTTCATTTAAAGACAGAAGTATCTATAGTTCTTCTGCAACATTCTCCCCAGCCTCAGGTACAGCTGCTAATAATAAACTCTGCAAAGCAAGGATTTGAAAGAGAAATTACAAGAAAGGGAATGAAAGGAACAGAGCTTTCGATGGTTACTTGCTCCCCAAGTGTTTTGCATTTGTTTTCAGTGCAGAGAAAAGTCAGTAAAATCCAGAAAGTCACCAAATACATTGTAACCCCTGTGTCTAGTTTCCATGGAGAATATTAAGGTTAGCTTTGGGGCTTTTTCAGCTTCCTAGTACTAGATGTTTTTATCATTGTCTTCTCTTTTTTGTTGCTGTTTTTCTATATGACCTTTAATTTCTAAGCAATTCCCTGAATAACAGTCATAATTATTGCAAAATCCTGGTTCCTCGTTTGGCAGGTAGTACAAAACAAAGATAGACACGTGCAGATCAGCACATTGACCAGCACACTGAACACTGTTGAAACTTTAATCTCAGCAACTCTCAAAAGCTTTAGTTAATATACAGTTGCTATGTGACCACAGTTTTCAGACTCCCTGCAGCAAATCCACAGCCTTTAGACAAGGAAACACACATCTGTTAAGCAAAATGCAGCCACCTACTTCCACACCTAAAACATGCCTGCAAATCTCCAATTTCTTTTAAAGGGATTTTAGAAGAGATGAATTTTAGGATAAAAATTTAGTTTGCTCGAAAGTGAATAAAGAACAAAATTTCCCTTGGGCAAGGTACTCTGTAATGTGTCAGCATCTTGCAGTTTGCATGGTTATGGTCCAGTTCTAGATGCTTTGGGGAGAAAGATCCTGCTGCTCTGGCTGCTCTAACCTCAGGGCAGGGAGGAAGGGAAGGAATTCTTGGCAGCAATGAAGGGAGAATAGAAACCCTCCAGCTCTTGCTGCTGGGCACCTTGAAGAGAGTGGGACGAGAAGGATTCTGTCCCTCGTGTTCTCCAGGAGCAGCCTCCTGACATTCTCCAGATCACTGCAGGCTTTTCACATGTGAAAGCGGGGCAGCCTTTTTTACCTCCGTATCTGTCAAAGTCTGTTGTGGAAGCTGAAACAGCTTTCCCCCTTCAGCTCCACGGAGGAATCCCCGGGGAGTCTGCCACATCCTCCAAGGGGCTTTCACAGTCCAAGGTCACTGCTACGGTGTCTCCTCCCTCACAGCTAACCACTTACTTACAGTGATAATATTCATGTTTCTAACCCCGAGGCTCTTAGCATCCAGAGGAATCTCTCTGTGGGAAGGGCTCTGATTTCAGTACAACCCTACAGATCCCACCCCAGCTGTGCCTGGGTGCCAGGGAACACCACAGCAAAGAGCACCTCACACTTCAGAGGTGTTTGATCCAGGCAGGCAAAACACACTGAACAAGAGAGAGGGAGGGGAAACCAGGATGTAAACATTGTCATTCTGCCTCCTGTTGCTCTTACTCTTTTCTAGCCTGATCATCTTTCAGGATGTTGCATTATAAATGCAAAATACCTGGAAGCTCAGCGTGAAACACATCTCCTTTCTGGTGTACGTGATTTCTAGCACTGCCCAGAGCTTGCTGCTGAAATAGAAATTTTCTCTCATAGACCTCCTGGTCTGTTTTACACACTTCTTTTTCCTAAAGAACCATACCCTCATGGTTTAGGTTTTAATTGTGCCTCACACAAACACCACTGTTTTCTGCTCCCAACTTGGTCTTTCTGCACTCAGGTTTTTACCACTCTTAAATTTCAAATATGTTCCACTGACCACTGTGAAGAGAAACATAATGGACTAATCTTAGGCTTCATCTAGAGATAAACAAAAAAAACCCCACAACAAAAAAGGAATGAATGCACCAAAAAGAACAACCTTGAATTGCCTGAATTCACCATAATACCAAAAAGTCATTTTTAGGACTTCAGGAAAGACTGTCATTCAAGGTCCAGCTGAGTTCATACACTGCAATTCACAGAACTACAGTCATTAAGGGAAAGAATTCCTGCTCTGCTCCTGCTTTAGTGTGAGGCGGCATATTGCCATCCCTATGAGCTCCCAAGGGACACATTGCAGGCAATCACACCACGTGGCTTATTAGACTTCTGATCTGAAATAGAATGACAGTGATAAATAATTTACAGTTATTTGGTGTTAGGTTTTTTAGTCATAGGAACAATTTTCCTGCTTGTAGCTTATACAGGATGGAATGCTTTTTCCAATTCTCATTGTAATTCTTATCAAGTGCTGACATTAAATATGAACTATTTAAAATAGAAACTCCATTATGCGACACCCCCAAAATACTACATTAAGATTTGTCTTCTAACTTTTACAGTTTGTTTGACTTAAATTTCAGTGTGTTCATTTGTAATGGATAAATCTCCCTACATGATTAATTTAGCTCCAAGAAAAATGGCAAGAGAAATTGCAATTTAGGAGGACAAACAAATACAGAGAAGGAGTTCTGAAAACTTTTTTTCTCTATCAAAACACATACTTCTAAGATGTTGGGTGGTTTTGCTCTTTGTCTTTTTTTTTTTTAGTATGGGATTGAGTCATGATTTTTTAAAACTCCGAATTCAAGAGGAAATTCAGGTTAGCTCTTGGAAAACGCGTGACAAGATTGAAAACAACTGCTCACTGAAGCTCACTTTGCTGCCAAAATGCTGTCTTATGATAAATGTATCGTCTTCTAAAACCATTAATCTGGCTTATATAAAAATACTCTGCAACACTTCTTTACAGGCTCAAAAACTAACTTCACTGTTTTTTGCAGGGAGAACATTTAGGAACCTACAAGGAAGCCATAAAATAAGGCAATCAAGCCCAAATTTCTTGAAGTTAGAAAAATGACTAAATTGTTTTCAAGAGTTGAAAGCTGAGGTAATTGAGGGAATGCAGTAAAAAATGCTCACAGGGCAAAAAGGGAAAGGACTAGAGAATAAAGGCTTCTTTGACAGCCCCTACTTATCTTCCCAGTCTCCTTGAGGGCTGTCACATGTGTGGAGCCAAGAGATAGATTTTTATCTGCTCCTGACAGAGCTGAGCAGAGGTGTGTTGTCCTGGAAAACCCAATTTACAATTCATGCTGTTGCTGGGCCTGAGAGAGGTGGCCATAGCTGTGTCCCCCACATCCAAAACCCACCTGAGCCAACATGGAAACATCCTCTGTGAAGAGGGTGCACTGAACAGCTTGTCACTCCCTCTAACATCTCCTATATTTTGTCAGCATGGGAATGCACACACTCTAACACTTCTATTTGGCTTCCTCCATCCAAGCAGAAAGACTTGTGGCAACTTTCCTCCCTCGCTTTTCCACTCCATGTGAAGTCAGCAGCAAGTTCCTGACACACATTTCCCTTCCCAAACTAGACAGCAGCTTCCCACAGTGATGCGAGCACGCTGCTCCCAGTGCAAAATGGACTTATTCACCATCCATCTTTTTCCTAAAAAAACTTTTAACAAAATTCCAGCAAAGTTCCCATTTCCCTTCTGTATCTTCAAGCACGTCTTTCTTTCTTCTGAGGTTATTTATGGTGAAAGCAAAAACTCCTGCTTTCCTCTGAGTTCCCTCTAAAAGCTCCTTCCCATGGGGACCCTGGAAGAAATTTTGCAGCATCTTGATTCCCTGGGGTACAGTAGGACCCTAGAAAATTCTTGCAGGTGCCTCTGTGGGATCCAGCATTGAGGTTTCTCAGTTTACTAAATTACTGCCTAACATTTGAGACATAATAACCATTCTACCTTTCCAAGGACTTTACAAGTGAGGAGTAAATCACAATATTGAGGAAAGAGGGCTAAACTAATATATTTTACTTCATATTTTCTGTGGAAATTTCCTACCTCAGAACTGCTAAAGACAGTAACTCACCAAACCACAGGCTCACTTACACATTTAAGTCTGAAGTGTGGTGGGATTTGATCTTCTCAATCCATATGAGGACGCTAAACAACACCCACTGAAAAACCTATCATCAGCACCCTGGAACAGCTCCCTGCACAGCATTGCCTCTCATGTGTGGAAGCAAACCCTCCCCTCTAGCACATGCTTTGAGGCACATCTGAGGTAGAATTTACTGTTTCATAGGATCATAGAATTACTAAGGTTGGAAAAGGCTGCTAAGATCATTGAGTCTAACATAACACCACCATGTTACCATTAAGCCATGTCTCCAAGGGCCACATCCACACATTTTCTGAACACTTCCAGGAATAATGATTCCACCATTTTGCCTGTTCCTATGTCCAACAGCTCTTTCACTGAAGAAATTTTTCTTAAGATCCAATTCATGGATTCATGTGTTTTGCTGGGGACAAACTGGTTAGGAGATATGTCAGGAAACTACAGATTAAAATGTTTCCCACTCAAAAAGCCTAAGAATTTAATGTAAAGAGACTCTATAATCTGTTGTTCACAGAGATACTGCTGATAACACTGGTTTGTGCTGAAGCTAGTTAAAGGAGAAAAGTTTGATATTGTAGGATCTTGTCATTGAGGGAAATTGGCATATTTGGAAAAGAAACTTTACTCCTGTAAGTTCAGGTTGTTGGAATAGATCTTCAACAACAGAATAGCAAATTGGTCATTTCTTCAGGTACATAACCATCTGTCAGTGATTTTTTTTTTAAAGGGGGGGGGTAGTTGTTCGTTTTTTTTTTTAATTTCAACCTCCATCTGCTCTTCTTTAGAATGGCACAGCTTCAATCTAAGGGCTTCAAGGCACTGAATGAAAACTACCTTATTTGCAAAGTCCATGGAGGGGTGTAACAAGCATGGAAATAGCAATCAAATCCGCCTACGTCTGCTCTGCCTGATGTTTCTACTAGCTCATTGTTAGTCATCTAAAGACTAATCTTTTCTTTTATATCAAATTGCAAAGTCTAATTCTTGCTTCAAAAACAATTGGTCAATGAAAATTTTTCTTCTTTTCCCAACACAGTGATGCTTTTGGTGAAGAAATCTTACTTTGTGGGGATTTTTCCCCAGCACAGTATTTATAATGGAACCCTGCATTCAATCAGCTGCCACTGATTCTCCTCAAATATTTCCCAGCAGTCCCATGCCAGACCCCAAAATGGCTCAGGGCTGGAGTTAATGTTCTCCCACTTGTTTGACAGAGAGCAGAGGCAAGACATTGAATGAATATTCCAAAACAGTTGGCCTAACTGAGGAAAATAACCCATTCCTCATCCCCAGAGTCAAGTGTTTTTCCCAGGAGGGTTTTAATTTTGGCTTTAAAAATATAACAAGAGATTTTTACTTTTAGTTTTTTCAGGACAAGGATATTCACTCCAACAAAATAGATAAGGAACTAGAATGCTGTCTACCTCCTTAAGAAGTCAACAACCCCCTGAAAATATATGTCTTACTCAGCTCTTGGTTAATGCCAAGTGAAACTCGTGGCTCCATAACTAAGAGCTCTGGGCAAAAGCAGGAACCACCTTGTCAGGAGTGTTGTAAATGCTAGGAAAAATGCCATTTCCCCTGAGGAGGCTGCTGCACGTTTTCTGGTCATGGAAATGCTTACAGTTCAGATCTGTCTATTTATATTTCCCTGTAACTAATTGCATTATACACAGCTTGGGGGGACCAGCCAGAAGCCCCACAGCCTGTCATCTCTCTGGTAAACCACACTAATCAAAACTGAAATGCCCTTTTCTTTCTGTTTCTTTTCTTTAATGTTCTTTTTTGAAGAACAAAATACCAAGAGAGAGAACTGTAGAAAAGAAGAAATGGTCTTGAGTCACACACCCAGCCAGTTTATAGCAGCACAGGGCTGCTGCACACAGAACAGAAAATGTAACAGTCTGTACAGGCAAAGGAACCTAGTTCTCCAAGGTCACACAATTAGGGTGATGTTCCAATACCGCCAAAAAGCTAATGGCTTTTGGATCAAAGCTCACATTTAAAGATGAGGTTTGGGATGGCCATTCTGGGACTCTCCCCATTGCAATTGATTGACTCATTGAGGTTTTAGTCTCTCTACCTTTACAAAATACTCCAGTTTTGGAAAAGGTTCAGCAAGACAATGAGCAAAAATACAAAAGAGGAGAAAAAGATAGCTTCCCTTTTCTTTTTTCTCAGTCTATTATTTACTTAGCCATTTTCAGCACTGTCAGAGGGCTATGGGAATAAACAGGATTCTATGTATTGATGACAGTTTTGGGCTTTGTTCTAGAAGCCTCTTCTTTTCTGAAGACAATCCAGTGGACCTTTTTCTCTTCAGCACTGCTTAGTAAGGATGATCCTCAATTCCATCCCTCTCTTTCTGCCCCTGGTGCCATGTTCTTTCACCTGTGGCAGGTAAAGCCTGGGCTGTCCCCTGCCCAGGTGTGGTAGGAAGGCAGTGGACAAAAACACAAGGGACGTACAAACTCCCAGTTCACCATTTCACTCAAGAGAAACTAGAGCAGGACACCTCCCAGAGCCACCAGCAGTAGAAGTGTCCAATTATTTCCACTGATTCAGAGCCTGATGCCTCTGATCCTGTCTTGTAGACAGCATGAATGTTCCATGTAAGACATGAAAAAATATCTCAGAGTATTGGGAGAGGCTTCTGTGTTATTTCTCATAGTGAAAACCAGCAGCCAGCGTTGGTATAAAGAAAAATTGGCTACTTTCTGCTTGTGAGCTGTCTCCCAGAGGTCCTCACCCTTTTTTTCATGTCTGTGGTCTTTTTCCCCCATGGGTAAAAAGGGCATTATTACTTTGCACTAAACATTAATGATTCATATCTGTAAGGGCTGAACAGGAAAATTTCCTAGATTATACACCTGCCTCCTCTAGAAGGACAAAATGTACCAGCAGTGGGTGGACTTACTCAGACTCCTATTAAGCAACATCTGTGGGTGGTTTTTCAGTCCAGCTGTTAACATGTGACTTTTTCTGCACTTAGATCAACTATGTCAATTGAAAGTAGGCTCCAAGCCTGCTACTGAATGGAAGGATTATAATAATTAATGTCACTATTAAATATCTTGGAAATGCCAGTGGATAGACTTAGAGCCCCATTTGTCAGCTGAATAAATAAGTGCTACTCACAGGTCAAATGCTGCACAGTGTTTTAGGGCAGCCATTCATGGACAGGAAATGCCTACTGGGATTTCAGCCACAATCACAACCACCTCCTGGGTCTTTTGTGGATTTCCACCTCTAAAGGAGACTGTGAGCTGCAACTTGTCACACGAGGAAGTAGCAGAGCTGGCAGGGGGACTCTGCCCCATAACAGGGTATAAATCATCTTTGCATTATGTCATACTAATAGAATGCACAAATTTAAAGAGTCCAGGGTTAGTTTGTCCCTTAAAGAAACAGGTTGAAGGCATCTAAGGCAGTACTCAATGCTGACAAAAGATAACAGGTTGGCAGCCCAGCCTTCTCAGTGCTGAGCTGCTGGGTTCACTCTGGCTGCTGATTCAAGCACCCTGGCAGAGAAGGGACAGGCAAATGGTAACCTTTGCACAAGGTACAGCTGACAGTGCCATTGTATCTGCTCAAAACACACACTCCTCTCTAAAGGGAGATGAGAACTAACTGCCTAAATGTGGTCAGTAACTGCTTTAAGCTAAAATTTAGGAAGATTTGCAGAAATCAGGCAAAAAAAAAAAATAGTGACAGCATACTCACTAGAGACTTAAAATTTTACTACATTTTAATAAATAGATGTTATTTCTAATTCATCAATGAATCTAATTATAGCAGTAAAGGTGATGTACATGTGACTGATTATCAATCAGTTAATTTTCCATTAACTTGATTTTAGTTACTTCTTTAATGAATAGATTTTTACTTTGTTTGCCTATGTCAGTAGTGTACTCCACGACCAAGGAGATCACTCTTTATCTGCATCCTCCAATCTCGTTTTTTCTGCTCTGCTTTTCATAGGCTTGACAGTAAACTTGACTTCTTTCTCTCTTCACCAACTCCTCTTCTACTGTACCCAGCAGCCAAGGGTTTCATACCACAAGCAGTGGGAGAGCCCTCCTTTAATGACAGGAATATGACAGGTGGGACAGCAGCAGTGAGCAAATGCACCAGCTCAAGCAGAAGGGTGAGGGGCTTTCCATGTTATCCAGGGAAAGATAATATGGGCTGCCAGTAGCTGAGATTGTCTGTGGGGTTAGGACCTCTGTCTTCTCATCTCTCACCCCTCCCAACTCCAGCTGCATGGGAAGATAATCACCTTCCCTGCTGGAGCACCAAAGAGCTCCCTCAGGGAGGCCCAGAAGAGGACCACAGCCAAAGGGCTCACACCAAATACCACCAAGAAGCACCACTGGGGCTTTTTGTGGGGTATGATGGACAAGGAGGGGAGAAAAACAGGGAGGCAGTGCTCTCCTTTTCCCTGCAAGCTGGGGAGATGCTGGGTGGTGATGACACACCAGTCTGGATTAGCATGCAGGTAGGTCAGATTCAGAGCAGAAGCAGAAATGCTTTTCAGAAGTGTACTCAGGAATGCTAAATCTCCATCTCACATCTCTTACACATGGAATACATGAAACTCAAACAACCCACATAAAGCTCTTCTTACTTCTTTGCTCCCTTTCATGTCCTCCAGTGAAAGTCCTATGATTCCCATGTTGCTCAGGGTTAATGCCATGTTAACTGATTTCCTTTTGCCCTGTTCACCAGCCAAAGTGCTCAACTGCTGCTTAGGAGGCAGATTCAGGCTTGGAGACATTTCTTTGTTATGTTCACTTACCTTCTACTTTTTAAAAACAAAGTACTGCATTTGTCCATTAACTCTTTGCTCTGACCAGATGTTTCCTTCACTTCCCAGAGCTCTGTGGGCTCACAGAGTGCAACAGACACTAGAAATTTGGTAACAGGCTGCTCACAGTTTCTGCATTTCTGATGCTGTGTTGTCATCTCAGCAAACATAATGATACCAACAAAGTGAACAGAAAAGTGCCCTCTCAAAAGCCTTGTATTAATCATTGCTGCTGTCAGGAATACCATTTTAATCCTTTCTACCCCTACAGAGATTCCAGACTAGCAAGTCCCTCAAAAAAAGAGATAATATCACAGTTTAAACATCTTATTAAAGTTAAATGAAGGGTGATGTGTATAAACAAGTCATTTAGTGAAAAGACCAGCATAAAAATTTGACAAGCTGAAAAGGGAATTGAAAGGATTAATTTGTCAGGATGCAAGTCTGGTGGTAAGTCCTTGAGATGCAGCACCTTGTATTCAAGGATGCCTCAAAAAGTGGTTTGGCTCTAGGAATATTAAATGTTGCTCAAATTGTACAGGAAAGTCCTCCTCTGTTTAAATTAACACCATAACACTCTAAGAATCTCTACCCACGTGTTATTTCTTCTATCAATGCTCATACTCCTGCATTCAGTAGAGGGCATTGAAAAGTAGGGATAACCAGAAGAATCAATTTGTATAAATATTTTAAGAGAAGCTATTGAATTGTGATAAAATCCTGAGTGGATACTCTTAGAAGCAGAATGTTGAATTTCACTTTAGCTTATTTTTCATTAAAAGTTAGGTGGTTTTGTGGGGTTGGGGTTTTTTGGGGGTTTTTTTTGTTTGTTTGTTTGGTTTGGTTTGGTTTTTGGTTTTTTGGTTTTTTGGGTTTTTTTGAGGGGTTTGGATATTTGGTTGAGGTTAATCAGAAAATGGAAACTTTCTAGATAGAAAGTTTTTTTAACAAACTTTATGTTTTGGTCTCAGGATATCTGTCAAAGTTCTGGGGTTTGTTTAGAACAAGTTCACAAACAGAGTTCATTATTAGTAATATACATTTGCATAATTCATATGTCTTTTGAAATTCACCAGTTTCCAGATGGGTGGTCAGCACCACCCTGCTCTGAACAAATTGTGCTATTCCATTGCAAGCACTCCTCTGATGCATTGATTCTAGTTTGATTTGGATTGAAAATTTTCTGATGGAAACTAAACGTGTAATAACACAGTCTTGCTATAGTCATTTTTCTCATAAAAATCACTCCTTCCAGAAGCAGCAAAGAAAACTAAGTACCGCAGCAAATGAACCATGTAAAATTATTTCTCCTCCATAGTGATGACAGGAAGCATTTAAAACAACTTTAAATTTTTTATTGTATGGGCACAGTGGCACATGGGGCAATTACTCCAGTCTGAGATCTCCATTGAGGCTGTATTATCTATTATTATTTAAAGATTTGGAAAGCATCTCTTTCCATATTGGTTAGGTGCTTATTTGCTCATTAAACTTAATAAATTACATTCACTTAGAAATAACTGCCTGCAGTGCTTGCAATTATAGACACAGACATTTCACCAGATTGAATAGAAAAAACACATCAAGCCAATAATCAGGCTAAACCTTAAACTCAGCATCCTATCAACAGCCTAAAGTCTTGATAGACAAATGTTGTCAGAGAACTTGAGAACAAACACAGAACTGCAGTTCACCGGCTGCTGTACTCAGTATTTCATGCTGAGCTGGGACAGCAAGCTTAGAGCTGAACTAGCAGGGAAAGTCTTAACAAGTCTAGGCCCAGGCTGAAAGGCTTTTTTCTTACATCTTGGCAGGGACCCCCACTGTGTCTAATGTGGCTTTGCACAGGAAACCAGATATCCTTTGATCTGAAGCTCTTTGCAGGTTACCGACTTTGTTTACATAAATGGATCAAACCATAGAACTTCTTAACTTCTGCTGTCTACAACCTTAAAGGTCTTTGCAGGGATGTTGAGGTCCTTCTGAGAATCTGAACCAATGTTCTCACCCACCAAAAATGTGGATTTAACAGAAATGGGATGCCAGACCAAGCACGGACGCCCTGAGGCACTTCTGTGAGGCAGGTAAAGGGTCCTTTGAGAACATTGTAAAGAATAAGCTAAAATCAAAGTCTTCCTCCTTGGAAATCCAACTGAGCAGTCCCAGAACCAACCCAGAAGGCCATGCAGCAGACAAGTGATGGATTTGGCCTCGGGCCACACAACCACTCTTGCATGACAGGCTGCGCTGAGATGTTATCTCCGCCTCTCATTTTGAGAAGGAAAGCTCTTAAAAATTCATTAAGCTATAAAGTGAGCAGAAGGGACAGGCTAGTGATCAGGAAACTCACCTGGGTAAGTGAGTGAAAAATCCTGGGTAGCACACAGTGCTTTAAGGTCCTTGGAAGGAAAAGTGTTTAAGAGAAATCCTTAGACAAGTACATCTAAGGCTATCCAGGGCCTTCAGGTCTATAAAAGATTTATTAATGCAAAAGCTGTCAAAACATCACGACAAAAATGAACACTAACTAAATAATTCAACACATATATTTTCCTGCTAATTAAAGATTATAATCAAAAGTGGTAATGATTTTTGCAATCATGAGTTAAGTGTGTGGAAGGAAAAAGAACTCTCAAAGGGTTTTTATTAGAATCAGTTCTAGGGTGTTGAAATACGGTTGAAAAAAACAGAATATAAACAAGTGTTAATTAATCAGGCATGCTGATAGCTCAGTATCTGCATTTTCATAAAATTCCAGGCAGCTCTGTCATTCCCTGTGCAAAAGCTCCTTCATACACCATATGACCCCAGTAAATTTTGTCTTACTTTATGAGTTTCCAAAGCTGGGAAAGGATCTGATCATAAATCAAGATATTCAAGGCTAGTAATTCTCTTTAACAGCAATCCAGTTTAAAAATGAAAATAAATAAAAGATTTCTTTGATTGTCTGAAATGCTATCTAGCTACCAAAGAAAAAGCTCCTCTTTTGATTTAATTAGACATACCATCACCCTACAAAATAGCCTTGTAAGAGAAAGGCAAGGTCAGAGGATGTCTGAAAAGAAAAGGTATGTCTCTCCTTATCTTTGGCAGAGTTTGTATGGGGTAATTGTGTCCAGTGGCATGAAGAAAACAATAGGGCTGTTAATAATTCCAGTGATTCAGCCTTGAATTCCTCCTAAGATATAACCTGGCAATAGCACAAAGAAATATCTGTAGGTACCAGGTGTAATCCATGATGAAATCCTGCCTGCTCCACAGAAGGAGGCAGAACATTCTCTCTCCTTTGAATCTATAAGCAAGGCTATTGTGAAAGGCAGCACTGCAATTCAGCTCACTTAAGAAAGTGTCAAATGGATCCTGATGCACTTTATGTGTTATGGTACTTAAAGATTTTAGACTTTTAAAAACGAGTGAAATGTATTTTATCTATCTATACCTCTATACTTCATGCAAGGTAAAGACTTCTGTGCAGGAGATAGAGACAACATCAGCTCACATTTATAGGGGCAAATCAGAAGTCCCATGAGGGATCCAAACTCACTTCCCCTTATGGTTCCTTAGTCCACCCACGTCCCCATTTGTCCTGGGGTCCTGCCTGGCAATATACACAACTCCTTGTATGTGGAGACCCTGACCCTGAAGGACAACCACACTCTGCATGTGACAGAGTTTTCCAAAACTCTTGTACCTGCAGCTGAGTGGGAATTGTATGTGTCCAGAAGAGTTACCCAAATTGTCCTCAGAACATAAACCCAAACAGTGGTTTCAGCACCTATCCTTGCAAACATCTTCTGGCATCTCCAGACCCAAGGGTATAAGGCCCTATGCAGAAGGGAAATGTCACAGAAAAAAAAAAAAAAAAGCTAGATAACTTGTTTTGTTGTACTGTCTTCTACGCTATTCTTTTCCTCCTCTTTAAAAAAAGAGAGATTTAGAAAAGTATTTAAGGTAAGTTTGTACATGATTAAAAGATCACGTAGAACTTGTATACAACAAGGTATTTTTCTTTTCTGTTTATGTAAAGTCCTAATGAACGTAAATTTAAAAATTCATCAAAAATATGGGGAAAAAACCAACTTACTGATGTTTGTCCTACTTAAAAATGTTCTCAGTAAAGTTTCAGTGATGGAATTAATCAATAATAATGGCAGAAGGATGGAGAAAGTTTACTAATTTTCATTATGGCTTAATTGTTTTGAAACATTAATAATTTTATTGCCTATAATCTTGATGGAAAGATGCACCCAGGGAATTTCCAGAAGATATTAATTGTGTTTTCATCGCACCATTGCACTGATTTGCAGAGGTGAAACAGTCTCTCAGTTACAATGATGAAAACCTGATTTATTTCCTGATTAGTCCTGATTCCTCTCACTGTGATATTAAAGGCACAGTGTGGTGGTTGGCAGGCCACTCCTTCCCAAGGCACAATCTCTCTTGCACCAGCCTCGAGTCAGAGGAGCAGGAAAGGACCCTGCCAATGCACCAAGATCTGAGGCATAGAACCTGCAACAGGAACATCCCACAAATGCCATAAAAGAGAGTAACAGCAATTCCTCCCTGCAAAGCCTGTGCTGTCTCTGTATCCCTTGTACACACTGGCAGTCCCAGTCACACTGACTGGGGTGCAGAATCAATGCCACAGCAAAAAAAGCTTTTTCAGGCATTTTGACAGCAAGGAAGCAATGCCTAACCCTTCACTCATTCTACAGGAAAAGGCAGCAAATATTTTCCTTCATGTGATTCATTTGGTGTGTTCAAGGTGTGACATTTCCAGGGTCAGATTTTTTTATCTTAACTACAGATCAGTATTTACAGGTTGAAAGAGATTTACTTTCACCTAGTAAAAATAGAAGGTTGAAGGAAAAAAATCTCAGCATGGAGGCTGATTGCACTGATGCAGTTGGTAATTAGGGTAAGCTCAAACTCACTACAGAGATGTAGTTACACAATTCCATTTAATAGTCTTTAAAAATACTACCGTGGTGTGTGTGTGTGGGAGCACTGATGCCTGCACAGATGTTGTTCCGCTGCTATTCACTTTCACATAGGTAAATTTATTTAAAGAGGTTTTTTATATTTTTAATGATTGGGTGGGGATTTTTTCCCTGGGAAATAGCTTTTAGGAAGTTGCAAATTGCCCAGTTCCTTGACTGAATAGTAAATGTTTTCCCACTTCAGTTCAGAGAACAATTTTCTGCCTGCTCTGCTGCTGCCATTGGAGCACTGTCATAAACATGTCTGGGATTTACTCTCTTCCTGACACCAGCAGCATTTTTTGCTTTCTCAAAAGGAAGGTGCTGATCAAATTCCATTGTCAAAGACCTTCCCCAAATTACCCCTTTTTTACCCTCAGTCCATCCTCCCAGCATCCCACAGACCTTTAACTCAAAGGAATCCACCTCCTTCAGGAAAGAGGGATTATGTTTTTCCACTGTTTTACCAGATGAAAGTTGAGGGCAGGTCTTTGAGTATGACCCAGGAGGTTAGGTGAGAGAGGCTGAGAAGCCTGCAGCTTGAAATCAGGGACTAAAGTTGTTGGAGTGAGTTAAGGAGCATCCTAACACTTCCTGGATTTTTCTACATGGTCTAATATGTCTCTCTCCTCCTTCTCAAGCAGAAGCAGGCTGTGGTGGGACCTTCAGAAAGGAGGTCTCATTCCCCCATCTGGAGCTGGGTTGCTGTAGTGATGCACAGAAAGGCATAGAGCTGGCTTTCATGGCCTGGAAACAGTTTATCTGAAATGCTTTTACTCTAATGAATAATGTTTTGCTTAAAGTAGTTGTCCAGTCTTTTAATTACCTCTTTCATTACTTCCTAGGGAACTAACTGCAAGCCAAATCACATTCATTGAATTTAAATTGCTTGGATCTGAGAGGCTTTTTCTTCTGGGCTTTTCAGAGGCCTGGTACTGGCTCTGGAAATTATCTGGTAAGAACAAATTGGGTGTGGTTCCCAGGAACCTCACCTTCAGTTTACTGTGGCTCTTTTACACTTGATCATTAGATGAAGGCAGAAGAATCAAATGTAGAATTCACCCTGACACTTGTGCAAGGTCTTCAATGCTGAGTATGTCTATTGTAAATGGACATTTTATTTTGTTTTTATGAAATCTCCTGTACCTTCATTCTCTCCTCAACTACGGTCTCCACTCCAAATTGCTGTTGATCTCAAATCTCACCAGTGTGCATGGTTCCCCCTCCTGAATGGCAAGTGGTTGAACAGTTCATGGATGCTGAATTTGAATTCAGTGACTGCAAAAAGGAGAGATCTCCTGTCTGAAGACAGATGTTTGGCGGGCACTTCAGGCTCTTGTTCCTGAAGTGATGGAATCTGGATAAATAAAATAAAATTTTAAAAAGGCAAAAAGACTTCACTATTCACCTGCACAAATAGTGAAAAAGGTTCCCGAAGGAAAGAACTTGTACTCCTGTGATGTGACTGCAGAGCAGGAGCAGGAGGGTCAGAAGAGGCAGCAGGAGGTATCAACTCCTCCTCCTCACAAAAGAAGGCAAAGCTTAAGTTCTCAGGAACAGTGAAAAGATTCTTGATGATGTTATAAGAAATGTGGAAGAATAAATAAGTAAAAGTGCTGGTGTCTTGAAAGGTTCTCCAGGCAGCAGCCCCTGCTGCTTAGCCTCATGCTATGCCATTAATATGGAAGGCTTGCAACGCATCCTGTGGCACTCCACTGGCAGGAGACAACCTCCAGGCAGCTGGCCTCGTGCAGCCAAGGATCAGCTCTGTGATTCTGGTGAGCTGACAAACATCCCCAGCCCAGGAGGGGTCCCTTTCTGAAGGAAGGGAGAGCAGGCTGCAGCAAGGCTGCACATGCCATCAGCTGCTGGCATGTGATGGCTGTAAGTGAGCTGGAATGCTGGCAATGGGCATTCCTATATCTCATAGCTGGCAAAATAAGTGGGGTTTGGAGTAGATCTGAACCGCCCTGCATGAGGCACACAGTGATTTAGGCGATTTTATTACACTTTTTGAGGTATTCCACTCACAAGCAAAATTTGTGCCTTAAATCCAATTTGTATCTCAGTCACATGCAGCTCTTGCAGATTTCAGGACTGCAATTTTGAGTGCTGGTTAAAAAAACTTGGCTTACAGAACAATAACACCATCACCATTCAGTGGTAAATCATTACAAGAGGCTGACATGACCCTTCACTGGGTCATGGGTCTGAAACAGGGCATTAAACATTTCTCACTGTTCACTTGAATTAACAAAAGAAAGGGAGAACGTAGAGGGTGAAGTTAACAATAGCTGAAATCATCCTTAGTTATATAGACCCAGATCCACAACTATGTAGGCACTTGGCTCTGATGAAATCTCTGTGATATAAGTGTGATGGACCGATCTGTAGCATTATGCTATCATGTCTGACATGAATTCTTACTCCTTTCCGTGTGCAAACTGAAAACCATGCTAGGGAAATAAAAAGTTGCCTGTGGGCTATAATGATAACAACGAAAAGAGATTGGCCTTGAGGCACTTGCCCCTCCAAATGATTGCCCATTTGAAGTACTGTATTGAGAGAGTTCCCTCATTCCCCACACAGAAACCTCAGGTCAGACCTTATTTTAGAAGGTGAGTTGGAGGTTTTGTTAAAAGGTGATCTTTGACACAACTTTATTGTCTGAAGCCTGAGAAAAGACAGGTTTGCAAACACTGCCAAAGTGCTTTCTTAAGCAAACAGCTCTTGTTTCCCAAAGCATGATGTGGCTGGTCTCCCTGAATGCAAGTTAAAGCAGAAATCTAAACAAGCTCTGAGAGAAGAAATTGCATTAGTGCAATTAGAAGTGTTCAGAGATCCTTTTCTGGTTCTCTAGCTGCATGAGAGGACAGAGTAGAAAACAGAAACAAAAAAATTCCTGTGTGCACGATGCTGCAGACAGGAGGGTGTTCAGCTTCTGGGTAATGTGCTACATTGTTCCCTGAATAAGAAAAAAGTGGAAGATGCTGTTCATTTGCAAGGCAGCAGAGGAAAGCAGCGGCATGAATTTCCCTTCCCCAGATATTTAATTGCACACTAGCAAGAACCAACTCAGTTGGACGATTCTCAAAACTGTGCAACTCCAAGGACTTATCTCCAGAGGTCATCTATCTCCTTAATATCACACCCTCAGAGATGGAAAAGATTTTATTATTTTTCATTTAAATTCTTTTTAAGGGGAATGTTGCCAACTCCCATAGACCTAGTGTTTACTGAGAAATTAAAGTTGTCATTTTTGGTGTCTAGAATGTCAGTGAGAGTTAAGGAGCTGGTTAAGGCTGGTTTGTTTGCAGACATTTTTAGCTTGATGGTGGAGGATAGCCAGCATAAAAAAGTTAATCTTCCCTGCTCATTCTCACATCCCATGATGAAAATTGAAATAAAATAGATTTATCTCCAGGAAGATAGGTAAGGTTTTGTCAAATGAGAACAGTATCCAGGTCATTAAGGTGACCTCAATGACTGCTGGTGACAGCAAAAATTCATGAAGAATGCATGTTCTTTGAGCATATCCAGAGAGAGATGAGTCCATCAGTTTAGTAACTGTGCTTTACAACCTGCTGGAGCATGGGCTGTCTTTTGCAGTGTCACAGTGACAAATTCACTGCATAACTTCCACTGGGTTATGCCAAGACGTCTGAACATTGGAAATCCCAGCACAGATCATCAGCTCTCAATAACTGGCATAAGGGAAGACCCCTCTGAGCCTCAGAGGTTGGCTAAATGCAGCCCTGCAACCCACAGAAGCACCTGCCCATCCTTTTTGCAATCTGTGTCATCTGCATGCTGGGCTCCATCTTAGACAATTTAACTGAATAAATATTTCATCAGCCTTTTTTCTTCTGGTTGGGATGACCTGTCCCAGCTCACAGGGAGGGCAGTGAAAGATGACACTAATCTAAGCAAGGCAATTCTCTAGAAGTTGGGGTGGGAGAGGGCATTAGTAGATGAATTAAGAACCTTATTAAGTCCTTATTCAGAATTTTACTCCCTTTAAAAAAATACCCTCAGAAGCTGCTTTTAAAGTCACTTAAAGGAAGAAACTGCAAGAAAAAAATCAAGACTGAAAGTGTTGTTTTATTCTGAAGAAATATTGGTTAATTTTGGTTCATTAATGCCTTTTATTTTGAAGGACTGCTATGTCTTTGAGAGTTAAGATACAGTCTGTGCACCAGAATCCTTTCACCTGCCAACCCAATGCAACAGTTTGACTGCATTCATCTACTACAAATGGGGCTTTAGGCATAAAAGTAAGGAAAATTATTAGCCATGATGGAAACTCCCATGAGGAGTCCATGAACACAATCCCCTGCATTGATGGCTCTTATAACAATCCAAAGACACCCAGGTGTGAGACATTACTGTTCTATGTCCAGAAATTATTAAGAAACTACAGGATCCACCAGAAAAAAAAAGAGACATTGCTTGCTGAACTGTAACAATTCAGGTTGTTTAAATTCCATCCTGAATCCTTCTTGGAGACCTGCCAGAATCTCTTGATATCACAGTTACTCAAAATGTTTGTGTAGAGGAAAAGATCCTGGAGTATGATACACATAGTCCTTGCTTACATTACAAACAATATGTGTTTTGTAAGCAAGGTTTCCTCATGATGATTGAATGATTAAACTAAGAGAAGAAGCAGATGCAACGGATATAAACATTATATATTTTAGAGCCTGAGACATCCTGCTTGTGCACTGAAGTCACTGTGATAGATTGAAGATTCTTTTGTAAAGAAAAGATCCTGATCCAAGCAGTGAGGAAGCTGAAGGCTGAAGCAGCAATTATCTTCAGGGGTAGTAGGTTTTTAGTTGCCTGGCAGATTACAGCATCCTTCCATCAAAGTGCATCCACAGGGAGAGATTTTCATGCAGTGCTTTCACATTCTACCTTCATTGTCCCTCTCAGGCTTTACCAGTAATTCCTGAATTAGCCATTTTTAAGGAACTCAGAACAATTCCACTTAAAATGGGGCTCTGGTGTTGTCTTTGCTCCACCCTCCTGCTGTGCTTCTTGATTCTGGGATCATTTGGTTGTCATGATACCGACAAACAGTTTTGGATGCAACATGTTTCTCATTTTCATAAATAAGGATTTCCACACATCTGAAAAGAGTTAGATAATCAAAATCCTTATCAGGCATACCTGCTCACTTGAGCTGTATGTTGGGTACTTAGTTATATACCTTGCACATATATGTATGTGACTTTGCAGTCTTGGTCCCATGATGATCTTCCCCAGTTCTGCTGGTTGAACCCATTGTGAAACAGAGAAAAAAACATGGCAGAAGGATCTCTCTCTTCTGCAGGAAGGGAACAGTCAGAAAAATAGAGAAGGTTACAGCTGCAAAACTGACTACTAAATTTCCAAAATTTTTTCGCTTTACACAGGACTGACTCCTGAGGGTTCTTGCAGACAGCATGAAGCTATCTTTGCAACAGACTTTTGTCATAACATGGATATAGACAAAAACAAGCTTGTCTCCCTGATCACTAGCAGAATCTAGTTTCAGCACAAAGACTGAAAGAATGCGGATCTCTTCACTGGGAACAAGGGAAATTTTTTTGATCAGTGGGTTGGTTTTATTAACAATAACAGTTTAAAAAATCTTTTGTTATAAGCAATATATATTTTATATTTTANTTTCTTCCACCCTTGACAAACAGGCATGTTTACTGGGCAGGGCTTTGCTGAGTGAGAACCAACTAAATAGCTTTGGAGTCTTGGGTCATGTGTGTAGTTCATCCAGAATGGTAGTGGTTCATCCAGAATGTGGTGATCTGTACAGGCTCATGTTGCCTTGTCAAGTTTGGGATTTGTACTTCACACGAGTCTTACACCAAGACTCTTTGGCAACTCTGCCCATACAAGGAATGCAGAGCAGCAGTCCCTGTCCTTGGTTCTAGATCCTCTGGGAGGACTTTTGCAACACTGTTGTTGATGTCTGTGGGAGCAGGATCATGTCCTGTGACCTTACAAAGTTTCCTATGCTCCTCATTCTCCCCTCATTTAAAAGCCACTTATGAGATTTTACTCAAACTTTCCAAATAATTTTGCTTTTAAATATAACCAAGCCTGGGAAATTTTCCTTTCATAATGGGAAATTTGGGCAAGTTTTATCTCTGCGGAAAAAAACCCAAAACAAGACAGTATAATGCAAGCTGTTATAAACTTTCACTTTTGTGTTTCTGTTAGCAACTGTTGTAATGACAAAAACAAAACCAAGGAACTATTGGAAAGGGATACTTCCAGATATGGAGGAGGACATCAAAAGGAAGTCATTTCTATTTTTCATGGGTTGGGACCTGTGAAGCAAGAATATACATTTGTTAGACAGGTGGGAAAGCATTTTGACTGGCTGTGACAAGATGTATGCACAGCACACGGGCACCTAGGAACAGGAGGAACTGAGGCAGACATGAGAAGTTCTTTTCCACTGCTATGCATCTTGCTTGAATAGGCAGCTGTCAGCACACTGGGTAATTTCTAGGGACATTGGTTGTGCACAAGGTAAAATTAAAGCCCCATTTTTGATCTCCAAACACTAAGATCTTTAGGTTCTTAGGGCACAACATTTTGACTAATATAAATAGCCTTGGAGATAACAGTCAGTATTTCACCTCCACCCGGGGAAATTCAATGGTTATTTGAAGAACTTTTTTTTATTTTATTTTGTTCTACTTTCAGGAGAAGGACCTAATACTGCTGTAGCATTTATTTAATATAACCCTTTTAAAGTGACTTCTTGCAGTTTTCATGTTCATTTGAGATTTTAAAATGTTAAAGAAAACAGAGCCTTTTCTTCTCTTTGTCAGCATGAGAAAAAAAAATCATTAGATTTAGAATTTTAAATGAGAAGATGTATCAAGGACAAAATAGGCCACTAGTCTAAAGAAAAAGGATGTGATGCTTACGCTCTGGGAAGGACTATGGAAAAAGTTAAAAACATTCCTCATACACAAACCCTTTAAGGCATTATGAATAGATCTTTAAAAATTCATCTGAATTGAATTCAGA
This sequence comes from Hylia prasina, assembly GCA_013397195.1. Taxonomy (NCBI): domain Eukaryota; kingdom Metazoa; phylum Chordata; class Aves; order Passeriformes; family Sylviidae; genus Hylia; species Hylia prasina. Next base: position 315,599 of record VYXD01008550.1, on the reverse strand, counting down.
CTTTCAAATTCCAGCCTGAGGTGACTTGGATTTCTTTGTTAAGTACATTTAAACAAAACTCTTTTTATGTTCTCTTAAACTAACAGGAATGAGAAAAAAATAGTAGAAATGTGCAATTGCAAATTCTTTTGACCCTAAAGGTCTTCATCTCTTTTTTTAAAGAAAATCTAGCTATTGTTCTTCTCCAAAATTGAAAATTGAGAGAATGACAAGATCTCCAAGAACCATGGCTTTGTATAAATGGATGACCTTTTCATCATTACTTTTTTTTCTGCTAAATTGGACTTCCTTTTCCTCCAGGACCAAATAGAGTGAAAGGAACTGAAGCTGTTATTCTGGCCCTGTGAGCTCTTTTTCCCTGGGTATCCACACTGTCTAGAGGGAATTTTGCACACTGGCTGCAGGCAACTGCAAAGTCCTGGAGCCCCCCAGGCAGCAGCATCCCCACTGCTGCTCCAGGAAGCTGTGGTGGGATGAGGAGTGGGGGACAATCCCAATCTCCTGCTCTCACATTTCCAAGCTACCAATGCAGGCCCTGAGTTCTGCTCCATCTGTCCCATCAAAGCTGCAAGCCTTCCCCTCTCCAAAAAACCAGCAGAACACTTTGACATGCTGCAGCAATGTGTGAAAAGCAAATCCTCCAAAGGACTCATAGGGCCTGTTCATCATCTCTCCGTGATGGCTGCAGTCTAATCTCAGCCTGTGCTCTTCTGCCCAGGAGGAAAGCTTTAGGGTGGGAATTCCTGACCTGAGAAATTCTGTCACCTAATTTTCATTGTCAACGATTGTTCGTTGCTTCAGTCCTGTACTTCATCGCAATTTCATAGCCAAAATCAAGAGCTGAGAGATAAAGGAGACACAGTGTCTGAAGAAGGTGATTTTTCTCAAATCTTGCTCTGCCTGCTCCTCTCCAAGAGCCATTAGCATGGATCATACCGATCTGATGGACAGACCCAAAACAGACCTGATCTGGTTCAGAATTAGAAGCCAATGGTTCAAGCATCTCCACAAAGCACATTCCCAGAGGGAACTGGGAATCTAGCAGCAATCAGCCTTCTGGTTCCAAGGAGGAATGGTGACTTTGATGGGATTACAGCTGGATTCAATTAAAATGTTTTCTCTGTTATCTGAATCTGACATCGTCCCTCCTTTTGCTACATACTAAAATGTCCACTGACTCCCACAGGCCCTGGATCCTTTCTGGGCAGTTTTCTCAGCTGGAGCCAAAGCCTGGCAGCAGAAATGCAAGAGGATTTGTTTAATTACCTTTGCCAGTATATTGCAATACATTAACCCAACGGACAAAAATATTTTTTTAAAATTATTATACTTTAATGTGATATGTCCCAACATTTTTCCCTTGATTTCAACTAATGGATATCATTAGTTGAATTGATTGTTATTATTGTAGGACTTTCTGTTATTTGTTAAAAGTATTTGACTTGAAATCCTAGAATATTGCTTTTTATGGGTCCTTTTGTATCCTAGTTCTGAAAAGCTTTCAAAGAATTTTGCTTTTAAGATGACCCAAAAAAAAAATCACTTTCTTCTACCAGATGTATGAAAAAAGCTTCTTATGTAGTCCTTTTTCTGTGTTTAACTGTATAATTTTTATTTATTTTCTTAAGGTTAAAATAAATAGTGTTTTTAAAAATATATATGAATATAAGTGTCTTTAGTTGCATGGAGGTAGAACATAAAACCAAATAAGCATTGGCAACCCAAAACTTTTTTTTCCTGCTATTTTGTATGTGACAGTTGCAAATCCTTGATGAAAGAGCATAAGAAAGTAGAAATAGAGGCAGTGAGAGTCTCTCTGGCATCTCATCCCCAGAGTTTGTGTTACAGCTTTCTCTGGGAATATATACCAGAGAAATGAACAAATCTGCGCTTTATTCTGTCACCATCCATTGGGAAACCTCTTCATTAATTTAAGAATCTCAGAGAAGTTCAGAAGACTGGAAGGAAATCTTTGGAGGGATTTTATCAGATGCACAGCAAAGCTATTTTATCATACTGAGAACTGCACGCTGCTTTATATTTGATGTCTTGAATAGTAAAGATACACACATTACAGGCAGTTTGTTCATAGTGTGACAGCATGACCACACAACACATAGACACGTTTTTCCTGCTTGAGCAGAAGACTTCTTTTTAATTGAAGGTGTATTTGGATTACAAGGGAAATTCACTTTCTCTTAACCATAATGTACAAATTGAAGTTGAAATGTTTCAAAACGCAACAAGTTTTAAAAATACTAATGAAGAAAAAGAGGCAAAAAAATTAAGAGTAATAATTATTTAAACCACATATTGCACAAAATTTCTAAGCTAAACTTTAATAAACAAAGAATTAATTTAAAATAAAAAAATGGCTTATCTTAAAGCGAAAGTTAGTATGATAAGGATTACTGTGATATTACTTCAATATGTAATAACCAATCCATATTTATGGACAGACTAATTAAGACACTGAAAGAAGATGTCTGATACTAAACGGAAAATAGAAAAATAGATCAAGGAAGGTGTCTGAGAAAAAAATTCTGAATAATTAAATTATTAANTATTTTATTTTATTTATTTTTTAATGCTTTCCACTCAATTTGTGCTAAACCTAAACATGAAGTCTTCTGAGAGGCAGTGCTACTGGTCCATTTTAGAATGGGATGAATAAACCCATGGATCTGCCATTCTGGGGACCCTAGAAGACTAGCAGATATTTCTCCTAAATGCTGATGGGATTTTAGGTCTCCCACTCCTTTGTGAGCCACCTCTGGAAGAACAGCATTCCCACCATGTGCACAAATCCTGCACACACAGGCAACTGTGAGCAAAGCAGCATCTGCCAGCTCCAAATGATTTGCAAGTGTGAGGATGTTATTTGTCTGGCTAAGTGCAATTGAGGGAGTGCAGGTGCACTTTATGTTTATTTATATCCATGCACTACACTTACACCACACCAGGGACCCTGTCTCATTCAGTAGTGAAATTATTACATTTGAGAACAGTTGCTGAACAAAGTGTGTGACCTAAGACCAGATGTACAGAAAAACAAAAGTATCCAGGTCTTCCAAGACATCTCTGAGGCGCTGCCTAACAATGGAGATTTCTCATTCCTGTTTGTTCAAAAATCTTCAGAAATGAAGCACTGAAGCTTCTCTAAATGCTGGTTGAGGACATGTGAGCTGCTGAACACATGAGCAGAACCAGCACATTCCAGCCCTGCCTAGAGGACTATCAGAGCAGGACTCCCACCTGGGGCACCTCACCCAAGCTTTCCCATTCCTCATCATTCTCATCAAGAGTCAGGCTCTAACCCTGGCTACATTCAGAGCAGGTGAGATGTTGGATCTGGGCCTGAGTGCTTCTGTATTCCTGGACAAGGGTACAGGATGAGAAGAGCTGTCCTCTTTTCCTCCATTTCACCTATGAGAAGAGATGGCATTCAGACAATTCCCTTCTGTGAGCTACACATGCTAAATAGGACGTGAGCTCCTTCTTAGCCACACATCTGAGCTGCTGGCAGGTAAAATTAAGTCCACACTTACCTACTTAGTGTTTCTACCAACATATGGCAGTTGGCCAATGGAGTGTGGGTTTGTAACTCTCATTTTTTCCTTACACATTTTACAGACAATTGAGTGCCTAATTCAGGAAACTAGGAACACACGAATAAGGTTAAACAAATTAATTTATGGGGCCCTACCTACAGATCATTCACTGCTTTCTCAATGCTCTAGCAGCACCAGAATTGGTCTGCTTGCACTGATTTTAGGGCAGGAGCTCTGGAGTTCAACTACAAGACCTGCCTGTAATCACAGCACTTCACTGTGCTCATCATGCACTCATTACTACAGCCAAGAAGTCTGCACATGACAAGGCCCATCAGCTGGCCCTGTTAAGCCAAGATCCCTGCAGAAGACTTGTTCAGAGTGAGGTCAAGGAGAGGCCTCAGGCAGCACCACAATATTGTGAGTTCTTTAATTCCTACCCCGTAAAACATAATTGTGCAAGGGAACCGCATGTCCAAGATAGCTCTCAGCCTTCTGAGAAAAGGTCTTAATGAGAAAACCAAGAGTCCCTTCAGTGGAATTACATTTGAAAATGGAAGCACAGCAAGGCAATTTGCCTCAGTAACTAATTTCTGATGTCTGTATCTAGAAGCATCAATACTTTAGCAGCCACTGCTTTAGATAATTAGAAATAAGGATGACTCTTTCACAGAAACTGGTGTAAAGGCTGACTCAGCCTGGATTTCCACACTGTGGGTTCCTTTTAAGTGCCAAACTGAAAAGACTTGTGGAAGGATTTTCTACCCATGAATCAGATAAAATAATTCATTATTGAGTTCAACCCAGAAAAAAATCCATTGCAAAAGCAAAAAGAGGTAGGGGACTGTGTTTAATCTGAACAGACGTTGCTCAAAGTTTGTTTCAAAAAGACAAGCTTAAACTGGTCTGGCCCTTTCAACCATTAAGAGTTCATTAGTGTTGCCAAGGTAGTCTGAAAACTTCAGGGTGCACGGTGTCTTAATTTGGTTATGTCTGCACACTTTTGGCAAGCTACGTTCTCTCTTAGCAACTTGCTCTGGTATCATCTATTATCATTTTACAGAGTGGAAAACACTGCACACTCAGGCAATGTGAGAAGCAGTGTGAGTTCTAGAGTGGTATTTTTCAGACCATATGTGAACTTTTCCATCAGATTTTAGTACATGGAAGCTCAAATCCTTATGCTTCCCTAGGACTTTGAGAGAGAGGCTAAGAAAGCTTGTAAACCACAGACTATTTCTTTCTTAAAGCACAGAGAATTCCCTTAGCAGAATAAATCATTATTATTAAAATGCAGGCAATCAGCAACATAGCCTCTAAGGAAACCACAATGTCATACAATATGTTCAAAGTACTCTAAAACTGACACACTTTGTGCTCTTACAATCCTGCCTTTCTGAGGCAGCAGAGCAGAAGTGCAGACACTAGGCTAGGTAGCAGTTTCTCTTCTTAAAAGTATTCAGGGCTACAACAGAGTAAGGTTTTCTTCCTTGTGCAGCTTTCTTCCTGCAGTCTGTGGCTGTGACAATGCCAGCACATCTCCTGCACAGAGGGAGGCCTGGAGAAGCTGGGTCCAGAGTGCTCCCACTCACCCAAAACCAAAACCGAGGCTGTGTTCCTGGGTTTTTCAGTGGACACTCAGAGCAGCCTCAGCCAGGAGTGATGGGAACCACCAGTACTGTTCCTTCTGTTCTCCTTTTCTACTACTTTATTATTCACCTCTACCTCACACCATGATTTGCAGATTTGCAGTTTGGCCTGGGGGACTCTGTCTTGTTGCCTTGCAGGTTAATGAAATTTTGCACATTGAGTTTTCCTCTTTGGGCCGCTGGGATCTGTAATACACAAACACGGATTTACCCAGAGGGAGGAGGCAGCCAGAGGACAGTGTCCTTAGCACTTCTCTTCTTGCAGCACCATCTGCTTAAAGTCACACCACAAGGGAGGGGCTGTGCAGATTAGCAGTGGCTTTTGTCAATAATGAAGGGACCCCACTCTAGCACAGGCGACCCCGTATGTGTTGAGGAGCTAAAGCAAAGCATACCCTTGCAATGTGAATCTGCATGGTCTGGTTGAGGATCAGGGGCTTTTTCTTATCATTCCAATAGCTCCCTGGATTTTGTTTTGCTGACATTTCACAAAAGACCCCTTGATCGTCATTGGCATTTCAAATGTAAAGCAAATGGTGTTGCAAAAAACTCAAGAATAAATCATTCTCCACATAAAAGTGACATAAAATTGAACAAGTCACAGCTGAAGAACAATTTGCACTAAAAAGGATTCTCTACTCTTTTTTTTATGAGCATTAACTGCATGACTGTCTGTAGATACACACAAAGTAAATATTATTAAATTATTTCTCATTTCTTTGTACAGCATTATCTTTTCTATCTGCAATGAAGTCACTGTGCTTTCTCTTTATAATTTCCCCTTCCTCTCATGTTCAAGAGAGATCTGAGAGCATCTAAGGGAATTTGCTTAATTGTAGGTTTAATTCCAGCAATTTTTCAATCTGCCATCTTAATATTTATAAAACATTAGCCATGTTAGACTGTAGATTCAGTTCATGTATTTTTGGACCCTGCATTTTTCAAATTAAGGAATACAATAAATAAAAATACTATTTCTTTAACAATTCCTTTTTCCTACAATCCCTATGATTTTACTAGCTGTCACAAAAGAAATCCTCCCACAGAAGCTGAGGTAGGAGAAATAAGACAAAATTCCACCAAGCATAACCCAAGTGTAGTGGACGCTACCATTGCCAAACAGAGCAGACATTCTTTGCAGAGAAATATAGCATTATAGATGCTGCATGTCTCTAATGTTGTGGTGATGAGAGCAGACCTTGCTGTAGTAATGCTGATAAAATATACTGAGAATATCAGGAAAAAGAATTTTGTACAGGGTGACCCCCAGTACATCAGTGCAGGGTTTAAAGCTCACTGAAAAGCTCTGAAATCAATGACCACTGCATCAAGCTGAGGACTGGTCATTCCCAGGGCTACTGCAGAGAAATTTCAGTCCAGCCTGGCTGATGGCTCCCGTATGGTTTTGTGTAAGTTGTCTCCAGGGGGTCCTGGCTGCTTTTGCCAGCCTGGTCTCTGGAGCAGTCCTGTCTTCACGCACTGCTGTCTGCACTGTCCTTCTGGCAATGCTCCTTAGCACTTATCTTCCCAAAACTAAGAAACTAAGAAAGGAGATGAACAAATCCTACAGAATTTTCAGCACTTGAAGCCTATATTTTCTGGTCTTCCTCCTAAACCATAAGAAGGAAGAAATTCTTTATGATAAATGTTGTAAAACACTGGCACAGGTTGCCCAGACACATGGTAGATGCCCCATCCATGGAAACATTCCAAATCAGGATGGACAGAGCTGCGAGCAGCCTGATCTGGCTGAAGATGTTCCTGTTCCCTGCAGGGGGGTTGGTCTGGGTGGCCTTGAAAGGTCCCCTCCAACCCAAAGTATTCTGCAGTTCTCTGGCATGCTCCTTCGTGCGTCCCAAAGGCTGGTCTAAATGAGCACACATTCCAGGTGCACTGCAGCATTGCATTAATCCAGCAGGGATGGAGGACGGGCCAAGTCCCATGTGGGAGTTACAAAGTTATGCTCAAGGGGATATGGCAAGATACAGATTTACATCAATGTTCTCAGTGTTATTCACGTTTTGCAAAAGCAGGATTCACTTTATTTTGCAGGGAGACGCCTAACAAAATCATGCTTTTAGCTCAAATTTTATATTGGAGCATCATTATTGCATCTCTAAAGAACAGTTCGCATTAAGTGAAAGAGTGAACGGACAGATGCCCTAATAATAGCTTGATTTGAAGTGCAAAGTGGGTTGAAGTACTCAGCATGCCATCTTCTAATCAGGAATGAAGGTTTTAATGCAAGGCTTCCTGACAATCACAATTTTGTAATGCTTACATAAATGGCTCTGTAGATGTGTGTATGTTTTTCTAATTTACTGCGTGGGTAAAGGAATGTATTTCCTGGTGATGCAAAATAGGGTCTGACTACAAACGCAGCAAGGGCTCTCTGCACCTGTGAAAAAATTTAGATGATCACATCAGAAAGCCCCCTCGTTTCCAGAAATATCTTGTAGTCTGGAGCATTCCAGCACTCCAATTGCCTGCACCTTGAACCCTTAGGGACAGCTCATGTAAAAGATCCCATGAGTTCAAGTTTCCTTTGACTTTGTGTCCTTAGGAGACAGTCAGAGGCACAGAAAGGACACACACGCACGAAGCAGATGCTCTTCATCTCACTTACCTTTAAACACACCTTTCTCTTCCCCACCCCTCTCTAGATAACTGAAAGTTATCTAGAAAGTTGTTGCAAAGACCATAGCCAAAACAAAAAATGATCTATGCTTCTTCCCTCAGCCACACTTAGTTGCACTGTGAGGCCTCTCTGAAAAATTAGAAAAAAAGAAAAAAAATTCTCTTCATTACATTGTGCCTGTGGAGCAACCAATAACAATGGGAAAAATTGGATAGATATTGCATCCCAAAGTATTTTCAAGCTCCGTTTCTGCTAGGTTGATCAAAGACCATTCCAGAAGTCCTGCCCATCTTAATTCACTAATATTCTAGAGGTCCTCTAAGGATGAAAGGAGCAAGAGACATAACACATGGTCTTACCTCTAAATAAGCTCAAGAAAAATCTCTGGCAGCTCCACAATACTTCTTCTGGTTAATGATTAGTCAAGATGAGAATTCTGGCTGCAGGGTCTTTGATCCATGAACAAATTTGTAGTAATTGGGGTCATGGCAATTCTTGTAGCTAATGCATTTTAAAAGGGCAAAGTCAGTAACCCCTGAGTAATTGGGGCTGTTACTGGGCAAATGACACGTTTTGGAGCAATGACATCAATTATGTGGGGTGAAATCTAGAAGTGAATGTTTGTAGGAACAAAAAAGAGCTTGATCAATACTTGGGATAAGACATTATAAGTTCAGTCCAAAATCCCAGATCTGGTCAGTTTATTGCTCACCAGTAAGTTGAGTTCAGGGAGAACACCCTGGAGAAGTCACATCTGAAGTCACTCCGAGCCATGAAGTGAAGCCACGTGGCAGCAGTGGCACCATTTCTGCCAGCACAAGAGGGGAAGGAGACTGCTGCTAACCCAAACCTCTCCTCAAGGGGTAGAAGGCTGGTTTTGGTGAAGTCTGGAAGGAGGAGAAAAGCAGGAAGCACCACATTTGGTCCCAAACTGATGCACCAGTTCAGGATGTCCCCCTGGGCACAGAGTTGCACTTCAATGCCTCCAAAAGAGTAACTGCAAGAGTAAACAGGACAAAGTGTACAGCACCAATGGCTTACCTTCAACTCTCTGCTGAAGGACATGCTGCATAGGAGAGCAAGGAAATAATCCAAAATTATTTGGACTGCCAAAGAACAATTGTGACTCCAAAAAATATAGTTCTACAAAGAAAATAATCATGCTCCCGTTAAGAGATTTAATCAATCCAGCCGAGCAAGGCACTATCAATATGAAACAGCATACATTCCCATCATTCCCATCTGCAGAATGGAAATGTTTTCCTAAATATTTGCAGATATATGAAATGGTGCCAGAGCCCCTTTCAAAGATTACCAAAAAAAGTCACCTTTTTTTCAAGGATTAGTTATTAACTATACTAAGGAGAAATTGCAGCAAACAACAATTATCTCATTCTCCCAAGTCCTATTCACAGTAAAGATGATATTGTATGGAAATTTAACTTGTATAATTATCACCATATGCTGTCTCAAAGGGTTCCAATGCACTTTGGAAATAGTACAATATTGGCTCAGGTATGAGCCAAACCATGCCCCCTCTCTGCATCTGCACAGAAATCACCGTGGCCTTTCCTCGCTGCTCAGATACAGCCCCAGCTGGAAGTGGTCTGGAGCACTGGCAAGGAGACAGGGCCATGTTTCCTGCAGAGGACCATTGCTCCAGGGCCCTGATGCACTTGGACCCTGCAGTACTCTCTGCTTGCTGTGCCACAGCAGGTGAGCACACACTTCAACAAGCCATTCCCATCTCTCACCACATGACAACTAACTATTGCTCTGTGGGTAGCCACTCCACTACCTAGGATTTAAGGCTCATGATTTAAGCTGCTCAACATTTATTTTTTTTCAGGGCCTGCAGCAGAATTCTATTTCTTCATCTCACATATTTCTCACTATCCTGGAAATTTTCAGGCAGAAGGTGGATGCCTGAGGAAATATCACTGCATGATACGCAGCGAAGTGAAGATGGAATATTGTATACATAAATACTTAGAAACATAAACACATAATGTAGGAGATGTTTCATTCCTTGTGTATAGCTCATTGACTGACAATAAGCTATTGATCTATTATACTTTGAAAGCATCTTTTTACTTACATAAATTGTCCCCTTCTGACTGGGATTGAACAGAACATCAATTTTCCCCAGTGAATACAGGCTGTGGATCATCCTGGGCCCATCCCTCTCTTTAGCAGTGGCTGTCTTTAGCTGTGGACTTTGCCTCAGAAAACTGGTGCCCTAATGGGGTTGATTCAGAGCAGCCCATATTCTTCTCTCCCTTCCTGTTTGCTGGGAGATCCACCTGCTGACATTCCCCCATGAAGGAGACAGATAAAGACCCCTCAGGTTACAAATGACTCCCACAACTTTCATTTCCATCTCTCTGGGTTTTGGCATCAGAGCTGAAATAAAAATGGTGAGATTTGACTTTACACACACAAGGACCGACCAAAGTAAGGTCATTGTTCCCTCATTTTCTTTAATAGAACTAGTTTGAAGGTAATAAAAAAAAAATCCTATGTCTGAATAGTTAATATTCATAAGAGGTTTAGTCTTATTTCAACAACCTTGAATAAATGATAGAGAATGTGATGGCACTGGGGTCGCAGCTTATTCTAATGATCAAAACACTTCATCATTGGGGAATAAATGCTCTACCTAAGCAAAAAAAAAAAAAAAAAAAAAAAAAAAAAAAAATTAATCCCCAAACAAATTTATTACTTAGAAGAAAAATTCACTTTAAATGGTCTGTAAAAAGAAAGTAGGTGGTTTATATTGTATCATTGATTTTCGAACTATCCTGCAGTATATTTGGCTGAAACAGCTTGAGTGAAAACTGGGAATAAACATTAGTTTCTGCAGTTTGAATATCACTGTGGAATTTTCCCAGCTGTACAGTGCAGTACACAGTACACCCTGTTCACAGTAGTTTGCAAGCTTCTTCCCTCTGAAATGACACATAAACTGGGAAAAGACCTGACCTGCTGTTTAATTTACAACTCAGATTAATCTGTCTTCTCCATGTCAAAACCTTTGGTTTTTTGACCTACCAACACAAACAGATCCTTTTTATATTACTCAACCCTGATATCTGCAGCTCCCTAGTGAAGTCACTACTCCTCTACCTGAGGACAGCATGCTTGGCAGATTTTTCGCATCCTGGCAGGTCCTTTAGGCTCCACTCCCGCTTTAACAAGCATTTTAAAGCTCTTTGTTCCAGAGAATCCCCTTGCCAGCAAATCCCGAGTGATGTTCAAAAAGCATGCACTGTCCTCTGCCTCCCAAGACACATCTCCAAATCTCCTCCTAGGAGCAAGCACCTTACAGTGTTCCAGTCGCAAAGACTTGGAGATTAGATTTGCTTTTCTACTTCTGCTTATACATGGGTGATGTCTCCTTTGCAAATGCCCCATTCCTCTATTTATGGACATGCCTGCAGCACCTGGCACTGGAGTGGGATCCCCTCGTATCTCACCTGGAATTCTGTTTTCCACAGTCAGACAGTACACCGGATTTTTACTTTTAATTTAATAGATCATATTTTGCGAAGGAGAAAGCTTTGCTACTGAAAAAGAATGGCAGGAGGATAATATCTGAGATGACTAGTGCAAATTCCTAATCACTTGCAAAATCAAAAAGTAAAAGTACAGTTCTAAATTTTAATCCCCCTTATGTGTTGGGACTAAATTGATCCCATTTTTTATATAAAATGGGGGGGAAAAGCCCTACAGATAAGAAATGCTTACAACTCTATGAATATAGTTCTAGTCAGGATTTTTTAATTAACAAAAGGATGGATACATGGATTTTACTTGAGATTTTTGCTACAGGAAGGATAGATTATAAAGCTATCAGGGCAGGACTCTTTCATTCTTGGTATGTAGAGCACATATAACGTGGCCATGAGCCCCACAGCAATAGAATATGCTAGTGAAACATTCTGGAATTGAGGACAAAATGAAATTACTCATTGTCGAGATATGCAGAATTTCCATACTGAAGAAGACACAATGCACAGTTCTTTACCATTCTTGTCTAATCTAAGCAAGCAGCTGCCATGCTATTAATTTGAACTTACATCATATATTCCAGTTGATTTTATTATGTGTGTTGTTACTGATGATGATCTAACCTCCACTGTGTTTCTCTCGGATAAAAATATGGAAAGAGAGGAGCTGATACCCATGAGAACAAAGATAAAATAGTGGAAATAAATTATCCAGTTTCATGTATCAAAGTTTATTGGAAAAAAAAGGAAGAACATTTATCAAAAGGTCTGGAGAACACGTGATCCTTGACTGTCAGCCTGTATTAATTTACAGAAGATTTATCATTCTTGGGGGCTTAATACATTTTTACAGTCACTTGACTAGATAGTCATTAATCATTGTACATTTTCAAGATCCTAACTAAACTACAAATTCAAAAAGTAATAATTAAAACCTTTTAAATTGTGTCCTTATGCGTCTTGATTCATAGGGGCACTTGGGGACATGCCATAATTGTTAACAGGTTTGCTTACCTACCTGATTGGAGTTAACCATCTTTCTGAAAATCATCTGCACCTTTCAATTTCATTACATAAAGCAAGCTGGATCAAAAGACTGACTGAATTCACGACTTCCTTTTCACTGATTTTAATTGACTCTCTGGTGCTTTCAGTGAGAGCAAATAATGTAACCACCCAACTCACAGACTGAGCAGCAGCCCTAGAAAATTGACAGTAAAAGGGGATGATTTCTGTACACAGAGAAAGTGAACCCGAGGTCTTTCTAACTTGGAAAAGAAATAAGAATATACCTAGAGCTGCACCAGACCTTATGGGCACAGTTGTTAAAATGCTTCCCAAGCATCCTTCCCTGGCTGTGCTCAGAGGCAGGATGCAGAGCTCTGGGAATCTCACTGGCACATTTGTCTGTCTGTAGCCATCATTCCTGCAGAAATCCAGTTCTTTTTCTGTACTGACCCAAGAATTAATCAGAAAATGTTCCTCTCTACGATAAGCTTCTTAGCTGATTTGTAATAAATTTTGAAGAACAATGGGAAAAGTTGATGTGCTGATATTGTTATTTTTAAAAGCATCTTCTGTATTCTTTATCTTTGCATGTTTTCAAAGTCTGAAACCTTCCTACTAACATTTGACTTCTTTCAGCATTATCTTCCCTGATTCTCACTCCAAGCAAACAGGAAAAAATATCAGACATTATTATAAGCATGATACAAATTATAATCATTGCTGAAATTTGAAAAAAAAAAAAAAGGAAGCTGTTCTGTGTTACACATGAATAAAAGGTCTTTATTATAATTAGTTTGCAGTGTAGAGAAGAAGCAAAAATAGCAAAAACAAAAACAAAACCAACAACACAGGAGCTCAGAAATAAGAAGACACCGCATGTAATGGTGCTTGTAGACCACAATCTTTGCAAAAGGGATTTTTTTTCTGGGCGGAAAGAATTGGTGCCTTCCTGAATTTTGTTTTAGAATGCCAGCTAAAAGCTGTTCATCCATCTGTTCTTTTTCACTCTTACTGGTACCTGAGGGGAACAGCATAGGCTTCACCAGAGTCCTGTCTGTTGGAAGATGCAGCTAAGAACCAGGGCACCCAAAAACCACTAAACCTGACGCAAACTTCAGACTTTCCATTTGTTTCATGTCAAAGACAATTCTGGATGAATCAGCTTATAGTTCTCAAATGTTCACTGGAAATTCATGCCTGTGCTTGTCAGGCCAAGGCAAATTAGAAGCAATTCATGCAATTTGGAAAAGCCACTTCCCAGAAAACTTCTGATTACCCCATTTGTCACAGCACACCTGGCAGAGACATACTCCTGAGCCAAAAGGCAACAATATGAAAGGAATTCCTTTTGAGAGTTTTTTTTAATTATTTAAGGCCCATGGACAGAATTCTCTGCACCCAAACTGTTCCAGATCCTGTAAAGAAGGAACATAGAGCGCAAACTCAATGGTTTTCAACTTTGTATATGTAATTGCCCTATTTTCCAGTTTCATTGCTCTGCTTGGTAGCAATTACAACACAAATACCACTTAGCTGCCTTTCTGGCATTACAGAGAGCCAACTTTTGGACTGATTTTTTGATTAATTACATTTGTATGCTGAAGCCTAAAATTAGTTAAAGATTTTCATATCTTCCTGTCAGAAAATGTGCCAAATTAGATCTTTTTCATGGGAACACATTGATTTCAGTAAAACTGAGTATCAAAAATGGAAACAGAGCATGGGACTTCTTGTACAATAATAAACCAAATTATGCAAATATAAATTCAGAGATAATATTGGAAAAGCTGAGATACAAAGTAATAGATTTTCAAAAATACTATTCTGGGTGATTCAAGATAAAAAGTGACTTTTTTTCTGATTCTCTCAGGAAGGTTGACATCTAGTCCCTTTCAGCTCTCTTGAATGCAAAGTTTATCAAGACTCAATGATCTTAAAGTTCCTACATTCATTACCATCCTCACATTACCTGGGATTGTTTGAAAAGCAAAGCCGCTGCAAATAACACACTGGTATCCTAGAGTGAGACACAAATGCATCAGACTCATAGAAATCATTCAACCTCAAGTCAGAAAAAAAGGGGAGCAGCTCAAATACCTTAAAAGATCTCACCAATATCTCTCCAGTTATCCCTCCTTTGGTCCATTTTGAAATGTATATCCATGTTTAATAAATATTCAAGTATGTACTTTGTGCATAAGTAATTGTGTGGAAATCTCCCCATGGAGCCTGAGTGATATGTAAAATTATACCTTACACATTGAGAAATTTATTCTAGAATATCTTAACAGTGTTTACAAATGTATTTTTAAAATATCTGGTACATCCAAGTCTCACCTCAATGGGAGGAAGAAGGAATACAGGTGACAAATAGAGTCTGCTTAAAAGTGTTGGTTTAAACCCGCAATTCTCCTTTGAGATGATGCAGATACTAATTTCTGTGTTTAGGGCTTGTGCTTTCCTTTTAGATTCTGTATTTGTCACTGACCTGGGGTTCAACAAGAATTATTTCTGCCTATCCAAAGTCTGTGCTGTGACAGCTTTACTGCCTAAGTTCTGTTCCTGTAGAATCGCTCTATGCTAAGCTGCTGACAGATACAAGGACAAAAAAACCTCAGATTTGCAAAAGTCAATTATCTGATATTCTTTACATTCTCTTTTGCATAACCCTATTGCACTGCTGTCAGTTTCTTACCAGCCCTTACTATATTTTCTTTCCAAGCAAATGTAATTTGCAAGGAACACATCCAACTGACAAATGTGGAAAATGAAACACAGTGTCCAAAGAACAAGGTTAGCAGTGTTATGAGTCTCATATATTTTGCTCCAAATAGCAATGCACCACCAGCCACCATGACTACCTGGGCTCTCAAGGAACCCTAGGAGACCTTCCATTCCTGACACATTTTTCACTTGTGTTGGGTCCTTTTGTCATCTGGGCAGAATTTTCTTCACAATTAACCAGAGCAACAATTCTCACAAACCACTCATCAGACAGGCAGTGATGCGTGGTGGTCTAATCCCTCTAGACTGAAATGAGGATTTCTGCTGCTAAAGGCAGTCTCTGGAGAGGCCACTCAGTATCTTTTACAATCCATTCATACCATTGCATGACTGCACCAGACCTGAATTCACACGATACTAGGACCACTCAAAATATTTGGCAATTCTCCCCAGCAGGATCCTTAACAGCTAGGCTGTGATGGTGCTTAATCACCCTGCTGTGAATCTGGTTTGGCCACAAAGCATCTCTGCCTCCAGCTCAGAAAGGAAATTTTAAAAGTAATTAAAGAAAAATGTTTGTATTTAAGGAGAAACAAAACTGTAACTATGCTGCTGCCTTTCCTGTTCAGTTCATAATGAGATACGGAGTTTAAACAGAAGGAAATTTGAGAACTCAAATAGTTTGCCAAGATCTCTCTGCAAACACATTCTTCCTCATAGCAATGACAATGCAGCACACAAACACCTTGAGGAAATGCAGGAGCATCACTGTCACAATATATAGAATCACAGAATTTTTTAGGTTGGAAAAGACTTTTAAGACCATTAAGTCCAGTTGTTTATCCAGCACTACCGAGTCCAACACTAAACCATGTCCCTCGGTGCCACATTTACACACCTTATAGATACCTCCAGGGATGGTCACACTACCACTTCCCTGGGCAGCCTGTTCCAGGCCTGACAACCCTTTCAGAGAAGAAACTTTTCCTAATAGCCACTCTAAAGCTCCCCTCAGTGCATCCTGTGGCCATTTCCTTTTATCCTGCCTCTTGTTATTTGGGAGAAGTGACCAACCCCCACGTCATTGCAACCTCCTTTCAGGGCAGTACATGGGGCACCACATCAGGAAAATTATTTATCAAAAAGCAATTCAGGAAAAGAAAATATTCCTGCCAACATAGCAGAGAAACAGTTAAGCTGCAGGAAGGGTCCCTTTGCAGGTGGAGCTCTGGACACAAACTAAGATCCACATTAAGTCTCTTGGCCTTGCCAATATCCTTCTTGTGTTACCAGAATCTTTGCGGATCAGACTTTTCTGTGTAGCAAAATTTGGACATTACATCAAATATTCCCAGGGAAAATGTCATTCTGTGCCCTCTCTACTGAACCTGCTCAATCATTTAAACACCACAGCCCTGGTTTCAAAGCAGGATCTGAGACAATGCTTAGCCACCAGAGACAGGGTTTTTTTATTTTCAGTTTATTTTGGCCACAGTTTAAGTGTGCTTTTGTGCATTTAAAGTTACAATCCTTGGACAAGACATTTCACCAAATATATTAAGGATCTGACCCATCCTTATTAAATGGTGGTAGAACTCCCACTGACACCATGAAAACAGGATTAAGCACTAATCTTTTATGCAAACCATGAATGCATTTTTTTCCCAGCTCCTAAACTACAAACACCACTGAGATTACTGCATTTTTCAGCTCTATCTTGTTTTAAATGTGCCTACTGTTGGGTTTGCTATAGCTTTTATTAGGAGAGGAGATGGAAGTGCAGCATTGATGGCTTTTTTAATTATGAGAAAAATCATTAGTTCATCCTGATGCTAATTGCAATTACTGCAGAAATTATGACCAAAGAGGTTGCAGGCAAAACCCCATTTTTTTGCAAAGAAATTTCAGCATAAGGAGTGTTATGGAAAATAAAGCAGGATAGCATAGTGCTAAAGGGAAAAATGGGCTGGATTGTACATAAAGGAAATTAGCCCAAGTTCATTTTACTTCAGTGAAGTTATTGCACTTTACATTTGGCCCATCTGCTAATTGCTCAACTTATGAATAGTAATGAAATTTGAACATTTTATGTTTAAGTGATGCTGTTTACAAAAAATACTGGCCAGATTTTGAAAGTCTGTGACAATCTGAATTCATACCTATCTTATCCAAACTGCAGGCAATTTAGCATAAATACTAAGTTCTGCCTGGAAAAGGAAGAAAAGGGATTAAAAGATTTAAATCTCTTTAGAAAGTCTCTTGAAATGATAGATACACCTTAAACAGAAATAGGACTTGAGGTAGGACTGTGAACTCAGCCATAAATTTGGAATGATTTCTGTGAAATTATTACAAATGTTCAGCTTGAAGTCTTTCCCTAGACTTTTCAATGCATTAAAAGCAAAGGTGAGATTTTTTTGTTTTCTGCATTTGTGGAAACTTGAGAAATAGAGACTGACAGCAAAGAGATGAAACAAGCTCATTTTTCACGTTAAAAGTAGTATATTAATTACATCTGATGTTCAAGTTACTCATCAAATAGTGTTCTATTTCATTTGCTGAAACTAATTCTGAATTTTTGCTTTACCTAGTATAGCATCAGCTGACTTTTCCTAGCAAAAGACAGGAACCTTCATGGCATATAAGCAACCCATCCCAGCTGCCTGGGAGCAATCCCTGCTCTACAGCATGTGGGCACATTCTACAGCAGCCACAGCCTTCTCACATTTATGACTGTGGAGACAGTGAGAAACACTCAAGGAAGCAGAATTTGCCAAGTTGCGTGACGATATTGGAAGAGCAAAATAATCATAAACAGGAAAATACCTGCCAGATATCTGGGGCTGCCAGCGTCCTGAGATTGCCCTACTATGACTTACACCAGACTTCTGTATCACTGCTCAGAGCAGGAGCTTGATTCCCTTTAACAGTCAGGTTATGGGGTTTTATTCCTCTGACAGATTTTCCTGTCTTCATCCCACTTTGCCTCATGGCACTGATTTTCAGCTAAGCGACCTCAGGTACCCCCCCCAGGTACATCCATGACTCTCTGAGGAAGGGTGAAAGCTCAAGTTAAAAGGCACTGAGTGCCTCTGTGCAACTGCTCTTGGGTTCTCAAAAGCCCCAGAAATAGGACACAGGATAAGTGCTATGGTACTGCCACCCATCTCACCTTTCCCAACAACCTCAGAGAAGCCATCACACCAGAATGTTTCCTTGGCATACAGGAAAAATGAAATCACTTGCTTGTGTCCCTTCTTTTCTCTTTCATTGTACTTTTTGGATAGGTCAAGACTTCTGTAGCTTTTGAAAAGCCTGTTTCTAGGCCTTTAATTAAGCACCTGGGTCTTTTCAAAAGGAAAATCATAAAAACAGTTCTAGACCACCTTTTATGCCTCTTGAAAATACATCTTTATGTCTATGAGTGCTCTTCCATAACTTTTTGCATCTGGACAGAAAGGAGCTTCCCTGGACAGGCTATAAATGCACAGTGAAACCCAGTGCATGTTTGTGTAAGGTCAGGTCACCAATGTTAACACTTTGTCGACTCATTTCTGAAAAGGAAGTAAGAGAAAATACCAACCCAGTCCTAAAATTTTCAACATTAATGTCTGATTTTGGTATGACACCAGGAAAACCATTCACTGCTGTCCCCTTAGAACAAAATCAGCAGGGAGAATGAAAAACCCTGCAAGTGTGATTTGCAAAAGGACAGCACAGCTTTGTTTTTGTTTCAGCCAGTACAGTAATGAACTCTAGCTCAGAAAACACTCCACACCCTTATTTAAACAAAAACAGAGAAGGTCCAACCTGTGTAGGAACTGCACCTGTGCAGCTGCGGACACAGAGACTGGGAGGCACTGGTGCACCCGAGCAAGACCAAGAGCAAGTGCCCTGGCTCTCCTCCTCCTGGTGTGTCCCTGAAATGTCACAGGAGCATGGATCTTCCTGGTGGCCCCAGCACTTCCTCCAAGGATGAAGGCAACAGAAGCACATGGCATGTGACCTTGGCAGTGTTGTTTGCCTTATGCATCCTGTTTCTAAAGGCTTGGATTCAGGCTGAGATCCAATGTCCTTAGGGTATTTTCTTACTGCAAGGGAAAGTTTATGCATATTTTAGGAAAATATGTTTTTGGTTGGTTTTCTTCTTGTTCCTCTTTCAGGGTCTATTTTTTCCAAGTGTCAGAAAAATGCACCAAACATGATCCAGACACCAGAGAGAAGAAAACAGTGTATCCTCAGCAGCCTTCCCATACATAGCTCACTATGTCCTCTGCAGCAGGTGAATAAAAAGCCTGTGGGAAATGATTTGCTGATAAGGCATTAGCATTTCTTTTCCAAAATGTGCTTGCCAACACAGGAAGACACTGACCACTGCACTCTGGTTGTTCCTGGCAAAACAAAAAACAGGAGGGAGTGGGAACCTTTAAGGAGAAAATGGCACAGCTGAGCAGGACGCAGCCCAAGCAGAAGCAGTTGTAACCATGGAGAGAATGCCAAGGCCCATTACCCTGGGAGCTGCCTGGCACATTTCTGAGGGCCCTGCCCCAATGTTCCTCTGCACAGAATTAAAGAGAGGCAAGTGGGAACTAATAGCTTTGACCGCCCTTAGACACAACCACGCGCAGCACGTGACAAACAGAATGCCTGGGAAAGAGGGACACCGAGCCACATCCGTGTGCCAGGCTGCTCAGCAGCTGCTGCTTCTGTACTCTTCATCTGAAAAAGTCCCGAGGTTCTTTAATTTCATCCCAAACTCCTGAAAGCCTGGAGTCCTGATATCATGCACCCTGATCACTTTACAGCGCTGGATGAAAAGTGAAGTTCAACTTTCCCTGCCTGGCTCTGCAGCTCTCCAGCTGCAAGCTCAGCAGCACTAAGTATTCAAGCACAGCAAAGCACTTTCCTGCAGCTGTGCCCAGCAACACAGGAAAGCACTTCCACTAACTTTTCCTGTCAGTCTCAGCACTTGTGCTGCTGTTGCTCACCTCCCCAGGAGAGCAGAGCTCCCACTCAACTTACAAGAGCCACCTGCTTCCCCCTCAGCAAGCCTCCCATCCCCTGTCATGCATCTTCCTTATAGGCAAGGTTTGGTCCCCCAGCCCCTGCTCACCCAGGTCGGTTTGCATTGTTAGAATAATGAGCCCCATTTCAGGAGGATGGTTCCTCCAGATGGATCCAAAGCATTTTGCAAACTGTTAATTAAGGAAGCCAAACTCGGCAGAGGAAGCTCTCCTTAGAACTGCACAACAAATCCCTTTTGGATGTTAGAAAGCAGATGCCTTACCACCAGCCCAGCACAGATAATGAGAGTTATTTGTAAGGAAACTCAGCCTGGGGTGGAAATATCTGAATGTATCACAGGTACTAGGTCAGATAATTTATGGTTTCCTCTAAAGAGGCACCAGAGAAGAGAGGCTGGTTCTTTTGCTGCACTGTCAGAGAGGAGTTATAAAAGTGGCTGTGCCAAACTGAAATAAGGCTCCTTTTATGCCAGGATGGGGCTTTACTAATCATGCTTGTATCTGATTGTGTTCCACTTCACATCTTCGAAACACAGTAAAAAGCTGTGACTAAATAGGTAACTTCAATGTGGAAATTTCTATTTTAAACTAGCATCCTACCAAAATAGAAAAAAAAATTTGGAATATAGACAGCTGACCAAAGGCTACCTTATTTGCATAATGAGTGCTCCCCATCAAACAGAAAAATTAAAGCCCCTTGAGTTCAGATTTAACATTAGGTACATTCCTGAAAACTGCCCCAGGGTGCAGAAATATGCATAAGTGTTTCTACTCTGGTGCCAGAAGTGATTGTACCTTCAGGAAATGCTTTTTAAGCCGGTTTCTGAGTCTCACTCAAACTGCTTAAATACTTTCTTGCAGTTCGCATGCTGAGTTTTGTTACAGATTCCATTATAAGTGCTGAATCCCAAACACCTCTCAAACTACTCCCTTTTGAAAAGCATAGGAAGTCACATAGGGATAAGGGATGCTCATTTCCAGTAGGGTTTGCCACAAAACATAGGCTCCTGCCTATATGTGATGGTTTTCTGAAGTCCTCTCATTCACGTAATAACAGCATTGATCTGGAAAGCTTGTTGATCCCTGGGAGGCTTGAAGAATGGTGAGAAGTCTTGTTTGGGAAGTTTTTTAAAGTTTCCCATTTTTCCACTGCTAAGGTTTGTATAAATGCAAGGTAAGAAAATTGTTCTTCACGTTTCATTTTTGAGAAAGCAGCCACCACTGAGAAGCCACAATGAGACTCTCTCTCTCTTCAGGCAACAACCCACTAGACAAATTGAAGTCTGTTATTTCCACAGAGTTCCCATTCATATGGAATATTTTGAAATGGTCTCATAAGCAGCAAATTTTAGAACATGACATTACAAAATATGGGAAAAAAAGAAAAATGTGACTCCAGTCTAACTTCCCTGCAGCACTGAATTTGGTTTTAAAGAAAAAGAAACTCTGAACACAGACAAAGGCATAGCTCTGTTTTTACAAGGATGAAAAAGATAACATAAAAACATTTAACTAGCTATTTACCCAGAATTTTCTAAATTCTTTGTATAAATTCAAAGCATATCAAGTATGAAGAAAAATAGACAAAGTTTTCCTATTAAACTTTTTGATGAAAAGCACATAATATTCTTCTTTTTACATTGCACCTCTTTCTGAAATGTCACAGAGAAGTCTCAACACACAGTGATTACCTTTTTCATTGACAGGTACAAGAAAATCCAATCAGAAATAGGGCTTCGATAAGGAATACTCCTCATTTTCCTACAAAACATCTGAGGATGTAGAAATCAGCATCCTTTTCTTGGAAGAAAGGATGGGGTTGTTTTTTATTGGCTACAAATATGAATCAAATATTTTTCTGTTTTCTTGTTGTTCTCCATCATCTCAGTACACAATTATGTAGCAATAAGGTTGACCTGGGATAAGAACAATCAGCAAAGGGAGATGTCAGGATTTCTGCCACTTGGTGCCTTCTGGTTAAGACAGGAGCAGCAGTGCAAGCTCTGTTTTGATGAAGACAGGACCTGCTGGACTCCAAACAGGAGTAATCAGAGGAAATTCTGTGTTTAATGTTATAAATACCTCAAAGATCCTTTCTGATCTTAAAATCTCAGTTGACAGCCTATGTGTTACCTTGCAACTTGAACTCATGCTCAAGCTCAAGCCTGTGATCTGAAACAGACCAAGCATCTCAGCCAAAGCTCACAGCAGCAGATGAAAGGAATTGGCTTGAACTGATTTTGACTCATAACCAGGGTACATGGACAGTAAAGTGGAATTTGGCATCATGTTGAAGATCATAGCTTAAGAAACACAGCAGGCAGGAAAATGTTTGCAAAAAAGTGTCTGCACTTCATGAGCAGCTCTACTAATTAAACAGATCAGCTCTGAATAGACTCCAGTGCTAATTGCTACACCTTATCTCCATATTAAACATTTCTTTCACTTGACTGAGGAGCAGATTTACTGTCCTGTGGATAAGCCACTAAAAACAGGAGTAACACCTGAGAAATGGCACAATTTAAGATCTAGCCATTTATTTCTACATTAATGTATAATTACATGCCGTGGATAGACATGGAAAACAATCCTAGCCTTGGCATGCAGAATTTCTGTACAGACACAGCATTTACAAAGTATATTATTACTGAGACCTAATTTAGTCTGTCAGAGCAGCACTATGAGGGACTAATTAAAGTCAAAGCAGAACAAATGCTTGTGCTCAAGAAAAACACCAGGGAAAACACAGACAGATTTTACCAATCTGCACATAGCTCGTGCCTGTCAGTGTGAAGTGTGTCTGAGGTGGTACGTTTTATAAATTTTACCTGCTTCAAAGCAGAGCCTGTTCCACTAAGATACCTCTCAATTTCAAAAGAGTAGATCACTGACACTCACTGCCCAGACTTGTTTACTTGAGATTTTGAATTTTGTGTCTCCAATTAAATTTTTAAAGTTTTCTTTGGCTTTTCATGGCCCCAGAAATCTACAAGCCAAATACGATAAATCTCCCATGCCAAGAAGGAAAAAACAAAAGCAAACAAACAAACAAAAATGACAGGCAGGATGAAGAGAAGGAGGGGGTAAGGAGACAGAATGGTATTTCCAGCACAACTGCTGGACCAACTCACTGTTAGTTGCTTCTATGAAGCAAGACCCCACAATTACCAGGTTAATCTGCAGGGCATTAAATTCATTCAGTGTAGGGCTGGGGCAAAGGGAGAAAGGGTGCTGAGGCTATTATATGCCAAAGTTTGATTATTTCAGCAAATTAGGATCTTTCTTGCCAGAGGCCAGTATTTTGAAGATGCCCTGAAAAGCCATGTTTTGAATTTCACTGAAGCTACAGGACTTTGAGTCAACTAGTCAAAGAGCCAGCTACTCCTGAATAGCTCTTTGCAGTATATGTGCAGAGAATGAGAATTTGTAATTACTCATTCTCAGCACCTGAAATTACCTCAATTTTTCTATCAGCATTTGGGACATGGACCCTACAAAGCATCAAAGAAGACCACATGTTTCTGCTTAGGCTTCTGAGGTTCAGCAAGCCTGGGAGACAGGACCCAAAGCTATGCATCCCAAAATCCATCCCTTTGCCATATCAATCTGCTGTGTGACATTCAGTGGCTGTTCCCAGCATGGGCTTTGGCCACAGAGATGTGCAACATTGGTGATAGCTCCAGGTGAGACTAAGCTCCATCCTTTCCTGAGGGCAGACCACTTGAATGGCAAAAAATAGGCTGTGTGTGATGATTTAGGGTATAAGAGTGACAAAGAGGATTCATGTTTGCACAAGAAGGCTTTCAGAATTGAGCTATGAAAGACATTTCAATACGTCAGCCAGGAGCTCAAAGGTCAGCCCAATGCTGGCTTTCTTAGCTTGGCTGCAGAGTATTTTTCATAGTCCAACCCTTTCAAATTATCTCTGCAGGCCCACGTGTACCCTCCATCAAGGCAAAGCTGGTCCCCTATGCTGCTTGATTCACAGAGCAGTTCAGAGTCTTGTTATTCCCTGCACAGTCACGGCATCCCATTCCTCCACCTTGTTCTGTGGCAGAGATGCTCCTCGCAGCCTACGCAGAGTATACATCCAGGCTTTTGCTTTGTACAGTACCAGCCCAGCCTGAAGGGACAGTGGCTGGGTTTAGAGCAGCTCCTGTCTTCATTCTTGAGATGGTTTTCAGAGGGACAGGAGCTGAGCTTTCCTAGAACAATCAGAGGCTAACATACAATTACACTGTATTACCTTCAGTCAGATAAATCACTTTTGGGAAAAGAGGTTCATAACAACTCCAGACATGCCTAATAGTTCCACTGTGAGTCTCTGGATAAAGCCAGGGACTGGAAACAAAATGAAATCATTACATGAAATTATTTGTGCTACTGTAATGTTTGAGAGTCCCAGCTAAAATGAGTCCTTACTTTAGCAGGTGCTGTGCAGAGCCAGACAGAGGCAGTTTCTGCCTGAATTATTTTGCCATCTCAACATGAAGGAGAAAGGCAGGGGTGCACTTGTTCCTTCTCCTCCCACAGGCATAGACACAGAGGGGGATTTCAAATCTAGGGCCAGCCGAGGCTGGTGTGAATGCAGAGAGCAGAGGTTTTGCAACACCACATAACCAAGGTAGCCTTATTTTTATTGTTGTTGTTATTAAGTACATTATCAGAGCCTCCTCAAGCAGTGTAAACCAAGATGATTTCCTCAAGCTACGCTCCAAGAGGCATATTACACCCCCCACCAAACTTATTGAATTAAGTGAAGTGTGCATATTATCTTTGCTTATGGCTTTCAAGGCTCATGAATGCTACTGTAATTGTTTCGTAACACAGATCAATAAGTAGAGCCCAAATATGCCCTGCCTGCCTCAGGGAAAAGGCATTAAGAGTAGCTGGGTAACAGCTTTTTCGAGATCTTTCTGCCCACCAAACAAAGAGAACTCACTGTAAACTCTCACTTCTCAGGCAAAGATCTTATTTGCAAGTCAGTCTATGAATTGTTTTGAACACAGAAGATGGCAAGAGCCTCTGTTTGGTATTAAGGAATCAAGTTAACTGGTTAGGGCATCCTAAGTCCTAAATCTTAAAGCATTTTAAATTTATCCACATTTTAAAGGGCCTCCCTTCACCCCACATCAGTGTTGTCAGGTTTCGTGTGTTACTTGGATGAAGAGATCTGCTAGATAGATATTCCAGAAAGATAACACAGGTGAAGTTTGTGTTTACTTGAGGACAACAGGAAACATAAAAAGTACCAAAGGACAATAAAATAAATGAAAAAAACCCCTCATTTCTAGCTATGTTGAAGAAATTTTTGTGTTTGTAATTTGCTCCAAGAGGAAATATGCCTTGCTATTTATGCAGCAAGTTAGCATATTTCTGAAGATATAAATAAAAATATCAAGGTGAAACACTGAGGAGTTTATTAGCTTAGTTATTAAGAGCTCTTTACACTTAACAACCTAAAGCATACACAGAGCAATTTGCAATCAACACTTTTTAAGCTCTGAATAATCCATTCCTGAAGTAAGCTTTCCTGCTTCCTTGAAAACATCATTCTTGTCTTCAAACTTTCAAAGAGGAAAGCCAAATTCATTAAAGCAACTTCTTAGCTCCCCCTTATTCCATCCTATCTCCTGTTCTCAAGTGAGCTAATTACTTTGTAATTGGAGCTACAGAGTCTCCTGCCAGGGCAGGACTCAGCCCAGTGAGAACATCTCTCATGGATGGGATCCAGCTGGATAAGGGACCAGCACAACCCAGGGATGTGACAACTGGCAGAGCTGTTGGCCTGGGACACTTGGACCCCTTTCCTGGTTACACCTTCTCCTCTAATCAGAGATCCCCTCCAGATCCCCTCCGCCCACTGCCATCTCCTCTCCCATCCAGACTGCATCACCCCACTGCTCTATTCCTCACTCATTACAAATTCCCAGCTCCTTCAGCTCTTCCAATCCCTGCAGTACCTGAATACCTCCCCTCCCTTCACTTGTCAAGATTTTTTTCATCCTCCTCTCTTCTCCCCTTTTCCTTATTGGTTTTGTCTCTGTTCAACACAATCTACATAAGAAAAAAATATTTCTGCTGCTAAATAGAATTAGTGAGATGTGCTGTGCTTATTCAAGCCTTGCACTCACAACCCAGGTTAGCTTAATATATTCTCTTAATTATCTTGCTGGCTGGCTGCAATACATCATCCTAAACCAAGCTAGCAATATGCAGTGCACTTAAAGATAGCTCATGGAGTGTAAATGAACCTACAGGTCCTTGCAATGATCATGCAAGTGAGACACCTTCTGGCAAGGGTAACATGAAACAGACACAGAGAATTTGTAAATACGACTTTTTTTTTTTTAGTAATCCATGAAAACATACCCAATACCAAGAGATGAGTGGAAACAGAGAAGCAAAATTCTTATTTCAGATATTAATCTTGAAATTCTGGCCTTTTTATAGACTTTCTTAGAGCTGAGAATCACAGCACTTCAGCTTCTTTCCCTGAGTGTTTAAATGACACTTCTCTCTTTCCCTGGACTGGAAGCCTTTAGGGATCATCTCATAGCAGTTCCTTAAATTTTCCTCAAATTCAAAAGAAGGATGTAAGTTTCTGCAACACCCACCTGGTGGCTTTCAGGAGAGCTACAACACCATGTGGCACAACAACATGCTCTGTGACCTCTCCTAGAGAGGCTTTGCATTCACTTGCTCTTTGTGTTGTTACCATTAATTTGAAATAAACATTATTAGACAGAAAGCATATGGTGAATCTAGGAACCTAATACAGGCAGTCAATGTAATTAGAGTTGATGGGAGAAGAGGTGGCTTTGCAAGAAGACAATGAGAAAAGGAATCAGTAAACAAATGACATAATAACTTTCTTTATCATGGGCCAGGCCAAGGATCCCACTAAAAAAAATTACTAAAGCTATAGCAGAGAACACTCTGGGCAGCACCTCATTTGTCTTGACACAACACAACACAAAAACATCATGCTGTAATACTCAGCTCTTTTGATTGGTTTTCAAATCTGTATATTTCTCAGTCTTGTATGAACACATTTTTCTGAGGACAGGAAAAAAAGAGAGCCAGGAGCTTTGTGCTAAAATAATGCAGTATTTCCCAAATCTGCAATGAGTAAAAATATTCTCATAAACTAACTTAATTAACTTTGAAGGAAAAAATCTTTTTTTAAAAATCCAAATATTTTGGTAAGGTGGTAATACAACAGCTCAGTAGAAAATTAATGTAAACTAATAAATGTAAACTAAAGGGAGCACTAAAACAGATCCTCATTCTTACACTTCTGTTTCCAACACTGAATTCAAATAGGATCATGCTGGCAGCAACATAAAGAATAATAACTTTTTATCCAAAAAATTCATCCTAGGCAGCCAAAATGCAGGATACATTATTGAAACAGAAGCTGACATATACAGAACACCATCATTGAGATAATTTTATTTAATGTGACAGCATCTTGAATTATTAGAAAAACTATTTCACTAGATAGGAAATTCCAAAACACACATCAGCTTCCTGAACTCTCACCACTTGTTTCTAAACTCATGAACATTTTAGATGTATAGAAGAGTTTATTAGACTGATTGTAATAGGAAAAGAACAGATTCTGACACACAGCTCTGTTTGCCATCTGTGGATGTGATTGAAAACAAGACCTCCCTTGCACTGTATTTGGTTGATTGAGTCGTACAGTCCTTGTTTGTATTATCAGGGGTTTGGAGATCTGAATGCAGGAAACCATTTTCTCCCTGTTCAGATTCATTGTAGTTTAGTGCCAACAGAGGGAAGAGCAATTGCATTTTTCTGCAGCATGGTAAAATGTTTTCACAATCATTTTCTACCCCTTTTTTCCTCCCTCTGTAGTTTTAAAGCAGGCTTAACTTTGATGACATATTTTTTCCTTGCTGATGGTGCCTGCTGGTGATTAATATCTAATTAATAGAAGACATTACACAAAACTATCAGTGAGCAAATTAAAATGATCTGTTAGTCCTTTCTGGCTTTATACTTTCTGAAACCATTAAGAGAGGCAAGCATACCTGTGCCATGGCAAGGGAAAAGATCCTGCAATGTTTCATCTGCTTGTGATTTCTGGGAACCTGTCCAGTGATGTATGACTGCCAGGGGAAGAGAGTATTGTGTCCCTGGGGACTCCACTGGAGCAGAGCTTCCCGATACCTCGTTTGCCTCCACTGCACAAAGTCCTTGTGCCTGAGGTGCCTTCCCTTAAAGGGAGACAGCAGTGAAGGGAGCTGGGTCCAAAGGAGGGTTGCCTGAACTTTAAGTCTTCAGAGATTTGACAGTTCAGCCAAAGGGTGTTTTTTAGGTTATGCTTTAAAGGGGAAAAAAAAAATCTATTTTCCACATTAAAAAAAAATTACAGGTTTTGTTGTTGTTGTTAGAAAAACATTTTTTACAGATTTCTTTTGGCTGAAACAATAAGTTCTTGGAGCTTGGGTTTCTGCAAGAAGCCATAATATTGTCTGAAAAATCAATCAATTAATAATAGTTAGCACATGGGAACAGCTCCAGAGTAAATTCTTCCTCCTGGTGTATGGTGCTTTAGAAGTTGTACAGAATACATCTCCTTCTCCTACTGACAAGGGATCATTTCACTCCTCCCATTCTTGCCTTCTAGAAACACCCACAAGCTGAAAACTTCCAAGCAGGGAAAAATAAACCTTAGACGCCCATTTTTCTTTTCTTTGCCTTGCTTGGTCTCGTGAAAGGAACAGGCGGCTCTTGTGGCTGGTCTGCAAGCCGGCAGACAACACAAGAGGGCTCTGTGGCTGCACACAGCCGGCCGCGCCACTCGGCGCTGCGCGATGGATTTCTCCTCGCCTGGTCCCTCTGAGCCGGTCACCGCCGGCGCTGGCACCCCTTGGCACGGGTGCAGGGTGAGCAGGAACCCTCCCATCTCCTGCCTGCAGCTGTCCCCAGCTCCTGGCTGGGGCCCGGGGTGTCCCGGCACAGCCCGGGCTCCAAGGGAGCCGGGCCGGGAGCAGCCCTGCCCCGGGAGGCGATGGGCGCTGCAGGCCGCCCCTGATGGAAGTGCCCGTCCCCTCTTTTGAGTCTCTTTCTGTAGAAGCTCAGAGCAGGCAAAGCTCTTGGTTTCATTTCAGCTCTTTCTCTTCTGCGATCATTAAAGCTTCTGCTGCAGGCAGAGCTGGCCATGTGGATGGTGTCTGCGGTTCCCTGTTGGGCCTGGTGCCTGTCCCATCTCACCCCATCTCCATCCTGGGGTTTCTCCCTGGACCTGCAGTGGCCACTTCTGCTGTAGGAGCCACAGTCTGAGCTTTGAGTTGGTTTTTCATTTTTACCATTTTGCCACCACAGCTCAGCGAGTTTTTCTGGGGAGAACTTTCTGGAAATTTTCCTTGCTTATCTCAAAAATCCGTGGGATTTGTTACAGTGAGAAAAATCTCCCACTGACAAGCTCTGACATTTGCTGAGAGCCTACTCAGCCCCAGGAACATCAGGTAGCTGCTGGCCCCATCACAGCTGTGGCATAGATGTGTTCCTCCCTGTTCCTACAAAAGTGCCACAGACAGCTGCGAGTGCCCTCCTCAGAAAATTCCCCTGGACCACAGAGCTCTTCCCTTGCTAACTGCCCTTGCTTTTTCTAGCCATCAGAAGTCATAGATGGCATTTTTTCCAAATTCCCTCCTTTACTCTGAAACTGACACCAAAGAAAATCTCAACCTATTGATGGACAAAAAAACCCAAAACCAATAACAAAGTCCACGATGTCTTCAGAGTGTGGAGAGTGCTATTACAGTAACTGTCACAGTTTATTAAACATCCCTGGGCTGCCCCATGTCAAAGATTGAGTAACCTGAGCACATGTAACACCGCCTCAGTTCAGACCATGCTGGTGCATCCATCCATGTAGGCAGGAGCAGCAGGAGCCTGCACTGGGGAGTCTTACAGCATTAACCAGCTGTAACCAGAAGGACAGACAGGCTGTAACCACATCAGTACAGGGCAATGACCATTACCCAGGGCTCCTCTGAGTGTGTGCCTGTCAAAATTCCTTCACCTCCATCTGGTCTCACCTGAACAGCATGGCCAAAGGAAGATGTAAACACCTCTTCTGCAATAGGTTACCAAGGACAACAACAAAACATTTAATTAATATCATCCTTCTCCCTGGGACAAAGGGAAGTACAGCCCACATGGACATCTCCAGCTGGGTGTCTGTAGCACCGAATGGCGGAGTCAAGGGAGGGCAGGGAATCAGCTGGACTGAGCCCTGCCTGCCCTCCATCCCCTCCCACACATGTACAAGCCTTTTTCCTGGTCTGCTTCAATAAACACCCTTGAATCTCTTCACTGCAGGTTTTACAAGAGGATCCCTGGAGCCTGCTGCACTGCTAGGAGTTGTGCATCATCTTCCCAACCCATAACATCCGCTAACAGTGTCCAGCAGGTCCCAAAGGAGGGGCAAAGGGGTAAGTTTGCCCCCTGCCAGCAGGGTGACAGCAGAGATGGCACAGCTGGAGAAACACGGGTCTCTTGCAGACACACATTCCCCATCTGCCAAGCCTCCAGGTGGCAGATCAGAGGAGCCAGCTGCTCTGATGGAAATGAACCTGTTTTCTCCCTCTCACTCACAATTACAAGCCACAGATAAAAGAAGTCATGCTGGAAGCTGCTATTGATGGGGAGGAGCAGTTTAACACAGATGACTTAGAGAGCAAGTGGAAACTGAGGCTCAGGCTGAGATCCCAGATAAGAGAAGCAAGGAGGAAAAGGTCATTTCTAGACATAGATCTCAATGCACAGTGATGAGAATAATGGTGAGGCCAGCTCAGGTCTCTCAGGAGCAGAAGCAGTGTTGAAGGGTCTCCCCTCACAGCTTAAAAGCCTGATGTGGAAACCACAAGGAGAGACATGGGACTGCAATGGAACATGGGGAGAGACAAGGAGGGCGGGAGAGGGGGACCCTGTGGTGACCCTGCCACCAAAAATCCATTTTTCCTGTGCCCAAGCTCCAGCCTTTCCTAGATCCTCTCAAATATTTCTAGACTACAGAAATACAAATAACATCCTTAAACTTGATGGAAAGAGTCTGGGGAGGGGTAGATATTTGTTCAGAGCCAGAGAGGTGAGGTAAAGGGAGGTCATCTTCATGGAACAAGTCACTGTTCTGTGCCTGTGAGTTACTCAGTGCCCATCCCTTCCACCCCCAGCCCCAGCAGGGCCCCTTCCAGGAAAAAGCTTAATTGAAGCTTGAACATGCTTGGAGAAGTGCTATGAAGCTTCCTTTCCAGAGTGACAGGACGTGGAACATTCTAGCTCAGAGCCCCCACAGCCTGCCCTCCACAGTGGCACAACCTCCTCCTCTCCCTCTCCTCTCATTCATGCTGTTGTATCCATGACTGAGCTCTGCCTGCAAGAGACAATTCCATTTCAGTGCAACAGATTCAAACTCTAATTGAGTTTTCCCATTTAAATCCAGGCAGGAACAGCTCTGCCAGCCTGCAATCATGAGAGCTATTTTTGAAGAGAATTTTCAAACTAGCCAGGAAGTCAAATATAACATTTTTAAAACATTTTTAAGTGTGTGTGTGCACACGTGAGTGCATTTCCTTCTGCAAGCAAAGGAACAATTGCTCCCTGTGCATGAGAGGAGCCAGGTTGCTTTAATTGTGTGGCTGCTGATATCACTTCTCTGTGGCAGTTGAAAACAAAAAAATCTTCAGTTTATGTGTGTATTCCTGCTTTAAGTGATTCACTGTAATGGAAAAAACATAATGCTGCTTCTCTTCTTTTAGGCCTGTCTCATCCCAGACACCATCTATCTTCATGCCTCTCTATGGCTGCTTGCACAGTGGCGTCCCTTCCCTTGTGCTCCTTAATTCAAGTGCACAGTCTGGGGATTATTTGGAATATCTTATCCCCATCTCTGTACAGCACAAGGAAGGGCTGTTTTATGATGAAGATATCAGATTAGGACTCAGGCCCAGATTTTGTATTCAATACTGATTCAAACTTCTCATGGAAGTCAGTTTTTCATCTTCTATTATGCAAAACTGCAAAAAAACCTTTGTCTTTCATGTTATTCTCTTTCAAGGCAGAGTCCAAGCCATTTTCTCTTTGGCACACTGAACACCTATTAAACTTCCATCGCTAATTACATTGTAAACCTGTATTTTCTACCACTTTCCTTATATTCTAAATACTATTCCTTATTTTCTAAATGCTGTATGGTTTTTTTAAAGAGCTAAGTGAACTCTCTGATAGATGTTTTGATCTCTAGTTTAATAGGCCTTTACAGTTGAAATCAGTGTTAGGAATAAAAGTCAATACTTGCATACTGAGATAGTTTCAATTTCATTGATCCTTTAGTAAGGACAAGAGTGCTTTGCAGGGTTTACCATCTTACAGATAAATTGACTGGAATTTTTTGAAGGTTCAAATACTTTAACAAAGATGCTTTTCCTAGGATGAAAATGTTTGCACAAAAGCACACATTTTGCTGTAGAATAATTAACAATCAAATGATGATAAGCCCATCATCATTTTGTGCTATAAACACAAAGTCTCAGCTACAGTGAAGCCTTGCTCTGAATTTCTCTCTAAGCAGAGGCAGTTTCACCCCGTGTCATTTCCATTTATCGTTTCCCGACTTCATCAGCTTGTTTCTGAGGACCTAATGATAAACAGTGCTGAAAGTCACTCCCTAAAATTAAGATAACCAACATCCACCTCTCTCATCCACTGATTCAGTCACCTCACTGGAGAGATTATCATCATCCCCCTGTGCAGTGAGGAAGGTCTGAAAGCCAAGATCATGGCATGGACAGGCCAGTTTTATTTTCCCACTGCTTACAATTGTTTACTCCTGGGATGAGTCAATTCTGTCATGAAGAAGGTAGATGTGATTTCTTCATTTCTGTTTTAAATTAGTAGATCTAGAACCCCGATCACAGGTATTTAAATGCATTGCAATATTCTGGGCTTAATATCGTGCTGTGACCTTTAGAAAAGGATCCTGAGGCTAAAATATCAGTTGTGCCATTCCAAGGACAGCTCATTTCCCCATACAGAGCTTTTTGTGTTGCTAACAGGGAGCCTGGTTTTTATGTTGTTCTTCACAAAAACAGAAGCTCAGGCTTGGCATCATCTCTCCTTGAAGTAACTGAGAAGTGAAATTGGCCCATGTTTTATGACAAATGCAGTGGAAAGCTTAGTTGAAAATTGGATTTTCTTTAGAATAGAAAGCAAGGAGGACAAATGTCAATGGAAATACTCTTTTTGGCATCCCTGTGCCTTGGAGCAGCTTTCTGAAGATGGGTTTCCAGGGGAGAGAAACTATGATGAACTAGGTCCTGAAATTACTTCTATAGTCTAAACTCTTAAATATTTTACCACCACTTTGAAGAGGAAGACTCTCCCTGCCACCTTAATCCTGCAAAGCCAGCCCTCTGCAGAGATGTGAAGGAGCAGACAACAGATATTTCCAAACATTACCAAATAAAATGTATAGGTGTCTGGATGTGGCCAACACTGCTCAGAGCTCAGACATACCTGGTGTGTCACTTGAGCTGCAGTAAGAGTCCCCACTCACCACTGTGTGACAAGAGGAGGAAAGCACAGGGGATGCTCAGTCTGGCAGTGAGAAGGAAGCTTGAGGAGTGTCTTGTTGCTGTCTTCTACTACCTGAAAGGATTTTATAAAAATGAGCCAGGCTCCTCTTGTAGAATCCCAAGGACAGGATGAGAGGCAAAGACCACAAGGACACAAAGAAATAAATCCTCTCTGTGGACAACAACCACCACTGAAACACAGTGCCAGTGCCTTAGTGGACTCTCCATGCTCTGCCCAAAGCCCTGAGCAACCTGACCTGCCTTTGGAGATGTCCTTGTTTTGGGATGGAGACTGGGCTGGACAACCTCCAGACGTCTGTTCTGAACCACTCCTTGAGCCAGTGACTTACAAGGGATTTAATAAAACTTAATTATCTCAGGCTAAGACAGACTATCCAAACAGTTACTGAGATTCAGAGATGCACAAGAACAGTGGGAGTCCTGTCTACATCAGAAAAGATACTGAAAACTTTAGTTAAAAATTCTTTCAGCAGCAGTGAGGTTTCAGTAAGTCCAGGGCTATTACTAATATACCTAAACATTGAGATTATATAAACATTTCAAATGAGCAGAAAATTTCAAAATTATACGTTTACTCTTCACTTAGTTTCTCTGATAGCAGAGCTGTTCTTTCTAAATATACAATAATTCCTTTACAGAAGCGTGGTCTAGATAGAGTGGTATATTTTTCTCTTGGGAGGCATTTTTTTCAGATATTCATTATAGACATAATTTGAGAGAAAATGCTAATTTTTTGTCAACAGTCTGTGGTATCACATGAAGCATCAAATGCTAAGAAAGCATTCTGATAACTGAATATGAAAATTATATATATATCTGTGTATATATATGCATATATAGATATAAAGAGTATGGGATATTTCAAAGATATCTGTTTTTAAAGTCTGTGTTAGATACAGACCACTCTTCCTTTGCATCTGCTGCTGCTTTCTCAATAATTTATCTGTAATTAATTATTGAGATGCCATTTTTTTAAAATATAAGTAAAATCTTCGCAGCACAAAACACAGAATCATGAATTCAGCATTGAACTGCTCAAGCAGAGACAGAGTAGAAAGGCAAAAGAATTGTTATTAGCATACAAATAGATGAGATAATGGAAAAGGGGATATACTGCTCAGGAAGCAGTTTTACAAATGTTATTTTTCAAGTGTTCTACAGGATGGAAGTCCCCATTTAATAACAGCATTTAAAATTGTCATTAAAGCCTTAATCCTTTAATGTGCCACATGTGGGTGGCTGCTGTCCAGATGCCAAGTGAGGCTGGGGAGGAGGTGAGCTTGATGAGAAAGGGGAGTTCTTCAGATAAGAATCACATTGTCCTGCAGGCTTACAGATCCTCCCTGCAGCATCCCCAGAGACCCGTGAGAAGATTTTCAGCAAAGTGCAACAAGAGAAATTTTAAAAAAAAAACAGCAAAAGAATGGGAAAAAAGCATATGAATTGCATTCCTTTCAGCAACAAGCTCAGATTTCTAAGGTTTCTCTATCACTCATTAGCAAAGGTACAGTCACAGGTCCCCAGAAATCAACAGTGATTTTTAATATTAATGTACATTGATACTAATACATATTTAAAGAATTTACGTACCCTTAGCTGAACCACAGAAACTGAAAGCTACTGGGCTTCCAGCAACCTGCAATGCAATATAAAATGGATTATCTTAAACAATCTTTTCTGGAAATGGTTGGCACAAAGGTATGCAGAGAATTGCATCCTCTCACCTGAGAGTGGACAATTTCATTGCTTGCAACTGATATCTGACCATAATTTTAAGGAATTCTTTGTGGACCTGAAAAGGAACCTTGCATTGCACTTTTTTGCCAAGGAAGTGGATACAATCAGAACAAGAAAAATCCTCATTAAAATATTCTTTGAAAAAATAGCTGCATATTCCACCCAACATCCTGTATTCTTGTCCCAGTCTAATCAGTGTGGCCAGTATCTGAATCTCAGGAAAGTGTTTAGATACCTGTGGGTGAATTCACATTGGCAAGCACATAGAAGAGCTAATCACTTTGCAGGATATTAGGCTATTTTTGTCTTCACATAAGAGCCATTGAAGCCATTGTAATGGAGTTCAGCAAGATGTGTTTCAGGCACAGAATGGTTAAATTATAGCTAGTGATCTCAACATTAGGCAAAAATGTATAAAATGATACCTAAAGGACCTAAGCTCTTTATAACCTTTGAAGAAGCAAATCTCTGACAATACTTCATAGAGTAAGTACTGGAAGATAAACAGCTGCACCAATACACATTATTATCAGTTAAACCATCAGATTCCAGCTGGCACAAAAGTCAAGTCAAACAAATAATTAAAACTTCAAGAGGAGCTATGTGCCTATGGGGTTCATCCTGAAAGTCACTGGAGTGATTGACTTACAGAAGTCCTGATGCCTAAATACCTAATAGAAGATATTTGTAACTAGAGTATTCATTGCTCAGATTTGGTCAGAATATTGAAAGAAAACTGGGACTAACAGAAAGCTCAGCAAAATACACATCACATGTCACTGACCTGAATATGTGCAGAGGCTCTGTATCTTTGATCTAGTGGGTGAAACACAAAATGTCTCAGGACTCCTTGATCCTACCTCTAATACTGGTAATAACATCTTTGTTACAATTACCCAGGCACTGTAACCTAGAAATGTGCATACCAACAGTTAAATAACTGGTGCTATTTTATACGCCAAAGCTGCTTTCCAGTTGGTGTCAATATAAGAAATTAAACTTAGTGTAAATAGACCAAACTGCCTGAAAAGTTACAGAAAAGGAGCTGGGAAGCTGCTGAGAACCTGCAAGAGCAGAAGCTTTTCTGTGTTGCTGGATGATATGGCAGCATTCAAAGGAATCTCCTTTTGAGATAGATCATTGCCAATCCCGTTCCAATTCTCACCTTTTTGTTGAAATATTTCTTGAGCTTGAATCCCCTCCCAAATATGTGAGGGGGGAGTGAGGAGAATCTTAAAATTGGGGATTTAAATCTTCTGTGCTCTCTCTGTTGTCACTGGAGAGACATCCTTGGTACTTCTCCCCATGGCAACCTGGAGGTAAACTGGCAACACAATACTGAAATAATCCCTTTTCCACAAATTTTCACCTACATCTGAGTTGACACGGACTGTGTCGTGGGCAGATTTGGAGGCTGTAATAAATGAGGTTCCCAAGTGCAGAGCCCTGATGCCCCAAAAACAATTCAAAAAGGTGTCCACCAAAACCATCAGAAATTTGTGCTGAAAAGGATTAGATGGGAGAAAGTAAGAAGGGAAGTGGAAGAAAAAGGAAAGGAGAGAAAAAGCCAAAACAAAAAGAATGGTAAAAGAGAAGAGGAACTCAACAGAAGAATGTCTGAGTCACTCTTTTATTAAGACTTTCTGTAAAGTTCAAAAACCCCACTGCATTTTATCTGTGAGCCTGAAAAGATGAAAGGAGCAAGGAGCAGAAAGTTATAACTTTCATGTTTACACACAAATGCTTAGAAGGAACCTACCTTTGCCTTACAACCTCATTCAGCACTTGGAAGTGCAAACACAAATTAAGCAAAAGCTTTGAAGTCTTCAGCTATGCAGAAGTCCGAGCAGAACAAGGAGTTCTGAGCTGAGGCAGAAAGGTGCCTGCAGTGTTGGAGGAACATGAATGCAAGGAGGCAGAGACAGAAGATATGTCTTTAAATCCTCTGAGTTTTGCTTCTGCCAAGAGTCTCATTGAATCCATAGGGGGAATTTGTCTTGGAATGTCAAGAAAGTTGCTGGCCTGGTCAGCATTGTCCAAAGCCTCTCTGTCAGCCAGCTCTGTTGGCCTCAGGTGCTCTTGGTGAGCACACACTTGCCAGGGCTAGAACCTGGAAGTGAAGGCAGGAGGAAGGGAGAGACCAAGTAGAAGAGGCTCTGCTCACATCCCCAGTGCTGCTGTGCACAGGAGGAAATGCTGCTGCAACCAGAACACCTGAACTGTCAGTGAAGGTACCAGATACCTCCACATCAATCCTTTCTGCACAAGAATCATCAGCTGAGAAATCCTCCACAGCCACAGGGCACCAAAATACCCCAAGAGAGTCCTCCAAGCAAAAACCCCTCAAAATACATGGTACTCAATGCACTCTCTCCAGGCTAGACTGTCTCCATGGGCCATCTCTACCCCTTCCCTCTGACTATATTGTTCTTTGACAGGATGGCTCTATTCAGCAGATACGCTCCAGCACTGCTCTGCTCTTGCTCCATCCAGACTTTACCCAGAAAGGTCTACTGAGCTTTCAAAGACTGTTAGCACAACTAGGGAATTAGAGAGAGGAGAAATAACCAACATCAGCAGGGATGCACCATAAGTATCCAAGTTGGTAGAGAACACTGAAGAGAAAGTCAAATTACAGTAGTGTTGCTGTGCACATAAGAACCAAAGTTCTACACGCCATATGAGAAGATAAAGCAAAAACCTGCAGAGAGTTCTCCTACTTGTTCTTGGAACCTGAGGACTCCTTGTTTTGTGTATAAAGAGAATATTGACTTTAACAGCACAGGGTACATCCTACAGGTCTCCAAGCCTCTTAAGCCCACGGCCTCGACTTCTTTACTCTCATAAATTCCTCTTAAGAATGAATGAACTTTATTATTTAAAAAAAAAAAATCTGCTTAATGAGTTTTCTCATGTATGACCAAGATGAAAAAGCAAATGTTTAGCCTCTGAACTCAGGGCTAAATGACCACACTTACCACTGATGGTAAGTGCTGAGGACCTGCTGCTCGCTATTTATTTGTTTTAGAACAGTAACAATGGCAACATTTCCAGCCAGCACTTACGACTCCTGCTGGGATAGCTGGGTTTTTTTTCTCAGTGGAATCAAACAGTTCAAGGCTCTTCCCCTCAAGTTTACAGAATATCTCTGTAAATGCAAATCATCAAATTCCTGCTGATCATTCAGATGTTGCTGTTAAAATACATGGTCATATATACACATATGAGTGTTTATATATACATAAATATATAAATGGATATATATAAGCACTATTCATATGTTAGAAAAGTACATAAATATGTCTATGTGTGTTTGAATATACACATGCAATGAAAGAAAACAGATCCTGGTGTTGGAGATATTGAAAAGTCATCTGAACATCATCCTGTGCAACTGGTGGACCTGTTTGGGTAGGGGGGTGGATAAGAAGATCCCAGGAGGTCTCTTCCCGTTCCAGACATTCAGTGGTCCTGCAATTCTATTTTTCTACGTCAAAGCAATTATTCAAGTTGGTTGTCTTCTAATGGCATCCATCTCTGGAGCATATGAGCAATTTAGCAGCATGTTTATCCAGTTCCTGAGGTCCCAGAGGTTTTTCTTTATATTTCTTTGTTTTTCCTTTTGGGACCTGCTGTGAAAAGTTCATTGTTTTACTGTCAGCAGTTCAGTATGCTCCAGGCTGAACACTGAGGCCAATGACAAAAGTTGAATATTCCTACAGTCAACAACTTCATGGAAGATTTTTAATCTCTAATGTAAAATGTTTCTAACTGCTTTGCCCAGAAGGACAGATTCCGCAAACATAAATTTTACAAAAAAAAGGCTTTCTTCCACTCAGTGGTGAGCTTTTCTTCCTTACAGCTGTCTCTAGGTTAAAATTAGATGGAAGAGAAAACTTTTCTAAGCTTGTCATGAGAAATGTTGTATCCCAAGTTACTGAGAAATATTAATGAGTGTACTAATGGATAGAATTAGGAGCTTTAATGACTTACATTCAGCTGCCCGGAGCCTTACAATCTATGAAGGACTGAAGGAAGGCTCCCAGAGGGTCTCATGATGTGCTGATTCTCAAATCAATCCTTGGATCAGTTTCCTGGGAGTGCTCACAGACTTAGTAGTTTCAGGCACCAATTCAAGAAAATTGTCTTATTCACTATCTGCCATTGCAGATACTCCAGAGTTCTCAGCACCCAGCAACTAAAACAGGGAAAGCTGCTGATTTCTAACAAATTTGCAATGTGCTTAATATATGCATAGGTTTTAAAACCCTTGGATTAGGCCATAAACCGTACAGCTTTCCATAGTTTGACCATTTTTGGGACTGGGTTGCACAGTTCTAAATCTGGTATATTATGCCTCATAACCAAATGAATTCCAGATTCTTGCTGTTCCAGCTAGGAAGAGATTTTAGGTTGATTTGGGAGCTTTATTGCACAAACTCTATTTTGTGTCTACTTGAAGACAATTTCAGTTTTAGTTGTTTTGTAGGCCTCAAATAAGATAAATAGTTGACATTATTTACTATTGACTTTTTTCTTAATTTTATTGCCCTCTGGCAGTAAATGCATTTTGTTTAACCACAGCAAAGCCCCAGAGACTCCACTGCAAGATCCCTGAAACCTCCAGCAAAGAGGAATGGTCCATCTTCTTTACCTCTAGAGCAGGGTCCAGCATTACAGTGGAGAAGAAAAAATGACACTTTGCATTTTTAGGAGATTTTCACGTTTCATCTTGAAACCCCATTGTTCTCTGCCACAACAAAAGAATGTCTTGAGTTCCTCCAAAAGCAGAAGCCTGGTAGGATACTTGAAGGGAGAAAATGAGGTAGTCCAAATTGTGGTCTTGCAGTGAGTGTCAAGAAAGAAATCACACAGCTGAGAGGAAAGCAAGGTAATCTTTATGTGGTTGAAAGGATAAGCCTGGCGCCGACTGCCAGAGAAAAGTACAATCAGTGGCACCACCGGCCTATGGAAATGGAGAAATTATTTTCATAATGCTGCATAATGATAAAAGACTGGCTGGATTTGCTGCTTGTGGTTTCTTATACTGAGGAACATAAGATATGCCTCGATGTTTTCAGCACTTCAGACAGAAGTCCAGGTCGTGGCAGACAACAACTGAGCTAATTATGAGGAAGGTGTAGGGGAACACAAAAAGAAAGGCCCGTCCCAGCATATCACAGCTTTTCTCACTCAGGAGTTCTTGTGACATGAAGAAGGTGGAAGAAGCAAATTTTTCTCCCTCAAGTCTGGTCCCTGAGATGGCAGTCCCATTAGAGGGCTATGGTACCCCTCAGCCACACTCCACTGCTTTGCTAAAGCACTTTCTGCAGCAAAATAAAGACAGAATTCACTATGGGAAGCTGCCAGCATGCAGCCATTACTGCAGGTTTGCTTTCTGATTCCTAAAGACCAGAGTTTCACAGCCTCTAGGAGGGTCAGCAGAAAGCTGAGCCCCAACATTTCCTCTATTCCTGCTCCGTATCTATAGAGACACTGGATGAATTCCCTGCAGCTTCACTCCTCTGAAATCCACCCATGATGGAGAAGGTGCTCTCAGTTAACTTTTCAATCAGCAGTTCAAATCTCTTTATCTTTCTCCAAGCCTTGTGATATCTGCTGCTATATACTATCAAAGAACCAATTCTGAAGGCTTGTACTGAGGTAAAAATCTCTCTGAATTATTCTCTCTTTCCCAAGATGAGGCATTTAATATTTTCCTTTTCTCCCCAAAGGCAGTAAAGATGAGGGAACAGTGACATGTAAAATGAAAACAAAAATACAGGGGGATGGATGGATGCATTATTTCCATGAAGTGGAATTAGCTTGGGGTTTTTTCAGATGTTCACATTGCAGACTGGGGGGATCATCAACAACCACTGCGCTCCTACATGCACAGTCTATACAGATAGTGGTGACTGCACAAAGGCTGGGGGTGCTCACTGACCAGCACATCTCCCTGACTGCTATTTCAGGACATTTAAGACATGGCTGAGCCTGGTTAGGCTGTGCTGCATTTCATTTCAGTGTTGTGTGGTGAGGTTTGCTCTTTTTGTATTCAGTTTCTGACTTCACAGAGATGTCTCTAGTGGAGACCACACTCCCTCTTTACTTCATTTCTGTGGTATTTTATGAGGCAGAATGTAGGCAAGGTAGAAAAGCTGTGACTCAAATCATCTCACAAGTAACATTGCTCTGCCATTGAGGTGACTTTGGCCCATACCAAAGAGCTAACACAGCTCTACACCTCCACTATATCAGCTTAAAAGAGAGTCCTGTGGGCTCCTCATTTCTTTTGAAACTATCCTGTAAGAGATATACAACCACAGAATAAATACAATTTCTGAGAGTGCTTGGTTTTCACTTTGGCACAATCTGTAGATGCTGTGTTCCAAAAACCTCATGGGAATTGAATTATCCCAAGTCCTACTGTCCTGTGCCCCTTCATCTGAATTAGCTGAAATTGGCTAATATACTTGGAAGTATATAAGACATAAATACAAACACACAGAGAATGAAACTGTTCAAACTGTACTGAACCAAGCAGCTGTTGTCCTTCTCA
The DNA here is from genome assembly GCA_013397195.1 of Hylia prasina. NCBI lineage: Eukaryota > Metazoa > Chordata > Aves > Passeriformes > Sylviidae > Hylia > Hylia prasina. The sequence goes on along the minus strand of VYXD01008550.1, from coordinate 273,566 downwards.
AGTTCCTTTTAGTGATTAAGACTGTAATTTTCAAGAGTCAATTAAAGACATTAGGGAAGTCTCTTCGAGAAAATCAGCATCTCCCTCTGTGCTCCCTGAGTGATGCTCAGTGCTTGCCACAACCATCCCATCTGTGAAACATCCTGACATGCAGGTTTATGTGAGAAATGGGTAAGTAGGACCTTTGGATCATGACACAATACAGGATGAATGTGTTAATGTGTTTAATCCAGCTCTTAATGCTATTATTATTAGAGTCTATTTGCACGTATCAACTTCATCTCTCTCAGTCCTTGCCACCTTCCACTGTACTGTTGGCACAAAGTGTCACCTTCCACTGTATTATCCCTGTAGGATCCACCAGGAGACAAAGTATGAAAGTGTGGTATCAAGAGGACAAAAAGAACACCTTAAAAACAAAACAAAACAAAAATTAAAAAAATAAAAAATAAAAAAACACCACGAACCATCTGAAAACTTCTGGTAAGGCCAGAAGCCATTTGGGAGCTGTGAATCCACACTGAAAAAACCTCTTGCCTAGAACTCTGTTCCACTTATCCCAGGCAAACAGTCTTTTCCTATGGGTTTTCCCACTTTTGGTAATCATCTGAATACCATAAAATACAATTAACAGCATGATAAATACCTTTAGTATTTAGAAATTTACTATTTTAGAGCTAACTTTAGTTCAGATGACATGTTTGTCTTTTAGTTCTTTTAAGAATTGGGCGATACAAACTTGTTTCATACTTATTCAATTAGTTGAATTCCACCATGGAACTAGAAAACTAATTGAGCTTAGTGTTAAATATCCCTGCAGTTGCCAAAAAGAGGGCAAGATAAAGAAAATACAACTTCATAAAGCAAAACTTCCCAGCTTCCGTGTCCAAAAAACTTTTTTTCATGGGAGCTAATGGAAAAAAATTCTGTTTGCTCTTCCATAATTGCATAGAATTCACTTAGATTAGGCCAAATAACATGTACCTGGAGGTACCCTTTGGATACCACTTCAGCACTGTTGCCAGTCTTCATGAACTGAAGGATAAAAGGAGCTAAGTTGACTTCTAACCGTTCTGAAATCTCTGGGAAGTGTGGGAGTTTAAACGACAGATGCTTTTGGTTAGAAATACATCATCATCATCATTCATTTCATCAGCTGCAGGAAAAGTGGAAAATTTCATAGAAGCCCAACAGAGATGATAGTTTAATGCTCTAGTAGGATGTGTATTACAAGGCACTGAAAACACAAGCATTGTTTAAACATGGAATGATGAATATGACCTTATCTTACTCATGAAGAGTCAGAACAGCTGCATTCTGATGCCAAACATAAACAAAAGCAAGGCAAGATGTGCAGTGAATAATCTGGATTTGCTTGTCTATTCAGCAGTGGAAAGCAAAGCACAGCAGAGACATCTTAGTTTCCCTCCTCTCCCATATCTATACATAAATATAAAAGAGCACAACCCACATGTGTTTAAACAGACACTCAAAAATGTTTGAACTTCAGGGAAGCTTAAGAGATGTCCTAGAGATTCTCTCAGGGAAAGAAAACTTCAAAGCTCATTTATGCTAAATTGCACGAAACGCCCAGCTTTATATCTTCATTCAAAGCTTTTTCATTCACAGGAGGGTATAACTTGTGAGGGAGATCCACAAATTTCAGAAACACTATAATTTTTCTAGTGATCTCTCTATGTCAATTCTTCAGTATATCCAATACTCTGGCTGACAAACACTTTTTTTTTGGTGGTTTTTTTTTTTTGAGAAAGGACCCTAATTTTGGAAGCAGAAGAGTGACAAGAGGCTCTCCACTGATTGGACAGCTCTTCTACCCCCAAAAAATATATGTTGACTCTAGAGAGTTCTTTATGAAAGAATGAACTGAAAAGCAGGAAGGTCAGTGAGTACAAAATAAACTTCATAGCATTTTAAATATCAAAGGCAACAAGAATGAGCCTTTTAGGAAGGAGGAAAGCAGAAGGAGATAACTCAGATGAATCTGAACATTCTAAGAAATCCTAAAGCAAGAAGAAAAAAAAAATCAAAGGTTTCATCAAGGAACATGCTCAGGTAACAAGGAACAAATAATTTGGAGGGTCTGGGGGGTGGTCTAATGTCCAGACACCAGCTCAGCAGGGCTTTGAGAGATCTCTGAATAAGACAAGAGACATAATCCTTGTCATTTGAGAGACAATTCTGTAAAGAGCCTTGAAGAGAAGAGATATTGACAGGAGATACAGACAGAAATCCTGCCATCAACAAGCATTCCAAGGCAGGAAAATTTCCTCATCAAAATATTCAGAATAGTGCCATAAGCTATGTAAGGGAAGAGACGACAGGCAGCACAGAGTCAAGATTAATGATGAGTCTCTAACCATCTAATTGCAGCTGAATATCTGAGTGCAGCAAATCGCACCAAATATAGTGAATATAATCAAATGCACTTCCCGTGCTGGGAAAATATCTCTCTGGTGCTCCTGTACATGCCTGGTTCCCAGATGAATCAGTCAAATTCCTGTTTCAAGCTTTCAGAGTTGCTGTCTGTATGAGGGTAGTTATTCACAGAATGGCAAAGCTGGGGTTTCTGGGCTCCTGCTGCCAGGCTGATCCATGACTGCGGTGTTAGGCAGGATCAGAAGCCCCAGTGTGGGCTTTTTCAGCAAAAGTTTTTCCGGTACTGTTTTCTCCAGCAATCTGATCATCACCATGAATCCCTCTCTCCCTCTGTGCCACCAAAACACAAGATATGGTCCTGGAAATGACCCACAAATAACCTGGAAATGACTCTATAAATGCTGCCCCTCATTTGGGGGGAGTGAATGGCAACACTGACATTGCTCTGGGAAGAGACAAAGCTCACACATTCTGACTGCTGATCCCTACATACTGTAGCAAATTAAACTTGACATGCACTCCTATAAATCCAGTCTGGCAGTGGAAGAGCCGCATCCAAAGCTCTTGAGAAATACAATATAAAATAAATAATACAATATAGAAAGCTGAAGATCTGTAGCTCACCTGGAGGAGGAGGAGGAGGATGGGATGGGACAGGACCTCTGCTGCCATCTTCTCTCAAAAGAAGGAAAGAAACTTCCCTATTGCACAATTCAAGGAGTATCAGTAGAGTTACATGCAGCTTTATCTCCAGGGTAGCCTTTGGCTTTGGGAACAAAACTGGCAAGAAACCATAATTTTATTGCCACAGTTTGCAACAAAGTGGTGAATGCTAAATTATGCCTGTTCACATTCAGGTGCCAAGAGAGTGTTTTAGGTACAATACCTGTCTGTCATTTTCTAGGGAGCTAAGAAAAATAGATGTACTGGCAGTTACTTCTTTTGTGCAAATATTGTCACTTGTGTTTCCCTGATATCCAAAGCATTTTAGAGCCATGCAATGGTTAGATTTATTCTAGAGGTATTCTGTCTACACTGGGTACACTTCTAAGGTGCTTCAACACTTGAATTCAGATCTTCAGCAAGACTCACCATACGCTGGATGACCAAGGGAATATTATATTCAGTTCTTAATGCACATCTAAGGAGACTGTTGGCAATAATCTTTGTTTTGACCCACGTGCAGATCTAATTAGGTAGCCCTAATTATTGAAGAACCATAGCTCCTCTCTTATAAAAAGCAAGAAACACTGAATTCTTTTCAGTTCCTCCTTAATTCACATTTGTCAATGTTATGGACCACCCTCAGAAAAATTACTGCAAGACAAATATACACAGATACAGTGATTTTATTTGCTACTGCACTATTTTATGAGTGTGTACTGCAGAGCCTAACTTCAAGGCAAGAAGACTTATGATGTAATTACTTTGGTATATTGTTGTACAATTTGCAACTAATGGAAAAGAAATTTACTGGCTACACTTCAGCTGTCAGAAGGTCTGTCTGCAGAATAAGAGTGGAGGGAATATGTGCTTCTCCCTGTGAGTGGAAATGTTAAATGACAGGCATTGCTTAACCTGATCGAACATTTTAAACCTGCTCAGCTACCCATATCACAATAAGCAAATTTTCCTGCAAAGAAAATTAATTATTTTTCATAAGGAAACAGAAGCATGTGATTTCAAGAAGCAAATAAAAAACTGCGCAGCAGACCCATCCCAGGAGAGTCAAGCCCAGTCAATCAACTTTCTAGCCAAGTGTGAAAATTAAGAATTCCATGTCCTTTTTAATTGCTTTAATTGGTGGTGTTTCCCAGTGGACTTTCATGTTTCACTTAGCCTTTTTTCCCCCAAGTTGAAAAAAATGCATCTGATTAATAATCATGTAATTGGATTTCCAGTTCAATGTTTAATGTCTAACATCCCGTAATTAGGAGGAGCAAAAGCAGAGACTTGTCTTCACTTTTGACATAAGATCTTTTTGATGGAGAAAAAATCATTCATATCAAATGTTTTGCAACTTACATTTCTTAGCAGCTTGCCAAATCTGTTCCAGTGAGATGCCTGGTAGTAAACATCCCTTTCATTAGAAACACAGAAATTGGAGGCATGAAATTGAGTGGAGGAGGATAGAAGAGTTCCGTCGCAGTTTTCACTGGCCCTAATACTCAATTTAGAAGGAACCCAAACTCAAGTCCCTTGGAAATAAAATCAAAGTTTCCTGGTGCAGCAGAGATGAAAAAGCTGATGCAATCTGATGGGTGTCTAAGCCTAAAGTGAATTTAGCCTATATCAAATTGCAGTGAATGTGAAAATTTTTGTTTGATCATTATATTTGGGACACTTGCATGCTCTCTGAAGCAGAGAGGCAGCTGTGGCTCTATCTCTTCCTTTCCCCATTTTCTACCCTTTGTTCACTACAACTACCATTGTTTGGAGAATTCTGATTAATAGTTCTGGATTCCTGTTATAGAGATAGTAATATAACATGTCTGCATCATAAAATTTCCCTTTACACAATTAGAATTAGAGCCATTAAAAAAAATTAAAATACTTTGTTCCTTATAGAAAATGCAATGAAACCAAGGAAAACTTGAAATGAAAATAAACCAGGCTGCCATCCAACATCATGCATAGTGGGCAGGTCTTCATATCCTCAACTCCAGCCTATTTCCTGGCCAATTTAATGTAATTATGAGGCTATGAAGCCCCATAACCATGTCCATATCAGAAGGAACCATGCCAAAGTTTCCAGTCCCAAATACTTCAAAAGAGCCTTTCAAGTCCCTTTAAACAGTCAGCTATCATCTCATCTCAAGTTCAGCTAATGGGAGCTGAAAACAGTGAGGTGCTGCCGTGTTTCGAACTGAAGTGTAATGGTGATGATCTGCTCCTTGATAAAGTCCTCACCCTACCCACCAGGTTTCAGTTAGGACCCTTCAAAAGGCAGTGAAGTGTTTACCTTGACTTCTTATTTCTTGTTCATCGCCCTGCAAGTTTTTGGTCTCTTCCCATGTGCGAACTATCCACCAGCAATCCTCTGCCCATGCCCTGAGCTGATGGACACACCTACACAGGAACAGAGGCGCTCCAAAATGACTCAGTAAGGAATTCAGTCAAGAACTCACAGGTAAAATAAACTAATGCCTGGTAATAATCATAACAATAAAAATGATAATAATAACAAAATGTCTTTTTATTGACTCTGGGCACATATTCTGTATTCCCTTAGAACATCCTGAAGGCACATTTAACTGAGATACACAGAGGTGACTGTACTTCTCCAACTTCTTGCCTCCTCCCAGTGTGAATTCAACTTCAAGGCATATTTCTGGAGCAGAATTATAGTTCATTCAGCAGAAATCAAGGCAGTACAAAGGTACCTTACCCTGCAGTATGAGATATGTGGATATTTAAGCATCTTTCAGTGTGCACAGCACATTGCAGGCATAGGGCAGCCTGTGACCTGAGACAGTCCAAAGCCCAAAGGACATCCTGTTCTCTCATGCTTGGTCCTTTTCCTCTGCTCCTGTGGGGCTCTAGGGTGCCCAGAACATTGGCCTTCAAGGTCACATCTGCCAGCATATCCCTCTGATCACTACTGTAACACAAACCAAAATAAGTAATTTAACCTCTCCCTTGACTGATTTTTCCTTTTGCATAAAAAAGGCAATGGTATTGATGTCTCTTCCAGAATAATGAAAAAAAACCTCCCACTCAAATGCTTATGCAAAAAAAAGGGAGTAAAATGGAAGCTATTCAATAGAAAAGAAACTCTCATTATGTAAGTAAAAGGCAACCAAAAATTACAGGACCCTATTGGAAAAGGCTTGAAACAGAAAAGCCAAATCATTTCTTACCCATAACAGTCTTAACAATAGCTATGGAGAAAGAATTTATGAACTAATTATGTCTCCATAGCTCTATAAACCTGAGACAAGCATTGACTAACATATTAACTTGGTAGGGATTGGATTTTTGATGTGGACACCAAGATATGGTCACACTGTTCAGCAGCCAGGCCTGTGAGACTATTGTGTGCTGCTTTTCCCTGAGTTAGCTCCCACCTCTGTGCTTGGTTGGGTTTGGGGGAGGAACTGTTTCTTTTTCATGCTCCACTGAGCTGGAGACAAAGAAATTACAAATTAAGTTACACCCTCCCAAAGGGTTACTTTTTTAAAAACTGCAAATTGGCTGTGAGGCAGCCTTATATGTGTAGTCTTCTCTGCTTCCTATGAATTGAAATATGGCTTTTAAGAATAATGTGAGTTTGGGGGTGAGTAGATTTAATAATCTTGCCCTGATGAAATTATTTACATGACATTAGTCCATTCCTGAGCATTATACTAACAAGCAGTGTGCAAAACAGGGAATATCTATGTATGACATATTGACCTGAATGCCAAATACCTGAGATTTCTGCATTAACAGGCTGATGGGTACTATTACAGCAATTATGTCAAATAAACCAAAGATGACTTTGAAGGTCTGCCTACATAATGAGAGCCAGTAACAAAATCATTGATGAGTCTGCAGCTGTGCGGAAGCTTATTCTGTATTAAACACCTCATATACTTTTATTTCGGTATGGCTTGTAGGATCTCCAATACCAAAAAGTTCTGCTTCTCCCACGAGGCAGAGCACTCTGGCTGGTATAAATGGGAAGGCAAGAAAGGAGGAAACTGTCCTTGGCTGTGGTCTTCATGCTGATGTAGATTCTGAGCCAGATCTCAGGGGTACACTTTGATGACCCCATTTGCCCACACTTGTCATTTACAAGTTTCCACATCTACACAGTGAAAAGGTCCACAAAACTTTTTCATATCTGCTCCCTCCTGGATTAACCTGGGCTGTAATACTCAGAGAGGGCATTTTCTACCTCAGGAGAGGAAACAGCTGTCCTGGCTTCTTCTCACGAGCAGGCTGCCCGGGAAGCCAGCACAGCCCTTGTACAAACTCCGTGAGATGAACCCTGGGGAGATGAACAGTTAATAAATCTCCTGACCAGAATGGCTGTATCTCTTTAATGCAGCTGTGCCCACCAGATAACACTGTGCTCCAGGAGGAGCAGCTTTTTTCTGCCCCATATCTGATCCAAGCTGACTTACCAGAATTGGTCTGACTCACATGTACCCACCAGCCTGCTCTCCTGCAGCAGCAAGGGACGAACACAGAGCTTCCCTCAGAAGTGTGTTGGTGGGATTGGAACCATTTCAAAAATATTGGGGTGCAAGAGACTGACCATGTACTTTATCATCCTACATGCAACTGTATTTTCATTTTCTGTCAATTATTCAATCCAGTAGCCCCAGGGCAGCATACAGACTCTTTCCATGAAATTCAGGTTTCCTACTGGATTACTGTAGCTTTACAAACAAAATCTGCCAACCAAAAATTAGCACGTTAATCCTGGTTTTATTATTAATTTGCTTTCCAGATTGCAATACTGAAGGCCATGCTGTTGCCTTTCTGTTTTATCTGTCCACAGTGAGTCTGAAGTTAGCAAATATGATGTCCATCTATAAGAAGGTTGGAAGGAGGATTCAGAGAACTACAGACTTGTGAGTCTGACTTCAGCCCCAGGGAAGGATATGGAACAGATTATCTTGTCTGTTTAGACTGGATATTAAGAAAACTTCTTCACCAAAGGGCTGTCAAGCATTAGAACAGGCTGCCCAGGGAAGTGGTGGAGTCACCAGCCCTGGAGGTATTTAGAAGACATGTAGATGTGGCACTTAGGACGTGTTTTAATCCTTTACTTCTGTATATCAGGCTCTAGATTCACTTTGTGCTATTCTGCCGTTGTCCAAGTGACACGAATGCTACATTGTTTTCTACATTACCTGTACCCAGGAGAATCTGATACACAGAAGTGTAATTTTAAATCAGGCAAGAGGAATACTTGATTGATATTCATCCCTCCACTTTTGTATGTACATTGCTTCAATTGCAAGTCTGGACATTGCCCAGTGTTACCAGGATCCCTGCAGATTTTCTTTACACATTTAATTGACAGAGACCAGATTCTAACAGAAGAAACAGCAGTATGCCATTTGTCACTCCACAAAGGACTTTGGGAAAGCAAGAGATGTGAACTATATTCCCCAATAATTCAGCAAGACTGCACAATCTGTAACTTCCTGCTCTGTTTCCAACTCACTCCCTCTGATAAATCTATCAACATCCATAAAGAGCTTTGTGATACTTCATATAATGGGGGACACAATACAAAGGGCTCAGTTGCATGTAGCTAGTTTATATCTCCCTTTTTTCTTTTTTTTTTTTTTTTTTTTTAAACACTGGCCTTCCCTCCCTTTTTCCCACTGCTAAAACTTGTTGATATTAACACCACTGATGATCAATGAACCCAGAATGATCTGAATTGGTCATCTCATTCACATACACACAACAGCAAAACCACTCAGCCACCAGCCCATCTTTCCACAACATCCCCAAATCATTCCAGTCCCTCAACACCCAAGCAGAAATTACATTTCCTAATGAAGTGAAGTCTATGACTTGTTTCTGACAAGGTAAAAAACGCCCATGAGTCACCATCTGTTGCACATCACATCTCCCCACATCTCACTAAACCATTCCTTCACATAATTTGGGAAATCTGTCCCAGGTCAAAAGTATCACAAAGCTGGAAGAGAAGCATTAAACTGATTTTCCATGACAATTTAGGTGAAGGTCTGCTGTGGTATATTTGCACGGCACTTTGTGTAGCAGAGCCATGACCTATTTTAATACCAGATATATTGTGATCAAAAAGACAGGTAGCAAGACACAAAATGCTTCTTGGATCCTTTAAGATTTCCAGTCTGGTAACATAATACTACAGGAAACCCCTTTTCCTTCTGTTGGTTCTGTTGGTACATCATACCTCTAATTATGGTGTCAATAACTGATATGACACAAATTCACAAGAAAATAAGAAAGAGAATTTGCCGAATGCCTCTTTTCTCCAACCTTGTTCAGATGCTATTGCTCTCTCTGATTTCTTCTTTACCTTTATATAATACATCCCAGTTGATATTAAATTGCAGTTTCTTCAAGACAAAAAGCAAAACCTGTGGCTTTATCTCTGCAGTAGCTACTCAGTCCTACTGCTTTCTTACTCAAGACAGCTCCAAGCAAAGATCCTCCTTCACATTGCCCTGCCATTAGTCCCTATCAAGCAAAGCCCTGTCTGCACTGAGTGACCAGCCCTGAATGCCTCAGAAAAGGTACAAAACTTCCCTAATTGGGTAATAATTCACCTTAGGGAAGTTTGTTCCTAGTGACAGGATGCTAGTGGGCAGCTTAGGCACTCATATGCAGAGCTAATGGAATTAGAGGCTATCTGCAGTGTTTGGGAGGCAGCAGGCAATACAGTGAAGAAGGAAACAATGAGATGATTGAAAAGGATCTTGGACCACAGACACATTTTCTTGTTTTTAAGCAGTCATTCTGTTCCTTACAATAATTCATGCCAAGGTGATCAGAGTCCTCAGAATTTGTATAGCCAGAGATGAGGAGAGTTGTAACATCTACAATCTGAGCACCATAGACCAAGGACATATATTTTAGGTACTTATGTCCCCATAAAAGCTCTTGCTTTTCCCTTCCTGAAGTTGCCATATGCTGCCATCACATGAGCTGACAGCCAAACTAGTTTGGAGAAATAGTCCATCTAACACAACAGGCTGCCACCAGCAGCCTTGAAATTTCCCCAACACACCTTCACAGCCTCTGGTGGTTTTGTCCTGAATGCATATACACTTCCAGACCCAACAACATCTTACGGCAACCAGTCCAACAGCAAAACTCCCCTGAACTTACCACCTTTGCTTGAGGTGATGATAGGCTACTAAGCTAAGGCTTTCAAGGGAAACCCGAAAGGTTCAAATTACACACAAACTATAAAATGAGTAATACGCACTTATGCCTCTTAATGGGATTGCCAGTGGCTGATCTGTTGCACTTTAGACCCCAGGTTTCACAGACAGTTGAATAAAATGTACTTCCCTGGAGTGTAATAACAGCAAAAGAGGACTGACCAGAGGTGAATCCTTTTCATCTAAGTCACTCAGTAACATGCAACTACTCTGTAAACATACCAGTACATGTTGCTTCATCAGTTCCTTCCGAGTTTATCTGCTGTAGAAAAGGTTAAGCATATTGACCAGGTGTTGCCTTTTGTGATATGTTTATTTTATTAGTGCATGTCCTTGAACTAACGCCACATTCCATGTACCTGCCAGATAAGTGACTGAAGGAAGTTGGCATCTGGGACTGAGAACTCAGGGCATGGAGGACGGGAGGGGGACAGGCGCATTTCAGTACTGATAAGGAGTTCCAATTCTCATGCTCATGCAAATGACAGGAACAGAAGTGGCTCACCTGGTAGAGGGCAGATTTGCAAACATCTTCCTATCCCTCCAGTTGTCCACAGCTACTGGCCTCACACAGATTCACTCTCACTTTACTCTGAGGGCTTGGTTTCACAACTCTCCAGCAGAAATTAAAACAGAGATTGAGCAGATCAGGACTTCTGGTTTTGCAGCAATTCACTTCTGTTAGAAGGTGGAGACAGAGACTGCTGGTTCATCTCCTATCTGTCACTAAATGTCTCAGTAGGAAAACAACATTCCCTAACAAGTGCTATGGAATCTGTGGAATGTGTTCTCAGCTCATCTGAATGCTGAGGTTTGATGCTTATTATAAACCGAGCACAGTTAGCACACCGGCATCAGGCCTGTGATCCTGCAGCACCAATAACTCCACAGCTTCTCTCTGGTGTTCCTCTTTTTTCTTCCTCTGCCTCCACGCCATTTTCTTTTCCTTACACTTTCTCAAGCCGTAAAAGGCTGTTTTTAGTATTTCTGTCTACTTTGGTTTTCTTTATCAGTGATTTGCCCTCCTTCTCTCAGTTTTCTTGGCGACTCTCCATTTTCCTTGTGTGAACCAAGAAATTCCTGACAGCTGCACTTCCCATCTTTTGTTTTGCCATCGTCGTCATTTTGTTTGTGTGCATGTACGGAGAGCGTGAGAGGAGCCCAGCCAGCCAAGTGACACGGTTTGAATCCTACAGTAACTGCAGGTGGAGCCAAACACTCCATCCATCCTTCCAGCAGCTGCTTGCCTGGAGAACGGCAGCCACAGTTCGGTGGCAAAGAACAAGCCCAGAGCCCCGGGAGCACCTGGGAGAGCCCTGAGCTCCGTGCCTTGACATGCATATTTACCACAGATTTGTTGAAGCCGCACAGCTGCACTTCCCCCTGCGTGGTTTTGCTCTTGCTCTGTGCTGGCTTTTTGCTTTTATAGCAGACAGCTGTGCTCCATGAAGAGACTGGGCAGGATTTAATCAATAAATGTTAGAAAACTGACCGTTTCCCCCCTTATTCACTCTCCAGACTCTCAGCACAGCTTTCCCCCCTACATGCACTGGCTGGTTTTTTCAGTCTGTCTCTCTCCTGCCCTAAGACCTGCACCAGCTGGTGCTGTTGCTGTGACAGGTTCAGATGTTCCCCCATATTGACCAGAAATTATAACTGACAGTGCTGCTGAACAAGCAAGAATCATTAGTGATATATATCAATGCTTTTGAATAAGGACAAATACTGAACCCTACAAGCTCTATCCATTACCTCTGAAACATCTCTCTGTTTATGACTCAGCATCTGGTAGTCAGCTGAATCCAAACTTTATAGTATTGCATTAAAGCCATCTTCAGAGTGATTTCTTCATGTTCCTAAAACTGTACAAAACCACAGATACAGTCAAGTAAAATATGCAATAATTCATAGTTATCACAGCAACAGTGGTAAAATATGTGTTTCCTGCTTGGTTTTTTGTTTGTTTGTTTGTTTGTTTTGATTAAGAAAATTATTCACATGGCATCAGATGTTTGGAAGTAAATCCATCTTGTGGTTTGTTGATTAGAACAATATACTCTAGACTATTAAGAGAGATAACTCAGAGCTGAAAGGCTCTGCCAGTTACTTCCTATAGGAAGATGATAAGACTCTACATGCATTTGCTACCCTGAAATTTGATGCTGCCTATCCATAAACATTTCCAACACGAAAGCACTTAAACATATGGTTAATTTTAAGCAGATAAGGAGTGACAAAAAATTCAAACTGAGTACTTCTGACCTGGAACATAAACTGGATGAGTTGCTGAAAACCCTCAAAAAAGCGCAGTGGCCAACATATCTCAGAGATCTGGTTGGGAAGTTTTATATAGATTACTTTTTTTCTCATCCTCTAATATTACACTAATATTTTGTCTCTATCATTAGCACATGCATGTGACCCCCCAAGCACTACAGTGTCTCTCTTGAGGAATGGCTGTATTTCAGCTGTCTCTGCATAGCTTGTCAATTTTGGTATTACTCTAGAGCTCCTGGTAAAGCTGTTCCATAACGGTGTGATCTTGTAAATAATCCATTATAAATTATTCTTTGTCTGCACACAGATAAGCAAATGTCTCACACCTTGCAGATGTTGTTAGCTGAGGTGAAAAATCACCAGCTGGCTGTTGGTTTTAGCAGAACAATCAGCACAAAGTACCAAAAGGTGGCTGTGTCTCTGCCCTACTGCGTGGCGTGATCAGCTCGAGGCTGATGCATTTTTTAGGTATGTCCTTTGTTTAGCAAAACGAGACAGTTGAGGACAGGATGCAGTCCTAGAGGCATGGTGAGCAGGTCACATCTATCTTGTTCATCCATTTTTCCAGCTTCTGGGAGATCCACTGGAACACAGTATCACCAGAAAGATACGTGTTTTATAAATAAGCAATGACAGGCAAGAAGCAATTGAATTAGATCCCCAAAGCTTTACTAAGACAGATGATCCTTGAGAGCCCAGCTAGGATATTAAACATAGTGAAAGTATAATTCTTAATTTCTAGGCATCTGTGAGAATAATTACCATTCTTTTGGGAGCATTGTAGTGACTGTAGCTGGTGGATGTCTAAATGAGACAATATTTCCTTTTGATATTGCATCATTAAGATAACTGATTCCTATACCCAGACATATACCCAGTTTCATATAACTCTTTCCTCCCTTTTCTTAATGTGTGCAACTGTGAAAGAGGGGCACTGTGGGGACTTAGTGGCTGTATCTCTATATGAGTCTGAACTGTGACATGGCAGACTTGGGGCATTTATTGATTTTAATTTCTTATATTTGGGATTTATCTTCTCAGCTTTACTTAACAGCTGAGAATTCTCACAATGTTGATACTGAAGGCTGGCCACCCAAGGACAAATTTCAGATCCTCATTTCTCCACCTGTGTACTTATTTTTCTGCTCCTGAATGGATACCAGCTGCCAGGCTTTGATCCAGACTTTGATCAAGAGTGGCTGATGGGTACACTCTGTGAGAGAGCATTCCTCTCTCTCAGCCTTCATAACCAAAGCTGAGAGTATCAGGGGACCTTAAGTGGATTTCCAACAGTATCAGAGGGAAAGATCAGGCATTCCCTTTGAAGGTCCTTTGTTATTGAAATCTAGATTATGAGCTCAGATTTGGCTTGAAAACAAGGCACACAGTACTTTTAGGGGGTAAAGGGGTCTGCAAGGCAGGGGCTGATAGCTGTAGGTGCCAAGATGTTTCTTTTTCCCAGGAATACAGTCAAAATGGTCCTGAAAGCAAAGATAGAACACCTAGTGAGAAATCTCCTTTCCAGGCTGTTGCCTAGAACCACCATCCTGCTTTGCAGTAGTGAGGAAAAGTTTAGAGTTTTTGGTTTAAACCAGACTCAGCAATTCTCAGGCCATTTCAGTACAGGAAGGAGTTTTGAGTTAGGTTGATTTCCTCACTGGACCATTTAAGAACCAAGCTAATAAGGAGCTTTATGACTGAGAAATCATGTGACAATGTAAGTAAAGAGATATGAAACAATAGATGGAGCATGTCTGTCATCCTCAGAAGAGGTGTTGCTTCCTGTGGATCACTGAACTTTGGTGCCAGAAGAAGCAATACCTGTCAATGATTTGTGGTTCCCCTTACTCACTTAACTGTTCCTTTTCCCATGGCACCATTTTTATCTTCTTCAACTTCCTTGCCATCTATGAGAAAAGTATTTGTGCCCTATCATGCATTCCGGCACTCAGAGCCATAGCCTGGATATTCCTCCAACCTTAGGTATTGCTGCCAGAGAGAATTAATGGCCATAGGTTGCCAGGGGTAATGAACTCTAATGACTTCTCACTTGAGACTGTCTTGGTTCAGTAACACAGGGATTGATGTAAAATTTTCTTTAAAAGGGATTTTACTTACATGATTCCTCGCCTTCTTTGGTCGCTCCACCCTCCTTTCCCTTCCCTTCTCTCTGCCAGTACTGCCAAGCCTAGCAGACCATTACTGCTTTCTCCGTCTTCTATTTTGAGATGGGATCCACACCAGCCAGCCACAGGGCAGGGCTCTGCCCAAAGCCTTTTCCAGTTCTCCTGCATGCAAAGGGCCAGCACACAGTCATGCCCATTATGGTGCTACAGTGGCCTCATTCATGGACTCACTTCTTCCTGCTGTGAGATTGCCTTGCCCCAGCGCTGTTTTCCTTGGCACAATCCATGAGACAAGAAAGAATTTGTACATCAAAATTGCTCCATCTCTGGGAAACATTTCCCCATGCACACGTCCTAGCAAGAGATATACTGCATCCGTAATCGCCCTCAACACTCGGAATGTGGTGACGTCTCCACATTTCTTGACCAAACATAGTCTTTGCCTTGCCCAAGGATGGAATAGGCTCTACCAGCATTGCCCTATGGTCCTTTATCTCCTGCATTCGTCATGCTCATTTTATGTGTTTGGAGGAAGGTCGTGTTTGCTGCTGCCTGACAAAGGAGACTTGCTGTATTTGTGGTATTTCTGCTCTTCTTTCAGCTTTTTAGGCAGCATCAAGTCACAGTTCTGCTTTGTGGTTCTCTTCTCCCCAATGCTTCTGGTCTCATGGAAGTCTTTTCTAAAATTCATGAATGCTCATTGCCAGCTGACCCATAAGAGGCTCAGTGCTCCAGCTTTCCTTTCTTCTGGGACAATTTAAGTGAGGACAAGCCACTGTTTTATCTGATGATAGGAAATGCACAGGGGTAGAGTTCTACCACACAGCACTGAAGCCTGGATGCCACAACAGCTGAGACCAGTGTCACAGTAAATCTGTTGTCAGAGGTGCCAGAGTGAACTCTTTGTACAGTAGCTTCAGATTAATCCTGGTATTAGTGAGTCCTGAAAACAACCACAGAAGGTTTCAATCAATCAAAGCACAAACAGTTCTCACCGAGGGTGGGAGGGGAAGTGATAAGGGTGATTTCATCCCTTCATGTCTAATGCAGGCTATGACAGATGGGGGAACCACGGAGCATACAAATAAAATGGGATATGAAGGAGAGCCTTCACGGTGGGAACATCTGACTGCTGAGTTATCCTTCATCCCAGGTGCCTCTTGGGCGCTTGAACAGGAGTTACTTCATTTGCAGTCATGAGCACACACAGTTCCTCCCACAAACTGGTGCTGCACTGGCTCCTGTCCAGCTCAGTGCTGATCACACACAGTGCTTTTCCTTGGGTAAAGCTACTTCAGGTGTCCCAACACTTACAAGTGAGATTCCTATTTCCAGCACCAGACTGGACACGTTCACTGCCCACGGCTCTCTTACACCTCTGTGCCTACAGCAAATAGACCCTGCTGGTTAACACAGATGCAAACTACCCTTTTGGCACTGTGATTAGTAAAATCAGAATTAAGAAACAAGAGCTTTCACATTTTTCCTTTTTTCCCTACTCCACGAATAAAATCTATAGATATAAAATATGAATAAATCTATGGAGGGTGTTTGGTAAAATATTAATAAATCTATGAAATTATGGATTTATTAATGATAAGGGGTTTTTTGGTTTCTTCTGAAAACTGTAGCTCATCTTGAGTTTTGGATGAACATATTCATTGCACCTACCAGATTAAGATTTGTCCCTGCTGATTTTCTAAAGGGGTAACTGAGCCCTTTAGCAGCCCCATGGCAGCCTGGCTAAATTGCTTATTGTGCTAACTAAATTAGTTATGGTTAGTTTGATAAATCTCCACTACATCATGCAATATAGATAAAACTCAAGACAATGGAGCAGTAGTACCCTTTAATAACTTGAATCAGATTGTAGGTGGGTTCATGAGCTGCAGTCCAGGAGAAGCAGTTTGCTCCAGGCATCTGCAGAGAGATGAAGGTTGAGTATGAGAATAGAGGTAAATAACTCGGAAAGAGTTTTTACAGGGGCTTCAGACAGAAGGAAAAGAAAGGTTTGGTGGCACAGAAGATGTACAAGTGAGAAAAAAGAGAAAACAACCACTGTCAGGAACATTTCCACAGCCCAGCAGTCAGCATCAAATCCCAGTCCCTTTTTCTGTGCTCTTGAGACACTCCTAAAAAAGCAGCAGGAGCTGTGCACTGACAGAGATGTTTCTCTGCCTGGGTCCTGCTGGAGCACACCAAGGGCTGATCCCTGCACAGGGACTAAACCCTGCAACAAGGCTGGGGCAGCCCAGAGGTTGGAGTAGAGGAAATGTCCTACAGGGAAGGCTTTTCCCTGCATCACTGGATCAGACCAGCACTCATGCAGGAGGCATAATTAAAACACAGTGCATTGACAGATAGCTGCTTAATGAAAAAATTAACGAACCAGCTCTGGAAGATACAAATCTAAGGAAAAACAAACAACACACTGGTGCCCAGCCTGACAGTCAGGCTATCACAAAAAAAAATTGGTTTCATTATTTAACCACTGTTTTGTCCTTCCCAACTCTTACTGTGCTGTGCATTTATTCCTTTTTTCAAGCAATTTGCACCCTTGAAGCCCAGTTCCATATGGCTCTGGGGAGAAAATGCTCAGTCCAGGCTCCACCTGCAGTGATAAAAAAATTGTTTCCAGGCAAGGGAGGCAAAAGGTATACATTCCACTTTTCAGGCTACTTACCTGCATCAAAAAAAAAAATCTAGAAGAGAATGATGCAGGAGATGAGCTAAAATTAGAGATGAGAATTAGCACCATCTCACTGGGGAAGGAGATTTCCAGCTAGCCTATGCAAACAAAGCCAGGGGTGACTTCAGCTCATTAACTCAGCATAAACCATCTACCTCTTTTCTGTTGTGCTCTTTTTTCTGCCAGATTAGTGAGCTGAATCAGCATAAAGAGGGTCCTACAGGTGCCAGATCTTGGATAAATGGCAAGATCTTAAATAACTGGAGAGAAAAGCAGCTTAGTGAAGAGTAGGCATCAAGGAGAAGATCTTACCCCATCTGAGGATAATGTTAGTCTGTAAAATTGGTGAGACAGGGGTTGTACTTCAGCACTTCTGTGCACTTTTTTATCTGTACTTACATCTGTGAATTTATAATACAACCAGAATAAAGTAGATGATGAACACAGCACCACCTCTACATAGGAGCATAATATAATCTCTACAATATAATTGGTAGGTGGGTGTGAAAAATGTTGATCAAGGTTATGTCCTGTTCCTGCAGGACCAGTGACATTTGTGAATTGTGCATGGATTCTCCCAGAAGTCTGTTTAACATCTGGTGGGTTGGCTCCAGTTGAGGTACAAGCCATTGCCATTTTCTGCTCCTGTGGTTATGGCCAAGTGTCCTGGACAGAGACCTCCAGCCTTCACAGAGGACACCTGGCCTGCCTTAGCTTAGCAGGACTGTGCTAATCCTGATCTTCTGCTTTCCAAGGGGAATGGCAGAGTCCCCTACAAACACCCTCCCCTACTTACTGTACCTACTGTCAGTAGGAGAGACATGCCTCAAAGGTGCACAAAGGAGATCAGGCTGGCTCTTCAACACCAGCTCTACACTCTCACACTGCCAAGCTGCCCTGGGGCAGGTGCCACAGCCACTTGCATCAGAAACCAAACAGCCTCCTTGGTGCCACTCAGCCCTGGTCATTCAGAAATGAGTCACAGCAGTGGCCATGGCTTCCCCTGTTCCAGAGAGTCCCAGAACACACATTTGTCACTTGCTGACCATATATTCTGGCATTTTCTCTTTTTCCTGGTTTTTGTTTGTTTGTTTTTGTGGGGTTTTTTTTCTTTTTTACAAGATAGTGAAGCTTATCGTGTATCTGGTTAGCTAACATCTTCCTGGTGCCTGTGGGAATTACTATATCCAATGCTTTTAGAGAAGGTATTTGTACTGCTTTTACCTGCCACCCTCCATATCGATCAATTGCTGCTTTCAGGAATTTATTTCTACCATATTGCAAAGATCACCTTACTTCAGATCCACTCTGTCTCCTGGATACGTGTTAGCAGGAGAAGTATGGCTTGTGTTGCATTTTCTTAGACTATTATTCTATATTAAAAGAAGATTAATTATAATGACTTTGCTTAAAATGTCATGGTGCATGAGATGACTCTCAGTTCCCCTAATTTAAAGTACTTAAGGCTCCTCCTCCTGTTGTGTCCTGTGTTTGCATTATTTATATTTTTTTCCTTCAGTAATTTTTCCCTCTGCGAAATCTGCTGGGTAACAGCCCTGGAGCCTGCAGGCTCACATCTGCAACCAGCTGTCCCTCACCAGTACTCTGAGTGTCCCCTGGGAAGGGTGACTGCCAAAGGAGCAGCCTCCTGCAGGAAAGCAAGGAGCTCTCTCCAGGTCCCCACCCCTGCCAGGCTTGGGCAGAGACACACAGGCAACTCAGCACAGGGAGAGAAATTCAAAATGAACCCTCTGCCAGGTAAAACGTTATAAAGAGTAAATAATTAACAGTCTGCTCTCAAATATAAGAGAGTGAAGAATGCTTGTTTATAATCTCATCTGGTACAGAAACTATATAATATATAGTGTTACACTGCATGATATATAGGATATTTCAGTGGGGTTTAAGTGTCTGGAAACAAAGCTTCAAAAGAAGAACTGTTTTCCAGCACTTTATGATGAGGCACATTCTTCCCTTACAAGGTCCCCACACCTAAAATCCAAATACTGATTAAAAAGTACGGTAAAATTAATTCAAACCTTCTGCTTTTTTCTGCATTCTCACACCGAAGTTTATAAGCTTCTGCTCATCCTTGTTTTACAAAATAATAAAAATTTGAAAGTCACCTAAGCACAGTCATTATTGCTTGGCTGCTTGCCGTTTTAGACAGAAATCTGTTCAGAAGGGAAGACTGGAGCATTGCAGTCACACTAGCAGGAGATATTTGTCCATGGTGAAGTCCTCCCTGACGACAACAGCAATACATCACTGGTAAATTTAATCTGTGGCATCACCAGTTTGACACTCCCAGCAGAGACACACCTGCAGAGAGTTCCCAGGGACTCAGCACTGAGCCAGCTCGTCTCCTGCCTCATCCATGGTAGCATGCCCATCAAGGATGAAGTGGGAAGGAAAGCTTTGGAAAATATCACCACATAAATGGAAAAAAAAGGAAAATTCCTAGCTTGGGTTAACTTCAGAAATTTTCCAAGAATCTAGTGTCAGCAAGCTTTCAACTTGATGATAAAAGGAAAAAAAAAAGGAAAAAAAAAAAAAGGCAAAATGAAAAAAAAAACAATATTCCTAGCCAATGGAAAGATATATATATATAAAAAAATTAAAATTCACTGAGATATAGTAGCTTCCAAGTCAGTTACTGCAAATAAAGTGAGTATCCAGGATATGTTATTTGTTTATATTAATGAAGAAAAAAAAAAGTAAATCCAACAAATTGGGAGCATGGTGCAGAGAGAAACTTCCTGGGTCATAAAGTCCAGACTACGAATATCCCAGGCACCACATAATTGACTCGTTTTCATCTGAGTTATCTCTGGTCTCCTAGATTCATGTGGAAAGAATGTAAAACAGGAGATATTAACAATCAGAAAGTAAAAAATGACTGTATCATAAACAAAGCCACACCAGCACTGAGAGCAGCCACAAATATAACAATGTGTAAGGCTCAGACAGGTAAGGCAAAGACTAAAGTGTAATGAAAAGTCTGATTTTTGAAGAAACGTGCTGTGGTCTCAACGCACCTGTACCACGGAGGAGTGGCAGAAGGGCTCCTGGGCAGGGCAGGGAAGGAGGGACCAGGGATGGGGGGGCTGTTTGGTGCCTCAGTCCCACTGTGCACTGGGGTTTCTTCCCCTCCTACCTGATGGTGTGTGTTCTCTCTCCACCCACAGAGTTTCAGCCCATGGTGATGAAATGTTCAGGTTAATATAACCAAAGGTTGACAGGGATGGGAACACAGTTGTGTCCTGCAGGGATAAACCACGCCTCTGGCAAAAGATGTTCAGGGCTGTTGATTCACTGCTTTTACCAAGAGGTTTACCATCCCTGTAGCAGGCATCAGCTTCAGTCCTCTCTTCCCTGTCCTGCAGCATCCACTAAGCTGCAGGGTTGTGTTTCCATTCAGTCTTCTTGCCTCCATCACCTTTAATCACCTCTAATTCACCTCTGTGGAAACTGAGATTTGGGAGCTCCGTTCATCTTGGGTAGAGATGGAAATCAAAGTCTTTATCTTTTGTCAAATTAAAACCTCATGTCTCTTACAGGAAGGGAAGGAAAGGGGAAAACAACAGCAAACTACATGAGGCAGAGGGAATTGATTGCAACCAGCCATATGTAATTGCATTGTGGAGGACATTTAATATTTCAACTTGATCTTTGCTGTATCAGGAGAGCAAAGAAAATCAACATATGAGGAAGAAAGAGGCTGCAATGTCTCTTGATTTGAATTGTAAATGCCTACAAGCAAAACCATGAGGTACTTTCAGACAATCTGTGCTGCTGTTGACTGAATGTATGTGACCCAGACTGCAGGGAGGACCAGAAAGCCACTGCACCTGCTTGGAGACAGCAGTGGCCCTAAGCCATCATGGCAGGTCCCCAGCACAGCAGGTATTTAATCCAATTCTAGTAATGAATTTTTCTCTCCCCTTCACTCCTGGGTAGCTACAAACACACTGGCAAAGGGCTTTCAGACCCCTGCAAGGAGGAAGCAGCTTTGCATCCTACAGTCTTAAATGACCCTACCCTCAAAGGCAGACCTTATAACTCTGACAGGACCAACTTGTCTGTAGCACTTTGGCCACCTACCACAGAAATGCAGCTCCCTGAGGTGGATCAGAGCTGGCTCAAGCTACAGTTTACACCACAGAGGGAATAATTGCCCCAAGAGCTCCATGTGCTCATCCTTTCCGACAGCCTAAAGCTGCCAAACACCTCTCTGTTTGTCCTGATCACTTCCACACTCACTCAGCCAACTGTAATCCAGCTGTACATATTAATAATTGCAAAAGAGGGGGAGATTTACTCATTGCTCCAGGTGATTAATCAGCTAGTCAGGCATAACACCACCCATGCTATTGTAATTGCAGTCAAATAATAATGTTATATGTACTGCAATCATAGCCATCATCAAACACTGGAGGAGCCAGGTAATATAAGCAATGTCATCTATTCACAGTCTCTACAACCTGAAATTATCTAGAATCTGGAACAAATTCTTAAAGACAGCTCATAAGAGCAAGATCTTGGTACAGAGGAAGACTGGAAACAGTCTGAAGTGATGGAAGCCAAAGGAAGAGAGGTTTTTTGGACAGCATGTGGGGACAAGGATGCAAATCCCTTTAAGTTGTGGTTTTCCTGACCTGATGGTACACATGTGCAGACAGGAGCTGGTCAAGAGGTCAGTGCACTACAAAAGGCTGTGACAAGTACTGCCCCACTCCCTGCTGCTGGGACACATTCCCCCAGCCCCAAGCATGCTGCTCATCCCAGGGTGAGGGTGGAAGCCACCCCTCACCATCTAATGTAGAAGAGACAGGCAGGGCCAAACTCACCAGCATTCCATGCATCCAAAATCTTCTCTCGAGAGTGACCAACACAAAGGTGATCTGGAGAGAGAAGAGAGATTTTTTGGCTGATTACTCCCTTAAAATAAACTGCAGTCTTCCTTTTGTTATCCACTCTGGTTTTGAAGCAGCCTGTGAATAGTCGAGACAGGGAATTTGTTTAAAAGAATTTACCAGCTTTGCATCCTTATTTATAGCTCTTCCTGGTTGGCTGAGTAAATACCCCAGCCATTAGGTTACCTTCTCAGTAATTCTCCATGCACAATCAGTCCTCGCATCTCACTGACCTTGTCACTGAGTTCAGTGAAATGTCTCCGCTAAATTTCTGTTCATTCATTCTCTTCATTCAGATCTCAAACCAAAACCATAAAAATATGACTATTTAGCTCCCAACCCTATTGCTCATCAGCCACAATGTGCATTTTTTTCTCTGTATTCTCCATTTCACACAGGACCAGTACCTCCCCCACTTTCTAAACTAGCAAACTTCTGAGAAGGGATCATAGTCTTGGATCCTGAAACTGGGCTGCAGCAAGGAGCAATTTTCACTGCCTATATATTCATATGAGTAGCCAAAGTATGTTTTTACTAGGGAATGCAGGTGAGGATGCCCCCAGTCCAGATCCTGCATAAACACAGTGACCAGCAGTGATAAGCTCAAAGCCATACACACATACAAACACACAGTAGGCAAGGGCACTCTCTACTCAACTGTCTCAACCCCTCTCAGATGCCAAAGCTGCTTTAAAACACCTTGTGCGCTTACATAAATGTCTTGAACTCATCATAAGTTTGGGCCAAGCACCTGACTTCTGTCTCACCAGTCAAAATAGGCTCAACAAAGAATATTTGGCTATCTGTCAACCTTGTAGCACTACATCTTGCATCTTAGCACTGAAATGAAAAGCCTTGATGATGTAGCCAGAGCCTAGAAAAAAGGATATAATGAAGAAGCAGCATGAGAACTTACAGTCATCATAGCAGGTGTAAAAAAGTGTCTTCTGTGTTGTTATTTTTTTTTTCCAGTATGTATTTTGCCCCAGGCTGGTGGCATTCACTTGTTGAGCAGTTCTTTGGTGGTCTGCGGGAAGCTGATCTGTCTTCTCAGTGGGGCAGTTTTGGTTTGGAACAGATAATTTAAGACAAAGGCTATCAGCCTGTTGTCTGGCTTACAAACAGTGGCTGAGCCTGCTCAAGGCCTGCCTTCCAGTGGAACTGACACAGGGATCTTTTCTCAGTTAAGTAATGAGCTGTATTGATTTTCCTCAAAAAGAAAATTGGACTTTTACAAACAACGCAACAAGCTGCTTGAGTCAGGATGTTGCTGAAGGGATCTTGTGACCACCACAGACTCTGGTGCTTATCATGAAAGAGAGGAAAAAAAGCACCTCAGCAGGTTTTCTCTGCAAGGGTGGGTTACACAGTCAAAAGCAAATCTCCCTCTTAAAACCTTGGACAGGTACCAGACCAACGTACCCTGCAGAGGAAATTGACATTCACTCATTTGAAAAGCATCTGCATGAACAACTTTGTGCTTGTTCTTATGAGTCAAGGCCAAAGACTACACCAGGAGGCCACATCTCTCTCCAGTGTTTTCCCAGTCTCTTCCCAGTCTCATGGAAATGCACCCACTGCTGGCTGGACACCTCAGCAGCAAGGAGCACTGTGCCACTCCATTTAGGCCACCTGGTAGATCACTGCTGTTCATCTGGGCAAAATAACTCCAAGGGCTGAGCCCGTGGCAGCATCTGTCTGCTCTTCCCTGAGCTGCTGAGCATTTTGGACCTTCTAAGGAAGACTTATCACATAGCAGAACACATGGGGTTGTCCTCTTCCTTTACACCAGACTGTTCAGGTCTGACCAGCATAGGTTTAGTTCTTACCTCCTAAAGGTGAAAATTATTAGCTATTATCTCCATTTGAATCTTCAAACTTACAGCATGTTCCTGAAGCTGATCTGCGAGGAGAAGAATATTCAGCCAACTTCTAAACGGTCAGTGGAATACAACTCCTGCCCCAGTAGCTCTCCAAAGGTTCTGTGGCCTGGCACAGAGCACAGAGCTGCACACCCCCAGGACCTGGCTGTGTGCACCAGCTCACTCAGGCTCACCTGGACACCTCTGTCCCCTCATTCTGCTCCCCACTGACCAGGACAGGACACCCATCTCTCTTGCAGTGGGTACCACTCTCTGTGCACCCTTCCACCCAAGCCTGGGCACCCTGATACGCAAAGATGCAAAAGCAAATCCCCTTCCTCTACTGAAAGGGATCATGGCAGAGCATCTGAAATAAACCTAACCATGATGTGACAAACTGGTCTAATGAGGTCAGGCTGCTCCCAGGAACCAAACCCCAGCAGGATTCCCATTGTGCCCCAGCCCTTTGGGGCTGCCACATCCTCACACCAACACCAGTGCCACTTCCAGCCCCCAGCCACGAGCTTGCAGTCCCCCAAGGGGCAACACCAGCACCAAGGCAGGCATGAAGGCAGTGAGGGTATTCCCTGGACATCCCAATCCCAAGGCTTTGCCATGAACTGCAGCCTCAGGCATCCACTGCTTCCAGTGGCCCCAGGAGGCAGCAAGACACCCACACAAAGCAGAAGGCAGCTTCAGCCCTTGCTCTCATGAGGCAACACCCCAAGAGCCTGACTGTGAAATGCCATTGCAGCCAATTGTTCTTTGCAGTTTGACTCAGAGATCACATGACTCCTAGCTCTGTCTTAAATTATGTGCCTTTGGACTCTGAAATTAGGCACTTATGGGCAATAATCTCTCTGAACAGGCATGGACACCTATAGAAACCTACAGAGGAAAAAAAAAAACCTAATCAAAGTTTGCAAAATTAGAAAACTAAAGAAAAAAATCAATAGCACTAAGCTCAGCAGGGAAAAGAAGTGTTAATTTTGTGTTGGTAAATGGGAATTACAAGAAAATGGAAAATACATAAAACGTAAATTCAAAGTCACAAAAAAACCCACAATTAAAAGAAGTAGCTCACACGCTTACCTGGGCCAGAAATTAATGCAATTAAAACCACAAAATAGGCTTTTCTAATATTTTCCTTATCAGTCATTTTTGTGTATTATTTAGTGCATTATAAAATCTGGAGAAATATTAAAATCTCTCCAGTAAACCATGTCTTATTATTTCATTTTAACACATGAAGGGAAGAAAGTTTTACAACATCTCTGGCTTATAAAATGAGATGTTTTCCTTCCTAATGGGATAAATAGAGCTCAGGGCAGCAAGCAAACTAGAAGTAGCTATATCTGACCTAACTTGAAACACAAGAGCTTTGGTGATGTGTGTAAAGAAGATGAGCACCCCATTGGTGATGTGTAAAGAAGATGAGCACCTCGTTGTAGGGATGTGCTCAGGTCCCAGATGTCTGCCTGGCCCAGCTCCTGTGTGGTGCATTTCCCCAGGTACAATTTGCTGTCCCCAACCCTTCTGGCATCACATTGAAGGGAGGGGTGGAAAGGCTGAGGTGATCAACAGCTCAGAGCAAGGCATAAAAATCCTTTCCAAGATTCCCTATTTACAATCCCTCTTCCCTTTAATACAGACTGTGTTGTTTTAATGATGAATGAGCTTCTTTTGACCTGGTTTTAGGAAGTAACAAGGGATCACCAAAGCTCAGGCTAGCAATGCCTTTTGCAGAAGAAAAAATAAATAAATAAAACAGTGACAAATTTTGCTCCTTGACTTAATATGAGATGCTGATGTCACCTAACCAGATTCACACAACACCTGCCCTCCTTCTTAAAAATATATTAAAAGCATCAAAATATCTCCTCTAACCTTGTTATCATCCCTTCAATAAGTCTGCAGAATTAGGCTGAATGTGCTGATTATTTTCCATGTGCATTAATCATGGCTAAATCATGCTAGAGAAGAAAAATGTACAGCCTGCTGTTCCTTCTCAGCATCCTCCTCTCACCCTGCTCTCAGAACAGTCTCAGCCTGGAGGGCATCCTGCCAGTGTGATTAACAATGTGAAGTGGGGAAGGGAAAGAGACGCGAAGCTGAAGGAAAAAGACCTTTCTTTAAAACTTAGACATTGCTTTTGGCTTATGAGAGCAGCAAACCCTTGAGAGCATCACGTACCTGCACCCATGAGCTTCCTCAGCCCACGAAATCCAGACATGATGGACTGCTGTCATCTTCTGCAGTCTCCTGCCAGTCCCCGTCCAGAGCCCCACTCCAAGCTTTCATATCCTAACATTAGACTCATGAGAAATGCCTACCAAGCTTTTCTCTTTTTCTGCTGTGGCTGTGCTTATTAAAATATTCAGTAAAGGTTTAATAAATTATGAACAGCTGTGAATGGTCATCTTATTGCAGTAGAGTTGGGTGGAGCCCACCAGGACA
Organism: Hylia prasina; assembly: GCA_013397195.1. Lineage (NCBI taxonomy): Eukaryota > Metazoa > Chordata > Aves > Passeriformes > Sylviidae > Hylia > Hylia prasina. The sequence continues at coordinate 246,962 of VYXD01008550.1, read as the reverse complement.
AAAGGTAGAAGGAAAGCACATTATTCCCTCCTTGACCAGATTTCTCTCTCCCAGTGTTGCATCTCTGGAGTAAGCATTTTCCTAGAGGTGGCCAGGAGGTTCCCTTCACCATGGGCCAAGAGAAAGTCATTGCTCAGGGTGACTCAGTTTGCCTTAATGCAGACATTTAAACAGGCTGAATCCATTAAGTCCTGGACTGGCTGGTCACTGCGCTGAGGAAGTTCCTAGCCTACCTTTTGGCAAGCACTGGAAGACACATTCACCTGCTTGGGCTGAATTCTGGAGTCAAAGTGAGACTGCATATACCTAATTAGAGCTGTGAATGTCACATTTCAAGCTTGATTTGGCTACCACCTCTCCCTGCAGGGAGGCAGCTTGTGCTACCAAGGAGGGAGAGAAGCACAAGCTCTGATCCTCAGCCTGTAAAGAGGATCCCTGCTGCTGACTCTCCTCCATGGCAGCTGCTGCTGTGTCAGAAGAATGGGTCCTGCCAGGAAGATCCTTCCATTATGGCTTTCTTTTGCCAAAATCCTTGAGGGCATTGTCACTTTAAAAAAATTGCATCCAAAAGAAAGCAGATCCAAAGTGGAGACTACCTGGCAGAAGGAATGGATGACAAGGCCAGGAAGTGAGCAGTTAGTGCTGGGCTCTTTCCAGAGGCACTGTGGTCAGGCCACACATTAATAAATTGTGACAGGCATAAAGATGGGCAAATGTCTGCCTGCAAAGGCAGCTGCTCCATCCACAGATACAGTCACTGAGGAGCTTGAGAGGAGGATTAGTCCGTCTTTGCAGAGCAAGGCTGGAGAGAGGGGATCCAGAATAGGGGAAAGCCAGAGTTCAATTAGAAAGGCTCCAAAGACTGTTGATGCAGCTGGGGATGGAGAAACACATTCAAGTTCCATGTACCAAGGCAAAAGGATTAAGGTGCGTGTCAGAGCACTTAGTGCACAGTGCCTGAGTTTTTCCCAGGCAAGTGCAGAAGTCTCCCCTCCTGCAGTGTCTCAGAGGGACAAAAGCAGATCTTTGCAGAAGGGTTTTTTGCTGCAGGATGTTCTTCCTCTGGCCTGGAAATCCAAATCCCCTAAGTCTTTACACAAGATTCACATTCCATATTACAGCTGTTTCACGCTTATAGCATAATGTTTTGGGTTGCATCCAAAACACGCTGAAAATTTTGTACTGTGAGGTGGATCAGATAGCAGAAGGCATGGACCATGACCTGAAATTTCAGATTTACAATGGTTTTGTTCTCTGGGAACAGCGAGACATACAGCAATCTGCTGTGACAGCAGGTGGCTTGAGGAGTATTTACTGAAAGATGGATTTTCCTCCCCATCATGCCCAGAGCAACACAGTTGGGCAAAACAAAGTGATCACAAAAACTACACATAGTGACAGAACCAAAACATGTCACAAGAAAAACACCGTCTGGTGATGTTTTGGTTTTGAGGGGGGCATCCCTGTTGAGTACTGAAAAGCTCCCATCACTGCCATCAGTCATTCAATCAGTTTCAAAACAGCTCAAAGAAATATTGCAGCTTTGTCCCTGTGATAGTTCAGGCACAGATTGGCCTGAAGTAGCCCCTCTCTTTAGTAGTGAGGACTTGAAGCAATCCAGCTTGCAGGACATGGGATGTTCCAGCTTGCAGGGTCTATTTAAGTCAAATGAAATGTGGTTTTGGGCAAGTCATCTGGGAGGCAAGGCTACCAAGCAAGGGCAAAGAGAGTGCTCTGAGCTTCCTTACTACCCTCAGCCCAAGGGACTTGATATACAACTGTCTGGCCCTCCCTGTGCCACCTGACAGCTCTCTTGGCCTTAGGCATCATGCCAAAGAATTTGTCTAATGGGCTAACAAAGGTGAAAGCAGCCGAGGCCACTACAAAGCCCCTGGGGAAGTAGAGCTGACACCTGCCAACCTTTTCCATTAGATCACCTATTGCTGACTCCTGGTGTGATTTTGGCCTCTCAGCCCCATCATTACATCATCTACATTTCCATACAGACAGAGGCAGATGAATTAAATCCCTTTAAGGAGATCCCAGGGAAAGTTTTCCCTCCAGAGACACACTCTGATTTATACTTAGGCAAGGTCCAGTGCTGCCAATACAAATGCTCCATGGGCTGTTGGTCTCAGTCCTGACCATTGTGTTCTTCACAGACACTGGTCAGGAAGGAGACAGGCAGGCCTTTCCCCAGCTTACACTGCAAAGGTCAGGTGAAGCCATCAGGCAGGGCTGGAGAACTGTGCACTCTGTAGGGTGCATGTCCCCTGTACCCCTGCCTGAGGTGGAGTGCTCTGATCAGTACATTTCAAATAAAGCACACTCACATTCATCAGCTCCAAAGGAAGAAAAAACTTAATGCAAGCTTTTCGTAGAAGGGCCAGAGGACAGCTGGGTGACTGCTTGGAAAGGGCAAAGTTGGAGCAAAGCTTAATATTAGATTAGTGAGAAGTCTATGAAAACACTCCAGAACAGCTTGTATGCTGTCTGAGTTAGTACTGAAGGGTAGCCTGAAGGTTTTCAATCATTTGCAAGGCTTTGGCACTGGCATTGATGTTTGCAACCTGAACTCACATTGAACACAGTGTTCTCAGCTGTTGGTTGATGAAAAAAATCTGCTTGAGATGCTGAGGCAAAGACATGCAAAAAGAAGAGAAACCTACCTTGCTGCTTCTACAAGATTCTCAAAAACAGTGTACCAGAGAGGTAAGGATAGCCAAAAAGGGCCTGCAATAGTTGAACAGAAAGACATCTCTGATGTAGCCTCTCTGCAAGGACAATTCCTTCTTCTACCCCATCCTTTGATATTGCTCCTGCTTCTGCTTAGAAAATTAAAACCACCAGAAGTTAACAGTGGGCTACTCCTTTTCTTGTGAATGCCATTGCTGATGGGAAAGCATGGCCATCTGCATGCCATTCTCCTGATCCTCAGAAACTCTCACATACTCTCAAAAATCCTCCCAGAGGCACGGCTGAAGATGGCTGCCAACACAGCAAAGTGTGAACCTGCAGTCCAGCAGCCTGTGGGCAAATGCTGCTCGTTCACATCCACGTTTCCTTCCAAAGCTCTGCTTTGGGTTCCACTCAGTCTGGTTTCTGCTGTGTCTCTGACAGCCTGCAAGCACATCCCCTGCCTCCAGTGAGAGGTCTCCATCTCTCCTCCTCTGAAATGACAGGCTGCATTAGACCGTTCAGAATCACATTTGGTTCTCATTTTCGAACAGACATCCAAGATATTATTTTTAGAAGAAGCTATACTGGTATTTGCAAAAAATAGCCCTCTTTGCTTTTATCCCAAATGGGGTCTTTTCCAAGCTTCTTTTCCTACTTTAGTCATATCTCTAAAGCTGTTTGCATTAAACAATCCAATTCCAGAAGCACATTAATCAGACTCTCTTTGGGCTCCTCTTGCATGTGCCTTTCTCTGTGTCACGAGGCAAAAATACAATCAGCTCAGCTATCACCTAATTCACTTTCTCAGCAGAGGAAGCCCCAATTTGAGGGCCACGTATGAGTGATAGCAGGTCCATTCAGCATTGGCCTGGTGCCACTGACATCCATGCATCAGGAGGGCAGCCTCCCCAGACCTGTGCCCAGCTGTGGGGAGTCGGCCCTCACCAGTTAGTTCCTCGTATTTAAAAATGCAGATCAAGAGCCTGGTGCAATTCATCAAAAGGAGAGCAGAGCTGCCAGCAAGGGCTGGCTTTCCCAGGTGCTGACCTGCCTGCCTGGCTGTGGTCCTGTGGGGGCCCTCAGAAATCTGCTCTGGAAATGGTTTTCTCTGCTTGGCTATGTCTACAGCTCTGAGAAAACCTGGCAGGATAAGTGAAAAGACATCCCTGATGGGTATGGGGGTTCTGTTGCCTGCTGGCAATGAAACTCAAGGCAATTCAGCAGCACAGAGATAAGCCATAAAAATAAAGACAGGTTTGTTTGGGTTTTCTTCAGCAGATTCCTAGAAAAAGACCTGGACTTAATGAGGTATTGCTGCAGCATCCAGAGGCAAGGCAAGCATGGAGTTCTGAGGTATTGCTGCAGCATCCAGAGGCAAGGCAAGCATGGAGTGCTGGTATCTGCAAACAGACTGCCAGCCAGCCTGCAGCCACAGGAACAAGAGGGCAGAGTGAGGCTGGAAGCCCCACAGTCTGGCTCTTTCCTCAGGGTCTGCAGGTGCCCTCAGGTGATGCTGTGAGCACTGGGGATGCACACACCTCAAGCAAGGACCATCATCATGGGCCTCAGCGACCTTGGAATCCAGGCTCCCTTGCCCACCACCAGCAAATTGTAGAGCTGTCTTTTCCAGGCATCATGGACAGCATGGACTCACAAGCCCACCCAGTCCAGGGATGCCCTTTCTCAGCAGGAAAAGACACCAAAGGACACAGAGAACAATTGCCACCACACCAAACACAAATTCACCATCTCCAACCAGCCTCTGAGAACCACAGCAAGATTTGTAATGGGGAGAGCAAACATGCCCACACAGCATGAGACCCCCTCCCAGAGGTCCTCAGCATCCCTTACCTCCTGCCAAAAAGCTGGCCAGGCACAGCTTCACACCAAGCTGAATGAGATCAGCTTCCTGGTCCTGTTAAGCTTCATCAGCTAGCCCATGCTGAATTATTTAAAGCCATCTTTTATTAATCTACCACAGCTTTTTTCACTCAACCTCTAGCAAGTCACTTAACCACTCTGAATGGGTTGCACTGGCTTCATCCCCATGCAGTGATGCTGGCAGAGGTGAGAGGCACAAGCCATTACTCTGCTACTGCTTGTGAAATATTCCAGCACCCCAAAGTGGTCTGTTGGACAACAAGAGCACTGGATTTACCCTCACTCTTGATGGGAGGTCTTATCTAAACACACGAGTCCTTTTGCTGGGTAATGACAATACTTTTGTTTAGAAAACTCCTGCTAGGATAACGTACATACTTTTAAAACAAGCTCAATGCAGCCAAACCCAAGCAAATTCTGGCTACAGTACTGCCAGTGCCAGCACAGGGGCCAAACACCAGCACTAGAACTTGGGCACTGAAGGAAATGTATCCCCAGCCCTCCTAGTGTCCATCATCACTTGACCCCTGACCCATGACAGGCTCCATGGCTGCAGCTCTAAGCCATCATTGGTTGGACCAAACCAAGGCTCATTTTTTCAGTCTCCACTCACTGGCAGGTGGATATTGACAGCAAGATTCTCTCTAGTTAAGCATTTACCACCAAGGCACCAAGGCCAAGCAACTGATTTCTGACTTGGGGACAGTGGCCCCACTCCTGCTCTGGTGGGGGATACACAGCACCAGCCTGCACAGCTGGTGAGGAATTAGCTGCCCTGCTTCAGGCAAGATGCCATTTTTCAACATTTTCTTCTTCAGGAGCCTAATTAATCTGTATGAAGCAATGCTGTTTTCTTCTCAGTTTGTGTCCACTGCCCTGATAAATGAGAAGCACAGGAGAAAACCCTTCCCCATGAGGCCTCTTTCCCCACTGAAGATGAATGTGGCAGGAGAACAGGGTGACAGCCTGCACTGAAGTGGTACCTGAAGCCCCAGCGGGTCGCGGCTCAATAATCCCAGAGGAAGGAAGACCACGTTCCCACATGGGCTGCCAAACACAAGGATCCAAGAGAAATTTAATTCATATCCACAGATGATACTCCCATGTAACTCTGATCTTTGAACACACTCTAACATTCAGAAGATGTTCTAGCTTTACTGCCCACATAAACATCCACTGGGGCTGCTATCTGGGGGGAAGAGGGATCTAAATATTTAATTTCAGTCTATTTCATCAAATATTTAATCTATTTAATATTAATTAAATATTGGTCTGAATAAACAACAGCTAAAAATTCACCTCTTCCTCCAAACATCTGATAACTGGAAGATGTCAGTCTATGTAATCCCAAGTGAGATGTCAATTAATAAGAGGGGAGGGTCCTGTCTTTATGTTCTCAGTTGCTGGAATTGCTGTGGTGGATTGTTTGCCTCCCATAGCATTTCAGGCTGAATCCTTTTGCAGATTCAAAGACAGTAGCATCATCTGGTTTACACCAACCATTTCCACATCCAGCTTCACTGTGTCTCATTTTCCATGGACTTTATTTGAACACCTCCAAGGTGTGCCCTCATCCCAGTCACTGCTACATCCTCAGCACTGGGAGTCCATGAAGCTAAGGTGATGAAAACAGCTACTGGGCTGAGGGCAAATAAAACCCAGGCTGCTCACGGGTGGACATCACTGGTGTGAATCATTTCCTAGTCCTTGACCACCCTCCTGACACAGCTGCACGTCTCTCACATCACCCAGCAGCATGGTCAGGAGCAGGCATTTCTGGGAACAATGAGCAACAGCTACAATAGGAGCAGGTCATTCCCAGTGCAAAGGTTTAGGCCAATTAACACTGGGCTTTACATGCAGCTGCCACCATTGCATCCGTTGCTACAACCATCTTATTTTACTACAGAAAACCCTGTTTGGACCAAATCCCACCCATACCAGCCAGCACACATTCTCTAATTAGCCCCCACAGAGCCAACAGTGATGAAAGATTGCCCTGCACTGCTTACCTTGCTCTCCTCAGTGCGTGCCCAACTCAGCAGAGCAGCATTTAGCTTTTAGCATTTAGCTTTTCTTCTCCTCCCTGCTGCACTGTTTAAAAGCCATCTCACCAAACACTGACTGGTGTTGATGAAAGCAATTATACTGCTTCTCAAAATGTATCGGATGTATCTTCATTATCCTGAGACAGCAATACCAAAGGCCTAGATGGCAAATCTTTCAAAGCAAGCAAGTCGGGTGATTTCCTTTGAACTGGACATTTTAACTCTTCTGTCCCCACTAAATTTTGAGGCTGGGTTAAAGCCACAAGATATTTGTTTTAAAATAATAAATGCAGGATTACTTTTAACTAACATCTCTGAAGTATAAATATTTGTGTTGTTCCTAGGTTACGGGTCAAACCCATAATGAAGAGGAAAACAGGGAGACTCCACTCCCTTTTCACATTGGCCATGTGGTTGACTGGGGTCGTGCCACTTCTCTATGTTTTGGGTACTCCCTGGAGAAAAGAAGAGCTCAGTGCTGCATTTGGTGTTCCCTGCGGAAGTGTGCCCTGTCTGGGTAACAGCACAGCAGAGACAATGAGCATGGAGAGCTGCTTGTGCCAAGGAAAGGCTGCCTAAAGTAACAGGAACTTCATTCTGGCAAACCCTGTTTGAGGAGCCATGTCAGGTCAAGTATCTGCATCACGGAACCAAGAACAAACTCAGCCTTGCACAGAGAGTACTCACCACTAGATTATCCAGGAACTGTGACTACAGGAATAAGCTGGGAAAGGGGGGCTCCAGCAGGGTGTAAATCAGCATCCCAGCAGCCAAGCTGCCAGTCTGACACACTCAGGGTCCAACCTTGCATGGCTTGGTCTGCAAGAGGAATGTTTGTCCACATTTTTCTACTGCCAAAAGTTATCCTGATAGCAAAAGACCAGAATTCAGCTTTTCACTCTTCAAAAAAGTTCAGTCAAATAAGAAAAGAAGTTTGGGTGCCGTGTCCTAAATATTTATCTCTACATTTATTTCATCTTTTATGTGGAGAATCTTTCAGTAACCCATTAAGGTGTCAAACTTACAATGAATAATTTGCAGCAATGTCACATGCACAGATAAAGAAAAGGCAGCCTTCACCAGAAATTATTTTATCAGAGATGTCCAGCTTGTTCTTCTTTTCTGTGGAGAGCAACTGAAAAACAAACAAGAAAAAAGGCCATGAAGTCATGGTCCAGCAAAGCACAACTGTTTCAGACAGCAACAGAGCAATCTATTCTTCCAAACATTTAAGCAAATGTTTCTCATGTCTGGGAGTGAACCCTGCAGCAGGTCACAGAGCTCTGGAGGACCTCAAGGCTGCTCCTGCAAATGCACTATCCTGGGCTGTGCCCAAACCAGTTTGGGCCAAAGGCTGCAGGCACTGTATGCAGGAAAGCAGGGATGCTCAGGCCAGCTCTTCTCACCTCCTGATAAAACCCATTCACCCCATTACTCTCACACAGACCCAACTGCTGGCTTTTGATTCAAACATGCTTTTGAAAGCCATCCAGAGCATTGCTGACAGGAAACACATGTCAGTGGAATTTCTCCACTAGTGCAAAAGGCACTGCTGGCCCCAGGAAATCCCAGAGCACCTAATGACCCCTGAGCCCCCTGGGAAGGGTCCTCACTCTTCCCTATTCCCTCAAATCTGCTACAGGCCACTCTCAGAGCCGTAGAAGCAAAGCAGGACCTTAGATCCAAGCCAGCAGGGATGCTCTCTCCAAACTTAGCCAGCACGGAACTGCCAAGCACAGTAACAGACTAAGCTAGAGCCAGCTTAAGCAGTGTTGAAGTAGTTTAAGCCAACAAGTTTATATCTTTGTTGATGACACCTGTGCTCAAGTGAGGGAGTTGTCCTCCTGCTCCCTTTTGTGGTCTATCCTCATGTCTCCCTGTTGGATTTGGGTGCCAAGACCCACCTCACACCCCCATACTCCTGGATGTGAGATGGTGTCCTCAATATTTGTGGTCCTCCTTGGGAAATGAGTTCTCAACAGAAATGACCAAGAAGGTCTCCCAAGATGGAAGAATGTTGAATTACCAGCTCAAACATCAGTACCTCCATTCAACACAACAACCCCTGCTCTACAACGACAGGCCTTCTCCTCCTCTGCTTGCATGACCTCCCTCCTGGGACTAGCCATGGTCTGACACAAAAAAGGCATGGATTTCTGTGCCCTCCACAGTCCTGCTCACCATCCCTTCTGCTCAGCCTTGAGGATATCTGGGATTGTGCTGTAGCCTCCCTGCACTGTGTATTCCTGCACTGTGACCCCCCGATGGAATTTCACCTGGACTTCCCAGGGCTCAGACTATGACATTTTCTCTTCCCAGACAGGTTGGGATCTGGTCCTGAGCATTTGTGAGCTGAGTAAGAACCAGTGGCTACTGCAAAGGTTGGGCTGATCCAAATTCTTTCTCTCTTCACTCCATTTCTACAACTTGGGATAAAGCACAGGAATCACAGGTACTACAAACATTTCACAAGTCACAGAGATGTTCCTATAAACCAGCTGCAAAGAGCAGTTAGTACCAGAGATGATGAGAGCTGCAAGTGGAGCTGTCTGCCAGGACACTGGCTATAATAAGGGAGCAATCTCGACAGACTTTGAACTTTTCCAAAGAACAGGGAATGTTAAGAAATAAGGCAAAGAGCTTCAACTGGTGAAAGCTGCACAGGCAGTGGGCCACCACCCAATGCAGAGGGAGCCTTCCCCTGGGCAAAGACATGCAGGGTGGAACTGGGGGTACTTAGAGCACAGGAAGGCTGATGGACATTGTCTGAAATCCACCAAGGATCCTCTGGGTCTGGGAAACTCATTTTGTGTGAGCAGAGTGACTCAGGCCAAGTCCCTCCCTCACTGGAAAGAGGCCCCTCTATGTGACCAGCTGCTTGGCCCCCTGAGAACATGGACCAAAACCCCATAGAAACAAATGAATTCATCAGTAGTTCTGAGGGGATCAGGGACAAGCCCTGGGCAGGCAGCCACAGGTCTCTGCAAGGGCAACCCTGCTGCTCATGCAGCTGTCCCCAGAAGCATTTTAGGACATTTGCTCCACCAGACCAACTCACCTGAGCGCCTCCTGCACATCCCTTGTCTGGCTCCTTTGTGCCCTCCTCAGGGGTCTCCACACAAGGGGTGGCATGTAGGGTCACCCCACAGAGGAAAGTGGCAGAGAAACATCTCCCAGGGCAGAGCTGGCAGTGGCATCTCTGCCTGGTGTTTGCTGGGCCAGCCTGCCTAGCTGCCACCCAGCTGGGGCGACTGGTCCCCCCTCCCTCCCTGCACACCATTCATTAACCTTTCAGCCCCAAAACAAATGGTTATAAAAAACAATCAAGGCTCAATGCATCCCTTAATGCATCATTTGCAAGGGAATGACCTGGAAGCAATGATGGGGAGGGAGTCAGGAGGGGGAAGGGAAAGAACCTCAGTCTCCCAGCCCCAAACCCACCAAAATACTCTACTGTCCACTCTAGAGGTTTGGCAGCAAGGACAACTGACAGGCAGAGGGGTGGAGCAAGTGCAATCAGCGGCTCTGGATCACTTTGTGTCCCAGGAACTGACCCAGAGTCTCCCATGGGATCTGCTTTGGAAAACCCTCCAAGGCTATCAGGTCAGCCAAGACCAGAGTGGAAGCAGGACAGTCTATCCAAACCAAGTTCCTCTGACCTGCAAATGCCACCATGAGGTGAGCAAGATGTTCACCAGGTGCCTCACACCCAGCAGTGATGCTGCCTGCACACCCTGGCCCCCTATCACTTTGCCAAGCACCTCCAGCTGCAAGTGGGGGGCACTGCCAGAGTGGGGCCACTGGACCAGCAGCTCCCACAGGGGGCTCTGGTCATTTGTTTTCTCACCAGCAGCAGTTCCACATTTGGTGGGAGAACGTTCCTCCATCGCCTCCTTCAGGGAGGGTCTTGGCAGCACTGGTGGAAGGGCAAGCAAGCTCTGGCTCCTGGGGGCTGGAAACAAAGGCCCACTCAGATGGACACTCCTGCATCTTTCACAAAACGTTGCCTTCCAGCCTAATTGTTTGCAATCCCATTTGCAAATGATTAAAAACCCTGACAACACCAACTAAAGCCACGCCAGGCAGGGGTCCCCAGCAGTAGTGCCAGGCTGCACTCCCAGGGCGCAAATCACACCCTCAAACCCTACCCTGTTTTCTTTAACAAACACGTGAATGCCCTTACTGTGGCACAAAGAGGGGCGTGGAAATACCCAAGAAATATCAAGGACTCATTTGTTATTATGCCACTGCACAATGAACAGAGCCATTGTTCCTACCTGGGCTAACAATCCCTTGCAGACAGCACGAGTGCTTTTCCCAGTGTGTTCTTCAAAAAATGGTAAGACCAAAGCTATTGGCAGATCAGTGAACACTTCAGAAAATAAAATGCAATGCAATACAATAAAATAAAACAGCTAACATTATTCAGAGGATTTTCACACTTGATCTGTAAACGCTCTTTTATTTAATAAAAATATTCATCCATTATAGCAACTTCTGCTTGTGGTTTGGTTTTGTTTTTACATTAAAGCACAGTTTATTTGCTTTCCTCACCTCTTGAGGATTCAGTTCTGAAAATGCAAGTGAATGTAAACACTGCTCTCCAAGTCCCGAGATGCATCCAGGGATACTTGGAGTTAATTAGAAAGTCAAAAGAGAGAGCAAAATCAACAAAACACTTCCAAAAAGTAAAAACGTATTTTTAAAGTCTCTTCCTGTGTAGCATACAACTCCAGAGAAGGCAAATTCAGTTATACATTCAAGGTATACAAACTTTGCTTTCTCCAAACCATTTCTGTGACTTGTCAGCATTTGATAAAGCTGTTTTCCTAACATTAAAAGACTTGCAGACTCATTTATTTATTGTGACAAATCAAAAGTTTTTCCCGTAAATGTTCTCCAGAAAATTTATTCATGGCACAAGGATGTTAAATTTGTTCTGTCCATTTTTGTTTTGTGTTTGGTTTTTTTAGCACAAAGAACTGAAAGCCATTTCAGGAAAGAGTGTAAAAGCAGTATTAACGCTCTCTCCTGCTCCAATCTCACAATATTTACACTTTAATAAAGAAAAAAGAAGAAAGCTTAATTACACTATAAAATAATGGAGAAACTGGAAGTTAAGTTTCCCATTTCAGAGTTTTGCCTTGTATAAGACTGAAAGAGGGATGCTTCCCTATTTCCTAGGAAAGATGAGACTGGCAGGTTAAAAATTGAACTCTTTCTTAATTGAGAAAGACGAACAGCCACCGTGCACAAACCCCTTCCCCTCTGCAGGTAATCCTGCAAGAGTTATACCACCACAAATCGCCACAGATGAGATAACACGATATGCAGAGCCCTGCTGTTTGCTTTGAAACGTTACCTATTTACAGTTGAGGTGGAGGAAGCAAGTGAGCATCGAACACATTTCAGTGCTGCAGAGTGGTATAATATCAAACAAGATTAACTCGTGGGGAGGTTGGCAGGGTCCCAAGGCTCACGTTGCAAGGGAGACAGTCTCTGTTGCCTGGGACATCCCTGCCTGCACAGCAAAGCCAGCGCTCCGTCGGGCTCTGCTCTCACGAGTAACGAGATGGCAGTTGCCATCTCAGCTGTGTTGTATCACAGGCAACACAGAAATTAAGCAGAAACAGGTATGACATTAAAAAGTAGCAACAAAAATAGCCAGTCTGGTGACGTCTGTGATCCTAAGCTTTATAGCCAAAACAACAACAAACAAAAAAAAAGACAGGAAGTTAGGAATTTTGGTAATTTCATCAAACTGTCAGGTAGACGGATGGCTCTAGTTGTTCAGTGGTTTTGAGTGAGGGGCTTTGCAGGGGGTAGGAAAAGAAAGACTTTTAAGGTATCAAAGATAATTAAAGCATTCACAGTTTCAAAGCTGCTTGCCTTACAAAAATTAAGACATTCAAATTCAAGAATACACTACTGTATTTTACAAGGGGGTCCAAATTCATTACATATACAACAGGGTGAAAAAAAGACACAACAAGATAAAAAAGCCAACACCTCTGGTGTGGCATACTCCCTCTTTGTTGCTCCTCTCGCAGAGCTGCACGATGTTTGCCTTTAAAGAGTCAAACTGAACAGTCATGAGAATATCCACTGAGAGATTCTGGCAAAGGAAAAAAAGAAAAACAAACAAACAAAAAAAAAGAACTAACAAAAATAAACCAAGCAAGTCAAAGGCCATCCTCCCCTGGCAAGCTGAATGCCACGGCTCACACCTCCACTTGCCTGCTGCTCCTCACTGCTGCTGCCAGGTGCTCCCACAGGCTCATCTCAGGTTTTAAAGGCTTCCTGTTCACGAGCTGAAGGAAACCATCCCATGCAAGCACAGCCTGAGAGAGACATACTTTACACTCCTAAAAAGTCTTGATTAGTCCTGCTGGTAACAAAGGGTCCTTCAAACACTCCTTTTCCTCTCTATCCTGCAGAGGATCCTTTTGAAGGCCCGTCTGAAGTCATGGTTGAAAATGGTATAGATGACGGGGTTCAAGGAGCTGTTGCAGTAACCGAACCAGAAGAAGAACTTGAAGAGGGTGTCGGGCACGGAGCAGCTCTCGCAGACGGCCATCAGCGTGTAGGTGAAGAAGAAGGGGAACCAGCAGATGACAAAGACCCCGATCACCACTGCAAGCACAAAGGTGAAGCGTTTCTCCCGGTTCTGCCTGCCTCTCCAGCGGGACCCTTTGGTGTTCCTCTCCTCCTCTGTCTTCCTGGGCAAACTGTCCCCGGGCTTAATTTGGCTCAGCTTAGTCTTGGTCTTTCCTCTCGGTGGTCTCTCTGACTTCTTACACTGGTTGTTCTCCTGGTGCTCGGAGGACGAGGTCTCCTCCATGTCTATGCCATTGACCTCTCCCTCTTGCCCGCCACTGCCTCCTGCTGCCTTCTCCCCGTTGAGCTGCGCCGTGGCTGGCAGGTCCTCCTTGTCAGTCAAGCCATTCTGCTTCTTCTCGGGGCGCTCTGCCCGCTTGTTCAGCGGGACCCTCGTTCTCCTCTTGGCTATCTGGTAGATGCGCATGTAGACCAGGATCATGATGAGGCAGGGGGCAAAGAAGGAGCCGATGCTAGAAGAGATGATGTACCACTTCTCGTCGTTGATCTTGCACCCTGCCACCCCCTGGTCAGCCTGCTGCCCGCTCTTCTTCTCGATGGAGATGAGTGGTGGGAAGGAGATGACAGCCGAGATGACCCAGACGATGAAGATGATGCATTTGATGCGTCGTGGGGTGCGCTTGAGGTTGTACTCGATGGCTTGTGTGATGGACCAGTACCGGTCCAGGCTGATGGCACAGAGGTGCACAATGGAGGAGGTGCAGAACAGCACATCCAAGGCCAGGTAGATCTCACACCAGACTTTACCAAAGTACCAGTACCCCATCACCTCATTTGCCAGCGAGAAGGGGATGACCAGCGTGGCCACCAGGATGTCAGCTGAGGCTAAGGAGACCAGGAAGAGGTTCTGGGGGGCTTTGAGCGCCCGGCTGGTGAAGACAGCGATGATGACCAGGACGTTGCCAAAGACGGTGAAGAGCATGAGCAAGCCGGCCAGGCTGATGAGCGTGATGGTGGTGTGCAGAGGGTATGGCGTGCCCCAGCCCGGCCCGGCCCCGCTGTCGTTGAAGGTCCCGTTGGTGCCGGGAGGGGGGTAGCCCTCCTCCTCCTCCAGCTGCCGCTGGTACTCCATGGAGGAGAAGAAGTGGCCCCTCTCCGTGAACGGGCGCTCCAGGTTAAACATCAACCCCGGCTGCGCGGACACCCTCCGCCCTTCGCCCCGGCTCCACCCGCGCCGCGCCCGGCTCCGCGCGCGGCTCCTCCGTCCTACTGTGC